>CM027875.1:13639154-14131570 GCA_016097615.1 Eucalyptus dawsonii
TATCTTATGTTTAGTTTCTACCTAAGATAGGATAAAGTTTGATATAAAATATATAATTTGTATGTATATTATAATCTATATTATTACATACTTTACGAGTAATAATATTTTTTTTCCTATTTTTATTTATATATTTGCTTTTACTAGCTTTTTTCATGCTCTTGACTATTTCTCCTATTTATAATAATATATAATTTGTATGTATATTATAATCTATATTATTACATACTTTACTAGAGTAATAATATAGTTTATTATTTGATAAAATTAAGGAATCATGGAAGGAATCGACAAAAAAAATAAATAAAGTCGCGATCCGATCTGTTTTCCATCGTCTTGACTAGTTAATTGTCTGGAAGAATTAAAAATAAAAAACCGATCCTCTGTTTTCCATGGTCTCCCAAATTTGTGCGGGTCAATAATTTGTCCCTTCGTTCTCTGCATCGCGTCCTCCAAGAAACTTCTTACTTTCGCGCACTCCCCTCATGCTTGCCACTCTATATAAAGCAATCCCTTTCGTCTACTACGATACGTGCACTCGCTCCGTTTTTACTTTGCTCTTAGTGTCCTTCGAGTGTTTATAGTTTCCAAATCAAAAGTTAGAGCAGATACCAATCTCAGTCTTTGAAACCCAACAGACATGAAGGTGAGATTACTTGTCCTTAAAAAAGTTGTCTTTTTGGCATAGTTTGTGTTTATGCGCTCCTGTGAGATAGGGTTCTTGATGGTATTCTCCCCTGAGCTTTCTTGAACACTTTTCTTGGCAGCTCTTCATGAGTCATCGTTTGTTTCTTTGCTGCTGTAATTGTTTTCGCATGCCATGATTTTATCCGTTTATGTGAGTAATAATGCTCGGAATATGAAATGATGCTTCGAATTCTTATCTTGTTTAAACGCTAGTCTTATCACACCACTTGTGAATGTCGAGTTCAGTCGTCACCTTTAGAGATTGACATTTACTCAAAATCAAACTGGTTTGCCTTGCTCAAACCTTTGCAGAAGTTGGTGGTGAAAGTGGACTTACATGATGACAGAGACAGGAGCAAGGCCATGCGAGTAGTTTCTGGTTTTGGGGTATTGGCTCTCAATCTCTCTCTCTCTCTCTCTCTCTCTCTCTCCCCCGCTCTCTGTTTTTCCCCTTAGTCTCCCACTAAATCTTCAAATCGTCACTGTAATAACTAAACATCTTGTGCTTGAAATGTCCGGCTTTATCACTAACCTTTCTCACATAATACTTTGCAGGGATCAGGTCTCTGTCTATGGACTTGAAGGACAACAAACTGACGGTATCGGGTGATTTCGACCCTGTCAAGGTGGTGAACAAACTGAGGAAATCTTGGCACACAGAAATCGTGAGCGTTGGAGCAGCCGAGGAAGATGATTGCAAGAAAGACGAGGGCAAGAAAGAAGAGGGCATGAAGGACGATCAAGTCGCCAATCTCATAAAAGCCTATGAAGCATACTATTCTCCGCCGGTCACATATTACTGCGTGCCCCCAGGAGAGACCCCAAATTGTGTCATTTGTTGAAATTCTTTGCGCTTCCAGACCGAATCAGGACTTGGTTTATGCAGCGGAGAGGATTGAATAAGTAAGGTTGATCACACCCTACGAAGGCAAGAACAAGTGGAGTACTCTTTCTAGAATTATAGGCTTTTATTGCGTCGTTCGCTACATGCATGTCCGGAGGGTGTATACATATAGAGAGATTGGTTTTCACTTGAGGAACTCAAGTTATGGAAAATCCATTATGTACTCCATTTCAGCATACGATTGTTTTCAGTGACTGGAAAATTATTAGTCTGATGAATTATAATATTATTGAAAAGAGTACGGTCAGATACTAAATGTGATCCTTGCTTATGTTTCATTGACTTAGGAATTGCTTTGGCATATAATAAATTCTGGCGACTAATTAGGTCAAGTGACTTCAGGCAAGCTGCAAACAAGCAGGTTTTACTTGCTGAAATTACTCGAAAACTTCTTAACCAAACCAAGATAAGAAAGTGTGGCCTTAGACCGTGCATGCTGAAAATTGTTGTTTTCTTGTGTTGCTTGCTTAAATTTGATCGCGAGTGTGAACCCCGAATGGGCCATTTAACTAACCAGTGCCGTTCTATCAATTAAATGAGAACAAAAAAGACAGCTGTATTTCACTGCATCATTTGGAAGTACCTGATTACGTCGCTACAACCCTCATCAATGATTGCTGATATATTTCCCTATAAGTTGAAGGGAAAAGGGAGCTTTTATGACCATTATTTGCGGACTTGATGGGCCTGCCACAGGACCGAGGACGGATGGCGAGGTGCTCTTTTGTTAATCTCTGAAGACATGATATATACTTGTAAATCATACCATCCTACTTAACAAACTTTATAGTGGCGAATCATTCTCTCTCGATCTTCTCCGAGCTAGTAGTAATGGATTTCATTAATGAGAGTCATATGTCACAGGCCGATTGATCTAGCATTCTCTTATCCATATGACTTGAGTAATTTCTTTCCAAGTTAGCATATCTCACACACTCATGAAGATTTTGGAGAGAGAATCTCTGAATTTTAAATATTTGTGAGATGATCCAAACAAAAGGAGGAGACTTCTTTATATAGAAGTACTCTTTTAGATTACAACCATAGATATCTCATCAATCTAAAGGTGGAAATTTATCTTCCTATATACCAACTTTGTGCATTTATTAAAGGAACACTTCAGAGTAATGTACATTTACAATATTGCTCGTCCTAGGAATATTCTTGAGAATACTAGAGAGGATCGCCCGATCTTCTAGGATCATTCTCGATCCTTTGTGCATGGGAAACCTTCGGACCATGATATTCTCCTCCACCTAATCGGCCAATGCCCTTGTCGCATTTTCTGTGGGGAATGCATCAATTTGCTTTTTGAATTGTTAGAGAGCTTCCATAGGCTCCCAACTAGCTTCACTCTCCAGTAGACCTTTCCATCATATCAAATATTCTTGCTTTGGTGCACAATACCACTTTCATTTAACCCAATCTACCTTGATGAAATTGATGTCATGATCATATGAGGTTTTTTGCTCCATGAGATATGCATTGCGACTCTCCTCAATCCAGGTCTTCTTCATCTACATGAAAAAGTTTAAGCATACTCACATGTAACATTGAACGTACCTTTAGTTTCAGTAGGAGCTTCAGTATATGCTATCTTCTCAACTTGTTCAACACTCGGAGTGGCAAGTCGTAACGATTGATCAATTTCCTATGCACCTCTCGGTATCGAAGAATTAAATGTAGTTTTGTCTATGCCAGGTCCTCGACTTGGTACTCCATGTGTTGTCACTTCTTGTCGACCCATTTCTTCATGTGCGTTGAAGCCTTGTGTAGACAAGTCCTTACCAAGTCCACTTGTTTTTACCACTCCTTAGCAAACTTATAAGTCGATCGGCTACTCTCTCAATAGCGCGTTGCAACCCTAATCAAAGTGAGTGATCACTGCCTCATCATAATCATGAAAGGACTTTGGTTTGTAGACTCACTTTGTTACATGTTATAGGATAACTCCTCTAACCAGGCTACATCCATCAACTTTGCACAATCCTCTTGCATTGTGCTCATGTAGTGTTTGAAGTACAACTCCAAGGGCACATTCACTCTCTTTGTCTAACTATTGATTTGGAGATGTAGACTCGTGGAGAAGTTGAGGCTTCGACTCTAATAGCTTAAAGAGCTTAGTCCATAATCTCCTAGTGAATTGAGGATAATGGTTGCTCAATTGTCTGCGGTATGCCCTAATACTTGATGATGTGCTTTAGGAATAGCCAAGCCACCTCAATTAGGAAGTCCTTTGTTGCTCACACAAAGGTCACGTACCTAAAGAACCGATCCACCACGGCCATGAGAGTTTAGACACCCTTTGGACTTAGGTAAATTCACAATGAAATCTGTGGAGATGCTCTACCACAGATGCTTCAGGATAGGAAGTGGCTCATGGGGCCCTACCAACGACCGTTGTTCGAGCTTGTCTTGTTGGCACACAAGACACATCCTCGCATAAGCGTCCACATCTGTGCACAAGTGTGGCCAAAAGTAATGATCCTCCACAAGTGCCATAATGCAATGTATCCCTAATTAACCTCCCCACTTAGAATTATGGCACTTGCATAGCACCTCCTTCTGTAGCTTTCCATGAAGCAGCACGTACAGTTGTCGCCCCTTAGATCTTGCTCACATCAGAATTGTCGAGTCTTGCCCTCTCATGCATGCTCAAGGAGTGCGTTGGCAAATGGGTTGTGTCGTGGCCCCTCCTTAATGTGCTTGGTCCATCGATATTCAGGTCAACTAATGGTTGTTAGCTCCATCTTTCGGCTAAGTGTGTCGGCCACAGAATTGGCCTTCTTAGGATTGTACTGTAGCACATAGTTGAGCTTCTCAAGGAAGTCTTGCCCAAGCTGAAGCTTGCTTTGGAATCAGCTTTTTTTGGGTTTATAAGTAGCTCGTGGTGACATTGTTAGTACTCGCTAGGAACCACGATCCTAGGAGAGGATACCGCCATGTGCGAAGGCAGTACACCACCGCCGTCATTGCCTTCTCTTGGACCATGTATTGCTGTTCGATCTCATCTAGCTTTCTTGATTCAAACGTCACTGGGTGTCCTTGCATTAGAACACCACCAATAACATAATTCGAGGCATCAATCTCTACCTCATAGGGCTTTAAGTGCTAAGGCATCATGAACACTAGTTCCTCGGTCATCACTTGCTTTGGCCAATTAAACACCTTTTAACATCGAGCCTTGTTGACCATGGGCAAGGCCCTTGCTAGATCCGACAAGGCTTGCCTGAGGTCGGTGATCTACTTGAGGAAGAAGGAAGGGAAGAGAAATATAATTAAGTCCTGGCCGTCGCTTTATTATGATTTCGATATTTAATGTTAACTAAAGCAAAAAAAAAAATAAAAATGAAAGATTGGGTATTTAGAGACTCTTCATTGAAAATGACTAATTTGGAATATATTTTTTAGTAAGTAATCACTTGAAATAATTAGCTATTGAAATTTTTTCATTATCAATAATAATTTATATCCAAACCTTTTCATGGACGACGGAAACACTTTTCGTTCATTCATTTTTGTAAATGGTATAGACGGTATTCCCTGTTTTTTTAAAAAGATTGCTTGTATCGTTCACAAAAAAGAATGAATAAAAAGTATTCTTATCGTTTACAAAAACGTTGAAACAAAAATTGTTAGTTGATACCAAAATTATCTTTTATTAGCTAATTATTTCAAATGACATAAATGATCATTTATTTAAAAAATATTTTTTAAGTTATTCATTTCTCGCAATATCAATGCCCACTAAGATTCAGTTCGAGATGGATCTCGAAGAGAGCGGACCACGTTTATACAATGATCGTTCGACCTGCTAAAACGTGGTTTATCACGGCCCTTCTTTTTACATCAGCTGAACGAACCATCGCTGCCAGCAATTCTGACCGATGTGATGGATTATAATTAAATGATAATTCATTGACCAAGACTTCGACTTCACCGCCAACGTCCAGGAAACATAACAATCCAGAAAGGAATATTAATAAAAAGAAAAAAGAAAGGGCCCTTTCACGGACGATGGAAATGACGACGATCACCATCTCCAACGTAGCATTTCGACCCGTTCGAGAGGATGGGATCGATCTCGTGCATGAAACGCGTGCTTTCCTGGAGATTTCATGTTTCTCGGTCCTTCGGCTTTTTTCGATCTTTTCTCATCTCACGAATCGCGATTGAAAAAAAAAGCTCCTTTACGCGAGGAAAAGAGTTATGATCTTTCTCATTTTTCGTCAAATTTATAAAAAAAAAAAAAATGCCCAGTAATGGCATTTCAACAGAGATGATGCAAGGAGTGATGTCTGCTTCGATTCCTGTCCGATCGTCCGTCTTTTGTCCCGATCCTCTCTCCCGTTTATTTCAATTTGCCCTCGCGCTGCAAGATTTTCCTATCATAAACTCTTACAGAATTGAGACGGTAGAGAATCAATGATTGATCTCAGTGCATTTTCAAATGAAAAAATTATGGATTTAGCTTGAAACCTCTATCGCACAGATTGTCAATTTAACTTCGAATTTTGCTGATGAAGTCCTAGAAACTTTGCATAGGTTTTCCATGCAGTTCTTCTGAGGCTAGTTTATTGGAATGTGGTCCATTCTCCTCATTGACATGATGACGTGGAGGTCCTGCTCCTCGGCAAGCGGGCGGAGTCCAAGGCCACCCTAGTAGGGGTCGTGAGGGAAGCACCCTCAAGTTGCCAAAAGATTTTTATAATTTGAGCATATACTTTATTAGTAGTTTAGGCTTAAATCCACGATGAGCAACTAGGTATATATAATCTCTTTCTTATACATTTAAGAGATACATGAGATGTGTCAATTATAGTGCAATCCTTTATTGGACAAAATCCTAATTTAAGAGTAAAGCGGGATGAGAATCTTGTGTCTTGAATCCTTTTTCTTGCTTGTATGCTTGATTTCCTTGTGATTGTGCATCAAATCCTAACACGATTGTCACCCAAAAATTGCTTGGTGACATCGTGTTTCAAGCAAAGCTGTCCGCATTGGCAAGCCATGTGGGACAACAGGCATGCGGTTTTGGTGGCATATTGATTGGAAATATTACATTAGAATTGTGCTTGTAAGATTTAGGATTACATCGACGAAGTTGAAAATTTTAGAACCACATAAATGCTCATACGATAAATAAGTTGAGGATAGATCCAGTGATTATCCCCATGGATGAAGATTTTTCAATTCTTATATTGTCATTTAGATAGATGGGAGAGATGCATACGTGCAAAATCGCAATGCAATTCTATCTAACGAAAAGCTTGAACCCGCCAACTGCCTGAACTGAGTCAGTTGCCAACATTCAAGACTCACTGCTTCAACTGAAGTCACCGAGTCGCGAAGGGCGACTCGACCGAGTCACTTCAAAAGCCCCCGAGCCGTGAGGGGCCACTCGCCTCTCTCTCTCTCTCTCTCTCTCCTTCCTTCCTTCGTTCCTTCCTAAAGTGGCGATCCTCTGTTTTCGATCACCTCGACTCGTTATTTTACTGAGAAACGGGGTGGCTCTTTCCCTCGACTCGTTATTCTATTGACTGGTCAATAATTTGTCCTTTGTTTTCCTCACCGCGTCCTCCAAGAAAATTCTCCTCTTAACGCCACTCCTCTCAAGCTCGCCACTCTATATAAAGCAACCCCTTTCGTCCCCGATACATGCAACTCTCAGTTTCAGCTTGCTCCGAGTGTCCTTCGAGTGTTATTACCTTCCAAATCAAAAGTTAGAGCAGTCACTCATCTGAGGTTCTTGAAACCCAAAAGAAATGAAGGTGAGATTTCTTGAAGTCCTTCGAAAAGTTCTCTCTTTTCTTGCATATTATGGGTATCTTGTTCACTTCTGTGAGATGGGGTTCTAGATGTTACTCTCTCCTGGGTTTTCTTGAACACTTCTCTTGGTATCTCTCGTCTCAAGCTTCATGAGTTATCGTTTGCTTCTTTGCTGCTGTAATTTTTTATCGCATAGTATGATTGTATCTGTTTATGTGAATAAGAATGCTCGGAATACCGAATGATGCTTCGAATTCTTATTCGTTGTTGGTTTATGTGGCCAACTTGCTTAAACGCTAGTCTGTCGCACCACTCGTGAATGCCGAGTTCGGTCGTCCTCGTGAGAGATTGATATTTACTCAAAGTCTAACTGAGTTTTGCTTTCCTCAAACTTTTGCAGAAGTTGGTGGCGAAAGTGAATCTCCATGATGACAGAGACAGGAGCAAGGCCATGCGAGTAGTTTCTGGCTTTGGAGGTATTGGCTCTCTCTCTCTCACTCTCTCTCCCCCGCTCTCTGTTTTTCCCCTTAGTCTCCCACTAAATCTTCAAATCGTCACTGTAATAACTAAACATCTTGTGCTTGAAATGTTCGGCTTTATCACTAACCTTTCTCACATAATGCTTTGCAGGGATTGGGTCTCTGTCTATGGACTCGAAGGACAACAAACTGACGGTATCCGGTGATTTCGACCCTGTCAAGGTGGTGAACAAACTGAGGAAATCTTGGCACACAGAAATCGTGAGCGTTGGAGCAGCCGTGGAAGATGATGGCAAGAAAGACGAGGGCGAGAAAGAAGAGGGCAAGAAGGACGATCAAGTCGCCAATATCGTAAAAGCCTATGAAGCATACTATCCTACGCCGGTCACATATTACTGCGTGCCCCCAGGAGAGACCCCAAATTGTGTCATTTGTTGAAATTCTTTGCGCTTCCAGACCGAATCAGGACTTGGTTTGTGCAGCGGAGAGGATTGAGTAAGTAAGGTTGATCATGCCTTACGAAGACAAGATCAAGTGGAGTACCCTTTCTAGAATTATAGGCTTTTATTGCGTCGTTCGCTACATGCATGTGCGTAGGGTGTATACATATAGAGAGATTGGTTTTCACTTGAGGAACTCAAGTTATGGAAAATCCATTATGTACTCCATTTCAGCATATGATTGTTTTCGGTGACTAGAATATTATTAGTCTGATGAATTATAATATTCTTGAAAAGCGATCGGTCAGATACTAAATGTGATCCATGCTTATGTTTCGTTGACTTAGGAATTGCTTTGGCATATTATAAATTCTGGTGACTGGTTAGGTCAAATGACTTGAGGCAAGCTGCAAACAAGCAGGTTATACTTGCTGAAATTACTCGAAAACTTCTTAACCAAACCAAGATAAGAAAGTGTGACCTTAGACCGTGCGTGCCGAAAATTGTTGTTGTTTTCTTGTGTTGCTTGCTTAAATTTGATCGCGAGTGTGAACCCCGGATAGGCCATTTAACTAACCAGTGCCATTCTTATCAATTAAATGAGAACAAAAAAGACAGCTGTATTTCACTGCATCGTTTGGAAGTATCTGATGACGTCGCTACACCTCCATCAATGATTGCTGAGATATTTCCCTATAAGTTGAAGGGAAAAGGGAGCTTTTATGACCATTATTTGCGAACTTGATGGGCCTGCCACAGGACCGAGGATGGATCTCGGGGTGCTCTTTTGTTAATCTCTGAAGACATGATATATACTTGTAAATCATACCATCCTAGTTAACGAACTTTATAATGGTGAATCATTCTCACTCAATCTTCTCCGAGCTAGTAGTAATGGATTTCATTAAGGAAAGTCATATGTCATAGGCCGATTGATCTAGCATTCTCTTACCCATATGGCTTGAGTAATTTCTTTCCAAGTCAGCATATGTCACACACTCACAAAGATGGTGGAGAGAAATTCTTTTGGAGAGAGAATCTTTGAATTTTAAATATTTGTGAGATGATCCAAACAAAAGGAGGAGACCTCTTTATATACAAGTACTCTTTAGATTACAACCATAGATATCTCGTCAATCTAACAGTGGAAATTCTATCTTCCTATAAACCAACTATGTGCATTTAATATGGGAACACTTCAGAGTATTGACATTTACAATATTGCTCGTCCTAGGAATATTCTTGAGAATACTAGTGAGGATCACCCGATCTTCTAGGATCATTCTCGGTCCTCTGTGCATGAGAAACCTCCGGACCAAGATATTCTCCTCCACTTAATCGGGTGACACCCCTATTGCATTTTTGGCATGGAATGCATCGGATTGGCTTTTTGAATTGCCAAAGAGTTTCCATAGGTTCTCAACTAACTTTACTCTCCAGTAAACCCTTTCATCATATCAAATATTCTCGCTTCAACACACAATGCCTCTTTCATGACATCACGATCATACGAGGTTTTTGGTCTAGGAGGTAACCATTGTAACTCTCCTCGATCCAGATCTTCTTCATCTACATCAAAAAGGTTTAAACATACTCACATGTAAAATCGAATGTACCTTAAGTTTCAATGGGAGCTCCAATAAATGCTACCTTTCTGACTCATTGCAACACTCAAAGTGGCCCTTCGTAGTGACAAATCAATGCCCTATGCACGAGTTGGTATCAAAGAACAAAGTGTGGTTTTGCCAACACTAAATGCTCGACTTGGTACTCCATGTGTTGTTGCTTCTTGTCAACTCATTTCTTAATTGCTTTGAGGCCTTATGTAGACAAGTTCTTAGCCACTAGGCTACTCCCACAATAGCCCGTTGCAACCATACTCAGAGTGAGCGGTTGTTGTGCTGTCATGATCTCAAAGGGACTTTGGCTAATAGACCTACTTCACTATAGCTTATAGGATAACTAGGCTATGTCGACCAACTTCGCACAATCCAATAGCACATTTATCCTCCCCGTTTGACCAACAATTTAGGGATGTAGACTTGTGGAAAAGTTGAGGCTTCAAATCAACAACTTAAAGAGTTCGGTCTAGAATCTCAGAGTGGCTCAAGGATCGTGGTCACCCACAATCGTCTGTCTTATGCCCCAATATTGACGATGTGTTTTAGGAATAGCCAAGCTGCCTCCTCAGTTGGTGTCCTTTATTGCTGGCACTAACATTATGTACTTAACGAACTGATCCATCGTAGCCATGAGAGTCTAACACCCTTTAAACTTAGGAAAATTCACAATGAAGTCCATGGAGATACTTTACCATGCATGCTTCAAGATAGGAAGTGGCTCATGGGGCCTTGCCGGCAACTGTTGTTCGAGCTCGTCTTGTCAACAAACAAGACATGTCCTCACATAAGTGTCCACATCATCGTGCAAGGATGGCCAACTGTAATGATCCTCCACAAGTGCCATGAAGCAATGGATCCTTGGATAACCTGCTTGCTTGGAATTGTAGTACTCGCATAGCATCTCCTACCATAGCTTCCCATGAAGTAGCATGTACAGTCGTCATCCCTTGGTATGGAGTAGATCGCCTTCACATTGTTGAGTCTTGCCCTCGTTTGTTGGGTCATGTCATAGCCCCTCCTTAGTGCGTTTGGTCCATGGACATTCAGGTCAATTGATGGCTGTCAACTCCATCTTTCAACTAAGTGCACTGGCCACGCAATTGGGCTTCTTAGGCATGTACTGCAACACATAGTCGAGCTTTGTAAGGAAGTCTTGCCTAAGAGCTTGCTTTGGAATTAGCTTATTTTGGGTTTAGAAGTAGCTCCTAGTGACATTGTCAATCTCTGTCATGAACCGCAATTCTAAGAGATGATGTTACCATGTGCAAATGTAGTACACCACCATTGTCATTGCCTTCTCTTGGACCATGAATCATCCTTCGATCTCATTTAGCTTCCTTGATTCAAATGCCATCAAGTGTCCTTCTTGCATTAGAACACCACCAATAGCATAATTGAAGGCATCAATCTCTACCTTATAGAGCTTTGAGTTGTTGGGTCATATGAGGATTGGTTCTTCGGTCATAATTTGCTTTAGCTGATCTAACGCCTTTTGACATTGCACCTCACCGAACATGGGCGAGGCCGGCAACTGGTTGGAGGAAGAAGGAAGGGAAGGGAAGTATAACTAAGTCTTGGCCGCCGATGTAGCATGATCTAGATATTTAATGTTTGACAAGAGGAAGAAAATGAAGGATTTGGTATTTAAAGACTTTTTATTAAAAATGAGTGATTTGGAATATATTTTTCTCTAAGCAATCGCTTAAAATGATTAGCTAATGAAAAAAGTTTTTATTATCGACATTAATTTATGTTTGAACATTTTCATGGATGATGAAAACACTATTTCCTTCATTCATATCTATAAACGATATGCACGATACTTTCTGTTCCTCAAAATGATTATTTGAATTGCTCAAAAAAAAAAAATGAATGATCGAAGAGTATTTTCATTATCCACGAAAACGTTTAGAAAAATAAAAATATTGTCAATAATGAAAATACTTTTCATTAACTGATCATTTTAAACGATACAAACGATTATCTTTTAAGAAAATGTTTTTCAAAATCATGTATTTCATGGTTGATTCTAGTCACACATACAATCAGAATTTAAGTTTCATAAATAGATGCTTCCTGAAAAGGAACTTGTCTTCAAGATTGATTTTATCAATTTGTGATTGATTCCATCAATGTATTTATAAAAGATGAGTGAGATTTTTTCGCCAGAGAGCCAGATATTAAAGAATAAATCCCTACTATGTTCATACTAAATTCTTGTCGCAAGATCAATAAATCTAAGTCTATAATTTATGTTGGAAAGTTTTCATGGAAAATGAAAACACTTTTTCTCCATTCATATTTGTAAATCTTATGAACAATACTTCCCGTTTCTAAAAATGATTGCTCGTATCTTTCACAAAAATGAATGAACGAAAAGTATTCTCATTATTTACAAAAATGTTATAACATAAATTATTAGTTAATAACAAAAATATTTTTTATAAATTAATTATTTCAAATGATACAAATGATTATTTTATAAGAAAATATTTTTTAAAGTCAAGTAATACATGAGAGACGGACACGCCTAAGATTCAGATAGAGATAGGCATCGAAGAGAGCGGGCCACGTCTATGCAAAGATATCGCCCTCCTCAGATCAGCTCGTAGCATGGATAGTTCGATCTACTGAAAAGAAGTTTATCATGGCCCTTACTTTTACGTTAGCGGAATGGACTATAGTCTATAGCTGCCAGAATTTCGACTGATGTGATCGCACTATGATCAAATAATAATTCATTGACCAAGACCTCGACTTCAACGTCAATGTGAAGGAACATAAAAATGCAAAAAAGAATAATAATAAGAAAATAGAGAGGATGGGATCGATCACGTGTATGAAACGCGTACTTTTCGGGAGAATTCATGTTTTACGATTGAAGAAAAAGCTCCTTTGCGCGAGCAAAAAGGTTATTATCTTTCACATTTTTTGTCAAAAATTTCAAAAAATAAAAAACACCCAAGGATGGCCATTTCACAGAGATGATGTAGATAGAGAGTAATGTCTGCTTCGCTTCCGGTCCGATCGTCCGTCCGTTGTCCCGACCCCTCTCCCGTTAATTTCGATTTGCCCTCGTGTTGCAAGATTTCCCTATCATTAACTCTTAAAGAGTTGAGACGGAACGTGGAGTGCCTCTATATATCGATAGTTGATCTCAGCGCATTTTTAAAAGAAAAAATTACGGATTTAGCTCGGAATCTCTATCGTACGGATTGTCAATTCAATTTCGAATTTTTTGCTAATGAAGTCCCGGAAGCTTTGCATGGGATTTCAATACAGTCCTTATGAGGCTAGTTTAATGGAGTGTGGTCCATTCTCCTCATTGATAGGATGACACGGGATTCCTACTCCTTGATAAGCAGGCAGAGTCTGAGACCATCCTGGTAGGGGTCGTGAGGGAAGCACCCCCAAGTTGCCAAAGGATTTTTATGATTTGAGCATATATTTTATTGATAGTTTAGGTTTGGACCCGTAATGAACAACTAGATATATATATATAATCTCTTTCTTTTGTATTTGAGAGATATATGCAATGTGTTAATTATAGTGGAATCCTTTATTAGACATAACCCTAATTTAAGAGTGAATCAGGATAAAAAAAAATTGTGTCTCAAATTCTCTTTCTCGCTTTTATTCTTGATTTTCCTGTGATTGTGCACCGAATTCTAACACAATTGTTCCTTGGAAATTGCCTGATGACGTCGTGTTTCCAACAAGGCTATCTACAATGGCGTGCCACGTGAGACAACAAGCATATGATTTTAGTGGCAGATTGATCGGAATGATCACATTAGGATTGCATTTGCGAGATTTAGGATTAAATCACTAAAGTTAAAAAATTTAGAACCGAATTGATATTTATATGATAAATAAGTTGAGGACAGATCCGGTGATCATCCCCATGGATAGGAAGAGATGCGTACGTGCAAAATCGCAATGCAATTCTATCCAACGAAAAGCTTGAACCCGTCAACTGCCTGAACTGAGTCCGTTGCCAACTTTCAAGACTCACTGCTTCAAAAGTTACCGAGTCGCGAGGGGCGACTCGACCGAGTCACTTCAAAGGCCCCCGAGTCGTGAGGGGCGACTCGCCTCTCTCTCTCTCTCTCTCTCTCTCTCCTTCCCAAAGTGGCGATCCTCTGTTTTCGATTCCCTCCACTCATTATTTTACTGAGAAACGGGGTGGCTCTTTCACTCGACTCGTTATTGTATTGACTGGTCAATAATTTGTCCTTTGTTCCCCGCACCGCGTCCTCCAAGAAACTTCTCCTCTTCACGCCTCCTCTCATGCTCGCCACTCTTCATAAAGCAACCCCTTTCGTCCCCGATACGTGCACACACTCAGTTTCAACTTGCTCCGAGTGTCCTTCGAGTGTCTCTAGCTTCCAAATCAAAAGTCAGAGCAGTCACAATCTCAGTTCTTGAAACCCAAGAGAAATGAAGGTGAGATGTCTTGAAGTCCTTCGAGAAGTTCCCTCTTTTCTTTGCATATTATGTGTATCTTGTTCACTTCTGTGAGATGGGGTTTTGATGTTACTCTCCTGGGTTTTCTTGAGCACTTCTCTTGGTATCTCTTGTCTCAAGCTTTGAGTTATCGTTTGCTTCTTTGCTTCTGTAATTGTTTATCGCATAGCATGATTGTATCTGTTTACGTGAATAAGAATGCTCAGAATACCAAATGATGCTTCGAATTCTTATTCATTGTTGGTGATATATGGCCAACTTTTTCAAACGCTAATCTGTCGCACCACTCGTGAATGTCGAGTTCAGTCGTCCTCGTGAGAGATAGATATTTTACTCAAAGTCTAACTGGGTTTTGCTTTCCTCGAACTTTTGCAGAAGTTGGTGGTGAAGGTGAATCTACACGATGACAGAGACAGAAGCAAGACCATGCAAGTAGTTTCTGGTTTTGGAGATACTGGCTCTCTCTCTCCCCCCGCCCCGACGCCACCGCACAACCCCTTCATTCTCCCACTGAATGTTCAAATGTCACTGTAATAACTAATCATCTTGTGCTTGAAATGTTCGGCTTTATCACTAACCTTTCTCACATAATGCTTTCCAGGGATTGGGTCTCTGTCTATGGACTCGAAGGACAACAAACTGACGGTATCCGGCGATTTCGACCCTGTCAAGGTGGTGAACAAACTGAGGAAATCTTGGCACACAGAAATCGTGAGCGTTGGAGCAGCCAAGGAAGATGATGGCAAGAAAGAAGAGGGCAAGAAGGACGATCAAGTCGCCAATCTCGTAAAAGCCTATGAAGCATACTATTCTTCGCCGGTCACATATTACTGCGTGCCCCCAGAAGAGACCCCAAATTGTGTCATTTGTTGAAATTCTATGCACTTCCAGACCGAATCAGGACTTGGTTTGTGCATCGGAGAGGATTGAATAAGTAAGGTTGATTATGCCTTACGAAGACAAGAACAAGTGGAGTACCTTTTCTAGAATTATAGGCTCTTATTGCGTCGTTTGCTACACGCATGTGCTTAGGGTGTATATATAAAGAGAGATTGGTTTTCACTTGAGGAACTCAAGTTATGTAAAATCCATTCCGTACTCCATTTTAGAAAACGATTGTTTCCGGTGACTGCAATATTATTATTCTGACGAATTATAGTATTTTGAAAAGAGTACGGTCAGAATGTGATCCATGCTTATGTTTTATTGACTTAGTAATTGCTTTGGCTTATGATAAATTCTGGTGATTGGTTGGGTCGAGTGACTTCAAGCAAGCTGCAAACAAGCAGGTTATACTTGCTGAAATTACTCGAAAACTTCTTAACCAAACCAAGATAAGAAAGTGTGGCCTTAGACCTTGGACGTGCGAACTCCTGAAGTGCTATAACTTAGCACAAATGGACACTTAAGTGCCATAACTTATTAAAGGTACACTTAAGTGCCAAAATCGGAGTAAAATGGATCACTTGAGTGCCAATCCAGCTAAAGTCCGGCAAAAACGCCGACGTGGCATTTTTCCGGCGAAGCAAGCCCAATACGACACCGTTTTGCACTTTGATGTGGCCAAATAATGCAAAAACGGCGTCGTTTTGGACTGACGTGGTAAAAAATATAATATAAATTAATAAATTTAAATTTAAATTAAAATTTAGTTAAAATATTTTAAAATAAAATTTAAAAATTATTAAATTATTAAATAATAATAATTTTAATTTTTTTTAAAAAAAGGAAAGGCGGGGAGGCGGCTGAGGGATCAGCTCTCAGCCATTGCCGTCCCGTCGCCGTTGAGAAGGGCCGAGACAACAGCAGGGGGTGGGTCGACTGAGGTCACCACGCCCTGGCTAGGGGCTAGCGACCCCGGCCAACCGGCAACGAGGGCTCGCGAGCCCTCACCCAGATCCGGCGAGGGTCGCCGGCCCTCGCCCGCCGGGGGTCACCCTGACGGGCGACGGCTCTTGGCTTGGCCGAGCGAGGGCTACCGACCCTCGCCGAATTTGGGCGAGGGTCGCGACCCTCCCTAGATCTATGGCCAGTGGCGAGGGCTCGCGACCGTCACCCAGATTCGGTGAGGGCTGAGACCCTTGCCTCGATTTGGGGTGAGCACTTGTGAGCCCTTGCCGTTGGTCGACTAGGGTTGCCCGCCCCTAGCCAAGGCCCGGCGACCGAGATGACCCTCCCCCTACCATCGTCGGCCCTTCTCGGCGGTAGTGGGCGGGCGGCGACGGTTGAGGGCCGATCTCTTAGCCGCATCCCCCCTTTTTTTTTTTTAAATTTTTAAAATTTTTAAAATATTAATTTTTAATATTTTAACTAAATTTAATTTTAAAATTATTATGTTTAAATATTTTAACTAAATTTAATTTAATTAATATTTTATATTATTTTTTTACCACGTCAGCCCAAAAAGACGCCGTTTTTGCATTCTTTGGCCATATCAACATGCAAAACGGTGTCGTTTTGAGTTCTCTTCGCCGAAAAAATGTGACGTCGGCATTTTGCCCAAAATGGCACTTAAGTGATCTGTTTTTCTTCGAATGTGATACTTAAATGTACATTTCATAAGTTATGACACTTAAGTATTCATTTGTGACAAGTTATGGCACTTGAAGCGTTCTTTTGCTTAGACCTTGCATGCCGAAAATTGTTGTTGTTTTCTTGTGTTGCTTGCTTAAATTTGATCGTGAGTGTGAACCCCGGATAGGCCATTTAACTAAGCAATGCCATTCTTATAAATTAAATGAGAACAAAAAAGACAGCTCTATTTCATTGCATCGTTTGGAAGTATTTGAAGACATCGCTACAACCTTCATCAATGATTGCTGATTTATTTCCCTATAAGTTGAAGGGAAAAGGGAGCTTTTATGACCATTATTTGCGGACTTGATGGGCCTACCACAGGACTGAGGATGGGTCGCGGGGTGCTCTTTTGTTCATCTTTGAAGACATGATTTATACTTGCAAATCATACCATCCTAATTAACAAACTTTATAATGGCAAATCATTTCTAATCTTCTCCAAGCCAGTAGTAATGGATTTCATTAACAAGAGTCATATGTCACAGGCTGGTTGATATAGCATTCTCCTTACTTGTATGGCTTTAGAAATTTCTTTCCAAGTTAGCATATCTCACACACTCACAAAGATGGTGGAGAGAAATTCTTTTGGAGAGAGAATCTTTGAATTTTAAATATTTTTAGATGATCTAAATAAAAAGAGGAGACCTCTTTTTATACAAGTACTCCGGGTGTCGAACATTTGGATTGCCAATGTCATGTCACAAACCTCAAGTGCATGCACATCCCTCAGTAGTCAATAAAATTGTGACGTTTTCAGGATGCATCACGGACCCATTCATTCTATGCACATGCGGAAGTGAATTAAACAATCCCTTGACAACAATAAACATGAGATAGAAAAGAGGACAACTAATTTAAACAAACACACTTTATAAACAAACTAGATCAGCCTTACAAAGTTATATACATGAGGTCAAGATCCAAAAAGGACTACCCACTAACCCTACTCTGAACCCTATTACTTGGGATCTTGGTCCACTACAACATCGTCAAGAATGTCGATGTCTAGCAAGTCAGCTACCTCCTCTACTTCGGGCTCTTGCTTATCCTCGGCAACTAGTTTGTTGCGATATCAGCTATTATATCGGCATCATGTATGGGGTCAAGTACCACCTCACCCTCACCCTCAATGACAGGTCCCTCGAAGCCATCCACAGGAACCTCCCGAACCTCGTCAAGCCCACGATGAAACCACGTTTTGAATCGATGAGATATTAACTAAGGTTGGCTCTCATTGACCCAAATCGTGGTTACGACGAGCTTGTGAGTCTAAGGATTCCCGAGGACAAGGAAGACGGTACACTGCTCCTCGGCCTCTCGTGGCCACCCAAAATGAACTGGTTGGACCTCCATCTGAGAACCTGTAAAATTGTAAACTACAACGAGGTGAGACAATGTCTCAACAAGTCTACGCCATAAACCCAGATTAGGAAGGTAATACACGTAGAGGCAGCCTAAACACACATAATATGAGACTTGCCTCGTCTCTGTACCTCCCTGCATGTTAGCTTAGCTCATGTAACAAATGCATATAGTAAATGCACTTAATAATTAGAACGCTTCACTTTTACATATTAGTCAATTATAGGGGTCCCAATTATAAGGCTAAATTGTTATGACATGTCCCACACCATGCGACACAATTTTGTCTCATAATCCTATGCGACCAAATCACTCAATTAATCGTTCCAATTACTTATGACCCATTGGTCATCAACTCAACAATCGACAGTCTTTCGGCATAGTTGGGCGTCGTCTCAACGTCTACCTTTAGACGGCATTCCCAAATGAGCATCATTCTGGCCTCTACCGCAATCCAACATCCGTTGATATGGGGCATTCCATATAGGAGCATCATCCACCTCGACTTTCTTCGAGTGATAGGTTCTCATAACGATCACACGCACATCCAATCTCGGCTAAGGATATTGTGCTTTGCACTCAAATGCCTCAATTTCAACTAATGTACTTGGCCTATTTTCTTCATATTAAAAACACTCGGTAAAATAAGTGTACGTGGACACACGATAAAAGGTGGTACACTCTCTTTTAAAAATCTCACGATTTTATATAGTACTTAAAAACCTTTTTGGTGTCAAAACTCGACACTCAGTATTTTTCTAATTAAATACCGAAAATTCATATTTGTGAAATAATAATTGAAAACCATCACTCAACATCCAATTTCACAATTTAGCACTCAATTCTGATGACTGGCTATTGGCGTGACCTCTTTTTTTTCGACACCCGATTGGGGCGGGCGTCTTGTGGAGGCTAATGGTTTGGCTATGTCTATTTTAGCCTCGGCTCTCCCAAGTCTACCAATTCATGACTTTAATAGTCCAAGCTTTTAACCTGTAAGTCAATTTTAAAACAGAGTCACCACTAATCGGTTTGTGGTGGATTGATTAGAAACCCAAGCGAAATATCGGGAGAAATACTTGCTCCTGCGCAACCAGAGTAATTAGGATCGGGGACTTGATTACACTAGTTAATCACTAATGCCCTTTTGGTACCTAATCTTATTTAAACCCTGAGACTTTTGGATATTTGAGGGATATTCCATGCATTTGTGGATAAAAACATTTTTTGGGACCTTTTTCTATTTTTTGGAAAATCAAAAGGGATTTTGGGATTTTTTGCTATTTTTGGAAAATATAAATCTTTTTGGCTTTTTTGACTTTTACAAATCTTTTTGGCTTTTTTTGGGAAAATTTTTATTTTTTGATTTTCTAGAAAACATATATTTTTTGATTTTTTTATTTATTAAAATATTAATATATTAAAAGAAAAACGACCCGAGTGGGGTTCCTGGGTTTGGACCGACCCGAGTTGTCCACTCAAAACCCAAACGGGTCCGTAGTGCGAGCTCGGCTCGGGATTTTTCCTTTAAAAAAAAAAAATAACTGATTTTAGCCCACTTAAAAATTCTAGCCCAACACAACCCAGCCCACACGTCCAGGCCTGACCCAAGGAAACCCTACTCGGACGCCAACCTGGATCCGCCCAACTTTGACCCGTCTTCCCCTTTGCCGACCTGGCTTTCTAGAGTTCACGAGATTTGGCGATTCGCGGCACTAATGAGGGACAGAGGGGGTCAAACGAAGAGCAGCCCGGCGTCCGACGACGGCGACATCAT
Source organism: Eucalyptus dawsonii (assembly GCA_016097615.1). Taxonomy (NCBI): domain Eukaryota; kingdom Viridiplantae; phylum Streptophyta; class Magnoliopsida; order Myrtales; family Myrtaceae; genus Eucalyptus; species Eucalyptus dawsonii. Next base: position 13,659,239 of record CM027875.1, read on the forward strand.
AGCTAGCAATCGGCCGCTCAACTGGATCGATGACGGGCTCGTGGGGCAATGGTAGGAGATGCGACAAAGGCCCCGGTTCACTGAGGTCGAGATCCGATGATGGATGGGGTTTGAGAGAGGGGGTGCGACGGTGGTGACGAGGCAAGCAGCAGCAACGGCGCCCCTCAGCTCTCAGATCTAGTGTGGCCTTGGCATTGGGCACGACTTCGTAGCGGCTCTCTCTAGTTTCTCTTCTCTCTAGCAACCCTCTCACACTCAGATCTGACCTTCTCCGCTTCTCAGCCCGACCCTCTCCATTCGGATCTGACCTTTCTTCTTCGTCTTCTACTCGAATCTCAGCCTGCTCGTCCTCAGCCCCTCTTTTGAAGTCTCTCAGTGGGAGGTTTCAAAGATCTGCAGCCCTCGATCCTTGCCACTTCTATGTGTGTCTTTCTCTTCCATCCGGTGCCCTATTTATTGGAGCGGAGGCCGGTCGATGGAGGCCTTGGCCGGTGGTTTTTGGCGCGCCGACCGGCCTCTCTCTTAGCCGAACCGATGTCCCGTCGCTACTACTCTTCCCCTCTTCATCATAGGCGTCCTCGAGCACATCGGCACCCTCAGCACGCGTGAGTTGCAAAGGCATAGGGGGAGAAGAGGGAAGGAGGAAGAAGAAGAAGAAGAAGAAGAAGAAGAAGAAAAAGGGTCTGGGTAGTGCGGGCTGGGTCTTTGTGGCCCATGAGAGAAAGAAAGTAGGGGCTAGGCTTGTAGGCCCAGCCCTCTTTTGGCTGCTTTTTTTTTGTTTTCTTGTTTTGTTTTATTTATTATCCGAAAAAGAAGACAAAATAAAAGAAATTATGATCTAATTAAAACCTAATCAAAATTTTAGGTGTCGGCATTTATCTTGGTATAATTTCTGCTAATTAATAAATAATTAGATAAATTAATTTAATTAAATAAATTGTAAAATATTTAAATTAAACCACTAAATTAAATTAACATAAGCTAACCAGGCTAATTTAATTGAACTAACTAATTAATCTAACTAACCTAGCTAATTTAATCTAATAGGCTAACTACATCACCTAACTAACCATTCTAACTAAATTAGCCTAAGGACTAATTACTCTAACCACCTAGTCACACTAACTAGCTAGTTGGACTAACTAAGGATTACACTAATTCCTAATTAGCCTAACTAATCCATCCTAAGTATAATTAGCCTCCTAATTAGAGTTTAGGAGGTAAACTCACCGAATTAGCGAATAAACTAGTTCACGGCAACGGCAATACAAAGGCGGCAAGTGAGGCTGAGCTTTGACCTTGCTAGAAATGGGTGGAGGCACGGCTTAGCTTGGCCAATGGCGCAGGGATGAGCTGGACAGCGTTCATGGAGTGAAGCGGGCAATGGCGGACGGTGGCCTAGTCCGGCGGAGCTGCGACGGGCGGTCAGATATCACAACTTGGTAGGATGTGACGGACGCAAGGCGAGCCTAGACGCATGGCTAGGGGACGACGGGCTTGGGCCTCGAGGAGTTGGCTCGCAGCAATTGGCGGGCGGTGCTGGGCTCGGCGATCAACGAGTTGTCTCGAACGGCTTGAGAGAGGGGTTAGAGGCTTCAATTCAGGGGGTTATGCTGGTTTGCTGCTCTGGAAATGGTGTTTGAAGCAAGAAGCGAGAAGAAGAAGCTGAAAAAGGAAGAAGATGCCGTTGGAAAGGGGACAAAGGGCCTCAAAAGTCTTGCCTCCAAAGTTTTCAGCCTTGATCCACAGTCATTTCACCTCCCAAGCTTCTCCAACAAGCCAAGAATATTGCTTAAATGTTATAGCCCCTTAGCTTACGAATTTCACACATTGCACTTCAATTTCTTCACAAATCTCTCCAATTTCATGTCTAAAATTGCTGAGGATGGAGCCATAACAAATTCCACAATTTTCCTCACCAATTGATCCATCTTGAATGCTAAAAATGCACTCAATTTAGCCTATCCGAATTTCCTGGTCCAATTCCGCCGAATTTCGATTTTTCACCAACAATCTGGGTTCACCAAAAATTTCTTCGAATGATGAATCAACATCCTAAAAATAAATATTGACACGCTAGAAATTTTGATTCCTAAAACCGGGTTCAATTTTGTGGATTAATTTCAATCGGACATGATTTTAGTGTGACCTAATATATCGGGTAGCTTTTAGGAATTTTTAGCACATTTGACCCGTTGTCGATTATTTTCAATCCACAATGTGCATCTCCAACTCATAGGCGACTCTCGGTTGTCGTCAAAATCTCAAGATTTCAATTACGGGCACAAGGTATATAATCGACAGAAAAATCAGTGTAGTGTTGTTCAACATGAATTTTGCAATCAGGTGCAACCACCCAAACTTTAATTACATGTCTCTGTTGTATTGACCTATCTTCAGTCTCTAATCGATTTTAACATTATCATATTGACCCTTGCAGATTAGTAAGTTTGAGTAGTCAATTTCTAATCGAATTCTCAAGTCTATCGCGTTTAATTTTCTTAATGGCTTCATTTGATAGATTAGTTATCTTGCAAGTAATCATCTCAGAGAAAAGACTATAAATGTGTCAATGAAAAACCCAATTCATATTATTGAGACAATGTCAAAAATTAGGATATTACAGCCAAAACTTGATATGGAATGATACTTAAGTGCCAAAAGTTAGAAAAGTAATACTTAAGTGCCAAAATCAAAGCAAAATGGATCACATAAATGCCAATGACAATAAAATTTGGCCAAAATGTTGAGATGACAATTTTTTTGGCGAGGCAAATGCAAAAGGACACGCTTTGTATGCTGATGTGGCTAGACAAGTGCAAAAATGACGTCATTTTATTACTGACGTGGATAAATAATTAATGGGATAAGTGCTGCAAAAGACCTAAAACTTGTCACGAAAATGCATTTGAGTCCTAAAACTTATAAAAAGTGCAAATAAGTCTTAAAACTTGTCAAAATGTTTCATTTGAGTCCTAAAATCGTTGACGTTGACGGAAAATGCCCACGTGACATTTTACATTATTATTTTTATTTTCCAGTTGACTTTTTAAAATAATTTTGTATTTAGTTTTTAAAAAAAATATATTTAAAAATGAAGTTCAATTTTTAAAAATTATTTTAAAAAAAGGGAAAAAAATGGTAGGAGTCGTTGGCTGCCCATCATCGGAGGAGCCAGCAACAGTCGCCGACCCCAGGCGAGGGCCGGTGACCCTCACCGACATGGGAGAGGGCGCCCAAGTCTGGGCACGCTGGCCCTCACAAGGGGCTGGCGACCATCGCTCGCCCTAGGCAAGGCCTCATCGGCCCTTGCCTAGGGGCCGGCGACCATCGCCCGCCCTAGGTGAGGCCTCGGTGGCCCTCGCCTAGGGCTGGCAGGGCTCACCCAGATCCGAGCAACGTTGGTCTAGCGGTAGCCGACGACCGTTGCCGGCCCCTTCGGCAATGGGCGGCCGGCAACTCCTACCCCTTTTTTTTTTTTTTCATTTTTTAACAGTTTTTAAAAATTGAAGTTTAGTTTTTAAATATAATTTTAAAAAAAATGAATAAAAAAACATTTTTAAAAACCAGCTTAAAAAAATTATAAAAAAATCATTTAAAATACTACGTTAGTGCCACATCCGCATTTTCCTTCCTAGCGTCGATTTTAGGAGTCAAATGAAACATTTTGACAAGTTTTAGAACTTATTTGCACTTTTTGTAAGTTTTAGGACACAAATGCATTTTCGTGACAAATGTTAGGATTTCCAAGTACTTATCACATAATGAATATAAAAATTAATTAATTAAATTTAATTTTTTAATTTTTTTTTTTTTTAAAAAAGATGGAGATTGCATATGGTGAGGGCCCGTGAGCCCTCGCCTTCGGTTGGCCGAGGTTGCCGATCCCTAGCCAAGGTCTAGCAACCCCAGGCGACTTCCTCCCCCACCGTTGCCAGCCCTTCCCAATGACAATGGAGAGGCAACAGTGACAAGGGCTGAGCCCTTAGCTGCATGCTTCATTCGTCCTACTCTTTTTAAAAAAAAAAAATTATTTTTATATTAAAATTCAAATCCCACCGGACTAATGAACGAACTTGCAGCAAAAGGGAAAGCTCGACGAACGAAAGCCAGAGAGCCTACGAGTAGGGTCCTTTGAATTTGTGCGAAACGGGAAGATAACACTAGAGAGAGAGAGAGATAGGCAGGGGGAAATGATGGATTTCTTTATTCCTTTCCCTTGAGGACTGAGCAACAAGGAAAAGATAAGAAAGAGACTAGGGATGGATGTCAAAACTACAATACTGAGCTGAAAAACTAGAAGCTTTTGCCAAGCTTTAGGGGATGAATCCAAAAGCTTTGTTAATACATGTAGGGGAGAAGGAGAGAGGGAGAGAGAGGGTAATGCTGAAGTTGAAGGTGGTGAGTCGTGGTTGGAGGGGATGGGATACTGCACTTTGTAGACCGGTTCCATGGATCCACCCAAGAACCGGACTGAACTGGCAGTCCGGTTCCCGGGTGGATCCATGCAACAAATGGGTGGATCCTGGTTCCAATTTTTCGGAATCGGTTATTAGCGGGCGGTTCTCGGTTCTAGGTCGGGAACCGTCCGCCCAAACCATGCACACTCCTAACTGGTTGGAGGAAGAAGGAAGGGAAGGGAAGTATAAACAAGAGGAAGAAAATGAAAGATTGGGCATTTAAAGACTTTTTATTAAAAATTAGTGATTTGGAATATATTTTTCTATAAGCAATTGCTTACAATTTTTTTTTTTTATTATCAACAACAATTTATGTTTGAAGATTTTCATGGACGATGAAAACACAATTTTCTTCATTCATATCTATAAGCGATACGCACGATACTTTTCATTCGTAAAAATGGTTTTGTATCTTTCAAAAAAATGAATGATCGAAGATTATTTTCATTATTCACAAAAAAAATTTAAAAAAATATTATTATCGATAACGAAAATTTTTCATTTTAAATGATTCAAACGATTATCTTTTAAGAAATGTTTTTCAAAATCATGTATTTCATAGGAGACGGACGGGCCTAAGGTTCAGCGAAGAGAGCGGGCCACCCTTATACAATCAGCTTGTAGCTTGAATCGTTCGATCTGCTAAAACGCGGTTTATCATGGCCCTTATTTTTATCATCGCTAAATATGAACCATCGACGCCAGGAATTCTGCCTGATGTGATCGGACTATATTTAAATTATAATTCATTGACCTAGACTTGGACTTCAACGTCCACATCAAGGAACATAAAAACCCGAAATAAGAATAATAAAATAATAATAATAAGAAAAAGAAAAAGAGAGGGCCCTAATCATAGAGATGGAGACGACGACGTTCGAGACAGGGATCGATCCCGGGCGTGAAACGTGTGTTTTCCTGGAGATTTCATATTGCTTTTTCGATCTTTCGCAATTTACTGCTGAAGAAAAAGCTCTTTTGCGCGAGAAAATATGTCAAAGATCGTAGTCCAGTGGCGGAATTTTCACAGAGATGATGCATAGAGTTATGTCAGCTTCCATTCTAGTAATCGTCCATCTTTCTTTTGTCCTGAACTCATCTCTTTCTTTTGTTGTTCGATTATCCTCGTGCTGAAAGATTTTCCTATCATAAAGTCTTAGGCTACATTTGATACTTATGATAAAAGTTAGGATCAAATTATATCTTATGTTTAGTTTCTACCTAAGATAGGATAAAGTCAAATATAAAATCTTACTCTATATTTGGTTTTCTTTTTCCTTTTTTTATTTATATATATATATATATATATATGAATTTTTTTCTGCTCTATAATAATATATAATTTTTATGTATATTATAATCTATATTATTACATACTTTACGAATAATAATATAGTTTATTATTTGATAAAATTCGTGGAAGGAATTAAAAAAAAAAATAAAGTCGCGATCCTCTGTTTTCCATCGTCTCGACTCGTTAATTGTCTGAGAAACCGTGTGGTCTCCCAAATCTGTGCGGGTCAATAACTTGTCCCTTCGTTCTCCGCATCGCGTCCTCCAAAAACTTCTCACTTTCGCGCCTCCCCTCATGCTTGCCACTCTATATAAAGCAATCCCTTTCGTCTACTACGATACGTGCACTCGCTCAGTTTTTACTTTGCTCTGAGTGTCCTTCGAGTGTTTATAGTTTCCAAATCAAAAGTTAGAGCTGATACCAATCTCAGTCTTCGAAACCCAAGAGACATGAAGGTGAGATTACTTTTGTCCTTAAAGAAGTTGTCTTTTTGGCATAGTGTGTATTTATGCACTCCTGTGAGATAGGGTTCTTGATGGTATTCTTCCCTGGGCTTTCTTGAACACTTTTCTTGGCAGCTCTTCATGAGTCATCGTTTGTTTCTTTGCTGCTGTAATTGTTTATCGCGTGCCATGATTTTATCCGTTTATGTGAGTAATAATGCTCGGAATATGAAATGATGCTTCGAATTCTTATCTTGTTTAAACGCTAGTCTTATCACCCCACTTGTGAATGTCGAGTTCAGTCGTCACCTTAAGAGATTGATATTTACTCAAAATCTAACTGGTTTGCCTTGCTCAAACCTTTGCAGAAGTTGGTGGTGAAAGTGGACTTACATGATGACAGAGACAGGAGCAAGGCCATGCGAGTAGTTTCTGCTTTTGGAGGTATTGGCTCTCAATCTCTCTCTCTCTCTCTCTCTCTCTCTCTCTCTCTCTCTCTCTCTCTCTCTCTCTCTCTCTCTCTCTCTCTCTCTCTCTCTCCCTCCCCCGCTCCCGTTTTTCCCCTTAGTCTCCCACTAAATGTTCAAATCGTCACTGTAATAACTAAACATCTTGCGCTTGAAATGTTCGGCTTTATCACTAACCTTTCCAAAATAATGCTTTGCAGGGATCGGGTCTCTGTCTATGGACTCGAAGGACAACAAACTGACGGTATCGGGTGATTTTGACCCTGTCAAGGTGGTGAACAAACTGAGGAAATCTTGGCACACAGAAATCGTGAGCGTTGGAGCAGCCGAGGAGGATGATGGCAAGAAAGACGAGGGCGAGAAAGAAGAGGGCAAGAAGGACGATCAAGTCGCCAATCTCGTAAAAGCCTATGAAGCATACTATTCTACGCCGGTCACATATTACCGCGTACCCCCAGGAGCGACCCCAAATTGTGTCATTTGTTGAAATTATTTGCGCTTCCAGACCGAATCAGGACTTGGTTTGTGCAGCGGAGAGGATTGAATAAGTAAGGTTGATCACGCCTTACGAAGACAAGAACAAGTGGAGTACCCTTTCTAGAAGTATAGGCTTTTATTGCGTCCTTCGCTACATGCATGTGCGTAGGGTGTATACATATAGAAAGATTGGTTTTCACTTGAGGAACTCAAGTTATGGAAAATCCATTATGTACTCCATTTCAGCATACGATTATTTTCAGTGACTGGAATATTATTAGTCTGATGAATTATAATATTATTGAAAAGAGTACAGTCAGATACTAAATGTGATCCATGCTTATGTTTCGTTGACTTAGGAATTGCTTTGGCATATAATAAATTCTGGCGACTAATTAGGTCAAGTGACTTCAGGCAAGCTGCAAACAAGCACGTTTTACTTGTTGAAATTACTCGAAAACTTCTTAACCAAACCAAGATAAGAAAGTGTGGCCTTAGACCGTGCATGCCGAAAATTGTTGTTGTTTTCTTGTTTTGCTTGCTTAAATTTGATCGCGAGTGTGAACCCCGGATGGGCCATTTAACTAACCAGTGTCGATCTTATCAATTAAATGAGAATAAAAAAGACAGCTATATTTCACTGCATCATTTGGAAGTACCTAATTACGTTGCTACAACCCTCATCAATGATTGCTGATATATTTCCCTATAAGTTGAATGGAAAAGGGAGCTTTTATGACCATTATTTGCGGAATTAATGGGCCTGCCACAGGACCGAGGCTGGATCGCGGGGTGCTCTTTTGTTAATCTTTGAAGACATAATATATACTTGTAAATCATATCATCCTACTTAACAAACTTTATAATGGCGAATCATTCTCACTCAATCTTCTCCAAGTCAGTAGTAATGGATTTCATTAATGAGAGTCATATGTCACAGTCCAGTTGATCTAGCATTCTCTTATCCATATGACTTGAGTAATTTCTTTCCAAATTAGCATATCTCACACACTCACGAAGATGGTGGAGAGAAATTCATTTGGAGAGAGAATCTATGAATTTTAAATATTTGTGAGATGATCCAAACAAAAGGAGGAGACTTCTTTATATACAAGTACTCTTTAGATTACAACTATAGATATCTCATTAATCTAGCACTGGAAATTTTATCTTCCTATATACCAATTTTGTGCATTTATTATAGGAACACTTCGGAGTAATGTACATTTACAATATTGCTCGTCCTAGGGATATTCTTGAGAATACTAGAGAGGATCACCCGATCTTCTAGGATCATTCTCGATCCTTTGTGCATGGAAACCTTTGGACCATGATATTCTCCTCCACTTAATCGGGCAATGCCCTTGTCGCATTTTCTGCAGGGAATGCATCGATTTGCTTTTTGAATCGTTAGAGAGCTTCTATAGGCTCCCAATTGACTTCACTCTCCAGTAGACCTTTCCATCATATCAAATATTCTTGCTTTGGTGCACAATACCACTTTCATTTAACCCAATCTACCTTGATGAAATTGATGTCACGATCATATGAGGTTTTTTGCTCCATGAGATACACATTGCGACTCTCCTCGATCCAGGTCTTCTTCATCTACATGAAAATGTTTAAGCATACTCACATGTAACATTGAATGTACCTTTAGTTTCAACGGGAGCTTCAGTACATGCTATCTTATCAACTTGTTGCAACACTCGGAGTGGCAATTTGTAACGATGGATCAATTTCCTATGCACGTCTCGATATCGAAGAATTAAATGTAGTTTTGCCTATGCCAGGTCCTTGACTTGGTACTCCATGTGTCATCACTTCTTTGTTGACATATTTCTTCATGTGCGTTGAGGCCTTGTGTAGACAAGTCCTTACCAAGTCGACTTGTTTTTACCACTCCTTAACGAACTTATAAGTCGATTGGCTACTCCCTCGATAGTGTGTTGCAATCCTACTCAAAGTGAGTGGTCACTACCTCATCATGATCTTGAAAGGACTTTGGTTTGTAGACTCACTTCGTTACATGTTATAGGATAACTCCTATAACTGGGCTACATCGATCAACTTTGCACAATCCTCTTGCATTGTGCTCATGTAGGGTTTGAAGTACAACTCCAAGGGCACATTCAGTCTCTTTGTCTAACTGTTGATTTGGAGATGTAGACTCGTGGAGAAGTTGAGGCTTCGACTCTAGCAGCTTAAAGAGCTTAGTCCATAATCTCCTAGTGAATTGAGGATTGTGATTGCTCACAATTGTCTACGGTATGCCTTAATACTTGATGATGTGCTTTAGGAATAGCCAAGCCGCCTCCTCAATTAGGAAGCCCTTTGTTGCTCACACGAAGGTCACGTACCTAAAGAACCGATCCACCACGGACATGAGAGTTCAGACACCCTTTGGACTGAGGTAAATTCACGATGAAATCCGTGGAGACGCTCTACCACGGATGCTTCAGGATAGGAAGTGGCTCATGGGGCCTTGCCAATGACCATTGTTCGAGCTTGTCTTGTTGGCACACAAGACACATCCTCGCATAAGCGTCCACATCGGTGCACAAGTGTGGCCAAAAGTAATGATCCTCCACAAGCGCCATAATGCGATGTATCCCTAGCTAACCTCCCCACTTAGAATTATGGCACTTGCATAGCACCTCATTCTGTAGCTTTCCATGAAGCAACACGTATAGTTGTCGCTCCTTAGATCTCGCTCACATCGGAATTGGTGAGTCTTGCCCTCTCATGCATGCTCAAGGAGTGCGTTGGCAGATGGGTTGTGTCGCAGCCCCTCCTTAATGTGCCTGGTCCATGGATATTCAGGTCAACTAATGGTTGTCAGCTCCATCTTTCGGCTAACTATGTTAGCCACGGAATTGACCTTCTTAGGATTGTATTGTAGCACGTAGTTGAGCTTCTCAAGGAAGTCTTGCTCAAGCTTGCTTTGGAATAAGCTTTTTTGGGTTTATAAGTAGCTTGTGGTGACATTGTTAGTACTCGCCAGGAACCACGATCCTAGGAGATGATACCGCCATGTGCGAAGGCAGTACACCACCATCGCCATTGCCTTCTCTTGGACCATGTATCACCGTTCGATCTCATTCAGCTTGCTTGATTCAAACATCATCGGGTGTCCTTGCATTAGAACACCACCAATAGCATAATTAGAGGCATCAACTCTACCTCATAGGGCTTTGAGTGCTAAGGCATCATGAGCACTAGTTCCTCGGTCATCACTTGCTTTCGCCAATTAAACGCCTTTTGATATCGAGCCTTGTTGACCATGGGCAAGGCCCTTGCTAGATCCAACAAGGCTTGCCTGAGGTCAGTGATCTACTGGAGGAAGAAGGAAGGGAAGAGAAATATAATTAAGTCATGGCCGGTTTATTATGATTTTGATATTTAATGTCTGACTAAAGGGAGAAAATGAAAGATTGGGTATTTAGAGATTCTTTATTGAAAATGAATGATTTGGAATATATTTTTTAGTAAGTGATCACTTGAAATAATTAGCTACTGAAATTTTTCATTATCGACAATAGTTTATATACAAACCTTTCCATGTACGACAGAAACACTTTTCGTTCATTCATTTTTGTAAATGGTATAGATGGTATTTCATGTATGATTGCTCGTATTGTTCACAAAAATGAATGAATGAAAAGTATTCTTATCGTTCATGAAAACGTTGAAACAAAAATTATTAATTGATAACAAAAATATCTTTTATTAGCTAATTATTTTTAGTGACATAAATGATCATTTATTTAAAAAATATATTTTAAGTTATTCATTTCGGCAATATCAATGCCCACTAACATACAGTTCGAGATGGATCTCGAAGGGAGCGGACCACGTTTCTACAATGATCGTTTGACCTGCTAAAACGTGGTTTATCACGGCCTTTCTTTTTACATTAGCTGAACGAACCATCGTTGCCAGCAATTCTGATCGATGTGATGGATTATAATTAAATGATAATTCATTGACCAAGACTTCGACTTCACCGCCAACGTCCAGGAAACATAACAATCCAGAAAGGAATATTAATAAAAAGAAAAAAGAAAGGGCCCTTTCACGGACGATGGAAATGACGACAATCACCATCTCCACCGTAGCATTTCGACCCGTTCGAGAGGATGGGATCGATCTCGTGCATGAAACGCGTGCTTTCTGAGAATTTCATGTTACTCGGCCCTTCGGCTTTTTTCGATCTTTTCTCATCTCACGAATCACGATTGAAGAAAAAGCTCCTTTACGCGAGCAAAAAAGTTATGATCTTTCTCATTTTTTGTCAAAAATTAAAAAAAAAAAAAAAAAAAAAAAGCCCAGTAATGGCATTTCAACAGAGATGATGCAAGGAGTGATGTCTGCTTCGATTCCTGTCCGATCGTCCGTCTTTTGTCCCGATACTCTCTCCCGTTTATTTCAATTTGCTCTCGTGCTGCAAGATTTTCCTATCATAAACTTTTAAAGAATTGAGACGATAGAGAATCAATAATTGATCTCAGTGCATTTTCAAATGAAAAAATTATGGATTTAGCTTGAAACCTCTATCGCACATATTGTCAATTTAACTTCGAATTTTTGCTAATGAAGTCCTAGAAACTTTTATAGGCTTTCCATGCAGTCCTTCCAAGGCTAGTTTATTGGAGTGTGGTCCATTCTCCTCATCGACATGATGACAATTGGGGGTCCTGCTCCTCGATAAGCAGGCAAAGTCCAAGGCCACCCTAGGGGGGGTCTTGTGAGGGAAGCACTCCCGAGTTGCCAAAAGATTTTTATAATTTGGGCATGTATTTTATTGGTAGTTTAGGCTTAGATCCACAATGAGCAACTAGGTATATATATAATCTCTTTCTTATTCATTTGAGAGATACATGTGATGTGCCAATTATAGTGCAATCCTTTATTGGACAAAATTCTAATTTAAGAGTGAACCTAGATGAAAATCTTGTGTCTCGAATTCTTTTTCTCGCTTTTATACTTCATTTCCTTGTGATTGTGCATTGAATCCTAACCCACGATTGTCACCCAAAAATTGGTTGGTGACGTCGTGTTTCAAGCAAAGCTATCCGCATTGGCAAGCCATGCAGGACAATAGGCATGCAATTTTGGTGGCAAATTGATTGGAAATATTGCATTAGAATTGTGTTTGCGAGATTTAGGACTACATCGACGAAGTTGAAAAATTTAAAACTGCATAAATGCTCATACGATAAATAAGTTGAGGATAGCTCCAATGATTATCCCTATAGATAAAGATTTTTCAATTCTTATATTGTCATTTAGATTAGATGGAAGAGATGCATACGTGCAAAATCGCAATGCAATTCTATCTAACGAAAAGCTTGAACCCGCCAACTGCCTGAACTGAGTCAGTTGCCAACATTCAAGACTTACTGCTTCAACTGACGTCACCGAGTCGCGAAGGGCGACTCGACCGAGTCACTTCAAAAGCCCCCGAGCCGTGAGGGGCCACTCGCCTCCCTCTCTCTCTCTCTCTCTCTCTCTCTCTCTCTCTCCTTCCTTCCTTCGTTCCTTCCTAAAGTGGCGATCCTCTGTTTTCGATCACCTCGACTCGTTATTTTACTGAGAAACGGGGTGGCTCTTTCCCTCGACTCGTTATTGTATTGACTGGTCAATAATTTGTCCTTTGTTCTCCGCACCGCGTCCTCCAAGAAAATTCTCCTCTTCACGCTCTCCTCTCATGCTTGCCACTCTATATAAAGCAACCCCTTTCGTCCCCGATACGTGCACACTCTCAGTTTCAGCTTGCTCCGAGTGTCCTTCGAGTGTTATTACCTTCCAAATCAAAAGTTAGAGCAGTCACTCATCTGAGGTTCTTGAAACCCAAAAGAAATGAAGGTGAGATTTCTTGAAGTCCTTCGAGAAGTTCTCTCTTTTCTTGCATATTATGGGTATCTTGTTCACTTCTGTGAGATGGGGTTCTAGATGTTACTCTACCCTGGGTTTTCTTGAACACTTCTCTTGGTATCTCTAGTCTCAAGCTTCATGAGTTATCGTTTGCTTCTTTGCTGCTGTAATTGTTTATCGCATAGCATGATTGTATCTGTTTATGTGAATAAGAATGCTCGGAATACCAAATGATGCTTCGAATTCTTATTCGTTGTTGGTTTATGTGGCCAACTTGCTTAAACGCTAGTCTGTCGCACCACTTGTGAATGCCGAGTTCGGTCATCCTCGTGAGAGATTGATATTTACTCAAAGTCTAACTGGGTTTTGCTTTCCTCAAACTTTTGCAGAAGTTGGTGGCGAAAGTGAATCTCCATGATGACAGAGACAGGAGCAAGGCCATGCAAGTAGTTTCTGGTTTTGGAGGTATTGGCTCTCTCTCTCTCTCTCTCTCTCTCTCTCTCTCCCCCGCTCTCTGTTTTTCCCCTTAGTCTCCCACTAAATGTTCAAATCGTCACTGTAATAACTAAACATCTTGTGCTTGAAATGTTCGGCTTTATCACTAACCTTTCTCACATAATGCTTTGCAGGGATTGGGTCTCTGTCTATGGACTCGAAGGACAACAAACTGACGGTATCCGGTGATTTCGACCCTGTCAAGGTGGTGAACAAACTGAGGAAATCTTGGCACACAGAAATCGTGAGCGTTGGAGCAGCCGAGGAAGATGATGGCAAGAAAGACGAGGGCAAGAAGGACGATCAAGTCGCCAATCTCGTAAAAGCCTATGAAGCATACTATCCTACGCCGGTCACATATTACCGCGTGCCCCCAGGAGAGACCCCAAATTGTGTCATTTGTTGAAATTCTTTCCGCTTCCAGACCGAATCAGGACTTGGTTTGTGCAGCGGAGAGGATTGAATAAGTAAGGTTGATCATGCCTTACGAATACAAGAACAAGTGGAGTACCCTTTCTAGAATTATAGGCTTTTATTGCGTCGCTACATGCATGTGCGTAGGGTGTATACATATAGAGAGATTGGTTTTCACTTGAGGAACTCAAATTATGGAAAATCCATTATGTACTCCATTTCAGCATACGATTGTTCTCGGTGACGGGAGCATTATTATTCTGATGAATTATAATATGCTTGAAGAGAGTACGGTCAGATACTAAATGTGATCCATGCTTATGTTTCGTTGACTTAGGAATTGCTTTGGCATATTATAAATTCTGGTGACTGGTTAGGTCAAGTGACTTGAGGCAAGCGGCAAACAAGCAGGTTATACTTGCTGAAATTACTCGAAAACTTCTTAACCAAACCAAGATAAGAAAGTGTGACCTTAGACCGTGCATGCCGAAAAATGTTGATGTTTTCCTGTGTTGCTTGCTTAAATTTGATTGCTAGTGTGAACCCCGGATAGGCCATTTAACTAACCAGTGCATTCTTATCAACTAAATGAGAACAAAAAAGACAGCTGTATTTCATTGCATTGTTTGGAAGTATCTGATGACGTCGCTACAACCCTCGTCAATGATTCCTGATATATTTCCCTATAAGTTTAAGGGAAAAGGGAGCTTTTATGACCATTATTTGCGAACTTGATGGGCCTGCCACAGGATCGAGGATGGATCAAGGGTTGCTCTTTTGTTAATCTTTGAAGACATGATATATACTTGTAAATCATAACATCCTAGCTAACAAACTTTACAATGGCGAATCATTCTCACTCAATCTTCTTCGAGCTAGTAGTAATGGATTTCATTAACGAAAGTCATATGTCACGGGCCAATTGATCTAGCATTCTCTTACCTGTATGGCCTGAGTAATTTCTTTCCAAGTCAGCATATCTCACACTCACAAAGATGGTGGAGAGATTCTTTTGGGGAATCTCCGAATTTTAAATATTATTGAGATGATCCAAACAAAAGGAGGAGACCTCTTTATATACAAATACTCTTTAGATTACAACCATGGATATCTCATCAATCTAACGGTGGAAATTCTATCTTCCTATATACCAACTATGTGCATTTATTATAGGAACACTTCATAGTAATGTACATTTACAATATTGCTTGTCCTAGGAATATTCTTGAGAATACTAGAGAGGATCGCCCGATCTTCTAGGATCATTCTCGGTCCTTTGTGCATGAGAGGGTGACACCCCTATTGTATTTTTGGCATGGAATGCATCGGATTGGCTTTTTGAATTGCCAAAGAGCTTCCAAGGTTCTCGACTAACTTTACTCTCCTGTAGACCCTTTCATCATATCAAATATTCTCGCTTCAACACACAATGCCTCTTTCATGACATCACAATCATACGAGGCTTTTGGTCTAGGAGGTCACCGTTGTAACTCTCCTCGATCTAGATCTTCTTCATCTACATAAAAAAGGTTTAAGCATACTTACATGTAAAATCGAATGTACCTTAAGTTTCAGCAAGAGCTCTAATATATGCTACCTTTCCGACTTTTTGCGACCCTCAAAGTGGCCCTTCATAGTGACAGATCAATGCCCTATGCATGTCTTGGTATCAAAGAACAAAGTGTGGTTTTGCCAACACTAAATGCTCGACTTGGTACTCCATGTGTCGTTGCTTCTTGTCAACTCATTTCTTAATTGCTTTGAGGCCTTATGTAGACAAGTTCTTAGCCACTGGGCTACTACCTCAATAGCCCGTTGCAACCGTACTTAGAGTGAGTGGTTGTTGTGCTGTCATGATCTCAAAAGGACTTTGGCTAATAGACCCGCTTCACTGTAGCTTATAGGATATTTGAGCTATGTTGACCAACATCACACAATCCAATAGCACATTCATCCTCCTCGTTTGACCAACAATTTAGGGATGTAGACTTGTGGAAAAGTTGAGGCTTCAAATCAACAACTTAAAGAGTTCAGTCTAGAATCTCAGAGCCATTAGAGGATTGTGGTCACCCACAATCGTCTATGTTATCCCCCAATATTGATGATGTGCTTTAGGAATAGCCGAACTGCCTCCTCAATTGGGAAGTCCTTTATCGCTGGCACTGACAGTATGTACTTAACGAACTGATCCACCGCAGCCATGAGAGTTTGACACCCTTTAGACTTAGGACAATTCACAATGAAGTCCGTGGAGATACTTTACCATGCATGCTTCAGGATAGGAAGTGGCTCATGGGGCCCTGCCGACAACTGTTGTTCAAGCTTGTCTTGTCGGCAAACAAGACATGTCCTCACATAAGTGTCCACATCATCATGCAAGGGTGGCCAAATGTAATGATCCTCCACAAGTGCCATGAAGCAGTGGATCCTTGGATAACCTACCTACTTGGAATTGCGGTACTCGTGTAGAATCTCTTACCGTAGCTTCCCATGAAGTAGCATGTACAATCTCCATCCCTTGGTATGGAGTAGATTGCCCTCACATTAGTGTTGTTGAGTCTTGCCCTCGTTTGTTGGGTCATGTCATAGCCCCTCCTTAGTGTGCTTGGTCCATGGACATTCGGGTTGATTGATGGCTGTCAACTCCATCTTTCAACTAAGTGCATTGGCCACACAATTGGGCTTCTTAGGCATGTACTGCATCACATAGTCAAGCTTTGTAAGGAAGTCTTGCCTAAGAGCTTGCTTTGGAATTAGCTTCTTTTGGGTTTGGAAGTGTTGGAGAAATCTTCTTGAAGTGTTTTGAAGCTGACAAAACGTTTCCATCAGTCTAGTCTGAAGGTTTGCAGACTCTGCTATTTAAAGTTTGAAGACCTCCAGACAACCAGACTCAAGACTCAAAGTCTATCCTCATTGATAGTCTCTAATCCGTTGAAGAAAGGTTATCCAGATCTGGATGTTTCGTTAAGGGCTTGACCTTATCAACTGGAGAAGATCTCGTGGCTGGAAAAGAGACAACGGAATTCTTTGATTAATCGAGATTGATTCGAAGATTAAGGAATCGATGATTGCCTAAATATTCTTGGAAGGTTCTACTTATGGAAACCGAGATCCTGATTGTATGGGCGAACATGATTGATGGGCTATCGACACGTTCCTTTAATAGCCCGAATGATCTTCCTAATTGATTCCGTCCGACGGGTAGATTGGAGGAATTCCTTTGGTAAGTGCCAACGGGTATGATGGCATAAAGGAGTATATAAGGAAGACGTTCTAAGTTGTTGAGGTGTGCGCGATAGAAGAATTCCAAAGTCTGAAGCTCCTTGTTGTTTAAACAATTCCTTTGAGTGAATACTTGTATACAAAAGAGAGTCTATATTTGTGAGAAACCTTGAGGAGGTGTGATAGAACATCTATACTGTAGAATCAAGGAAAATGAGTGCTGTAACTTCTCTTTTGTTCATAGTGAAATCCAGCCGGTGGGCTGTCAGTGCGGAAAAGTGGACGTAGGCTTGGATTAAGCCGAATCACTATAAACCCTGTGTTCAATATTCTCTCCCTTACCTTCTTTACTTTGATCGTATTTCATTTTGTCAATCAATAGTAAAATACCTTTCTATCGTTTGCCAAGAATTGCTTCTGTATTTCGATAAATTGATTGTGCACCTATTTACCCCTCTCTAGGTGTTTATACTAGCTATCTCAATTGGTATCAGAGCTTGTGTACTAACTTTGTTTGAAGTGTTTTACTTCAGAGTAAAAGATTCATGGCTAGTATGTTGGCTCCAGGGCTGGTAGAAGGGAAAAGCAACACTAGACCGCCTTACTTTGATGGAAATGACTACAACATATGGAAGAACAAGATGAAGGCGTTCTTAAGATCAAAGGATCCTCTGGAATGGGACGTTGTAGAAAAATGAATCATTCCTAAAACTGCATCTGTCTCAGAAAGAGGAAAGGACACTGTTGAGTCCAGTGAAATGAGTCAGGAAGAGATAATCAAGAGACAAGCTCTTGATGCAAAAGCAATTTACTCTTTATATTGTGCTTTATCACCTACTGAATATAACAGAATATCTTCTTGTGATGTAGCCAAAAAAGTCTGGGATAGATTACACATTACTTATGAAGGAACCGATCGAGTGAAAGATATTAGAATCAACATTCTTCTCGGTCAATACGAAGCCTTCAGAATGAAACCAGGAGAATCTATAAGCGACATGTTTAGTCGTTTTACGTAAATCGTGAATGGTCTTGAAAATCAAGGTCAACCAATTCTGATCCCATAAAAGTGAACAAGCTACTGCGTGGACTCTCCAAGGATTGGAATCATATAAAGACCTCAAACCGAGAGACCCAAAGAATCATGCCACTATCTATCGATGAGTTGGTTGGGACTCTTCAGTCTTATGAAGTGGAACGAATCAATGAAGACGAAAATCCTAAAGGTAAGAAATCTATTGCATTAAAATCTATTGATGACTCTTATGTAACAGATTCTGAAGACGACATGGATGATGAAGAACTTGCTCTCATGATAAGAAGATTCAGAAAGCTGAATAGAAAAGGAAGAAGATTCAATTCAAGGAAACAAAGTTTTCAAAAGCAACAGACCAAGTCTGCTGAAGATGATGAATCAAACAAAGATGTAGTTTGCTTTGAATGCAAGAAAAAGGGACACATCAGACCCAACTGTCCCCTTCTGAGGAAGAAGAAAGGAAAAACTGAAAGGTATCGAAAAGCTCTCAAAGCTGAAACCTGGAGTGATACGGAGTGTGAAGATAGTGATGATGATTATGCCAATATATGTCTAATGGCACAATCAGACTCAGAATCCTCCAAGACTGATTTAGATTCAGAAAGTGAATTCGAGGTAAGTAATTTCAAAATCCCTATTAAAGTTTCAAAATGCATTGATGAATTATGTTTTAGTCTTAAAACTTCTCTTAAAAGAATTTCCGAACTCAAAAAGAAAATTCTGCTTTAAAACAACAAGAGAATGTTTTGGAAGAAAAAGTGAAATGCTTAGACTAGAATGTTTCCTCTCTCGGAGAAAGTAAAGATAATCTTTTAAAAGAAAATGCATTTTTGAAAAATGATATTTCAAGTATTTCCAAAAGATTTTCTCTAGGATCTGAAAAACTGGAGAAAATACTTTTGTTCAAAGACATTATTTCAATAAATCTGGTTTGGGAATGACCGCTGAAACTATTCCTCTAATCGATTTTCCTAAAGTAAAAGAAAGAATTAAGTAAAAACCCACAATAAATGTTTACAAAAATCATTTTGAAAGAAACTTTGTAAAACCAGTAGGTCGCAATGCTCTTAGATGTTCAAAATGCAATAGTGCAGATCATTTTGAGAAAGAATGTCCTATGGTTTGGAGACCTGTCAATAAAATTTGGGCAAAAACCGTATATCAGACTAACTCAAAAGGACCCAAGAAAATATGGGTACCAAAGAAAGCTTGAGTTTCTTTTAAATACAGGTCACTATCAAGAAAAAGGTGAAATGGTATCTGGATAGTGGATGCTCTAGACACATGACAGGAGACTCAAATTGATTCATAAAGATTTTTCAAGTGAATGGTGGAAAAGTACCATTTGGAGGAAACAACAAAGGAAAAATAGTGGGATTTGGAACTGTAAAGATTGGGAATCTCACAATAAGCAATGTTTCTTTAATTGAATGGCTCAATTACAATCTGCTCAGTATCAGTCAATTGTGTGATGCCGGTTTTAAAATCAACTTTCAAGAGGGTATTTGTTCAGGAACCAGTAAAGACTCTACTCAGTCATTCATAGGTCGAAGACATGGAAATATCTACCTCTTGGACGTGAAACCAGATGAATCGCAATGTCTAATCTCAATCCAAGATGAAGCAAACTTATGGCACAAAAAGCTTGGGCATGTCAACATGAAGCAGATAGCCAAGATCTCAGCAAAGAAGCTTGTTCGTGGTCTACCCAATTTATCATACCAAAAGTCTGATCTATAAACACCATGTATATTGGGAAAACAGGTAAGAAATTCCTTTAAGCCAATAAATCAAGTTTCCACTAACTGTGTACTGCAGCTCTTGCATATGGATCTCTTCGGACCAACAAGAACACAGAGCATTGGAGGTAAGAAATATTGCCTAGTAATTGTGGATGACTACTCACGATTTACTTGGGTATATTTCTTGGCAAGTAAGTCTGAAATTTTCTCTTACTTTGAAAAATTTGCTAAGAAGGTTCAAAATGAAAAGGGGTATGTTATTTCAAGCATAAAAACAGACCATGGAGGTGAATTTGAAAATCAGAATTTTGCCAAATTTTGTGAAGAATCTCGTTTTCAGCATTTGTTCTCTTCTCCATATACTCCAGAGCAAAACGGAGTTGTGGAAAGGAAAAATAGATCTCTTCAAGAAATGGCTAGAACTCTCTTAATTGAAAGTAATATTTCTTTACGATTTTGGGCTGAAGCAGTTTCAACATCGTGTTATATTATCAATAGAGTTTTTCTAAGACCTATTCTAGAAAAAAAACCCCCTATGAACTATTTAAAGAAAAGAAGCCTATTATTACATGATGCAAATGTTTCATACTGAAAAATGCAAATGATCGAGTTGGTAAGTTTGAAGAAAAGTCAGATGAAGGCATCTTCCTTGGATATTCAACCACAAGCAAGGCATACAGAGTCTACAATAAGAAGACTCAAACAGTGGAAGAATCAATGAATGTCAAATTCCAAGATTCTACACAAAATGAATCCATTCAGACTCATCTCGAAGAGACTGAACCTGCTCCAGACTCTACAAAGTCTAAATCTCAAGAAGTAGCTTAGACGTAGCTCAGACTTTGAAGGACCAGCAACAAGTGACTGTTGAAGATTCTAATGAAGGAAGTGATCATCAATCTAATAAATTAACCAGCAACTGGAAACATAAGTCCAGTCATCCCAAAGATCTTATTATTGGCGACAACAATGAAGGAATCCGCACAAGATCCAAAAGGTGAGAAGAGTCTAGTGATGTGGCTCTTATTTCTGAAATAGAACCTAGGAGCATAGAAGAAGCTTTATCCGATGAAAGCTGGATTGAAGCTATGCAAGAAGAACTCAGACAATTCAGAGTTAATGATGTCTGGGAGCTGACTCCTAAACCAAAAGGTAAATTAATTGTTGGAGCTAAATGGGTTTTCAGGAACAAGATAGATGAGAAAGGAAAAGTCATAAGAAACAAGGCTAGACTCGTGGCCAAGGGATACACACAAGAAGAAGGGATCGACTATGACGAGACTTATGCACCGGTAGTAAGGTTAGAAGCAATTCGTTTATTACTTGCATTTGCTTGTCATAAAAATTTCAGGTTATTTCAAATGGACGTCAAAAATGCTTTCCTAAACGGATTCATCCGTGAGGAAGTCTATGTGGAACAACCACCAAGGTTTGAAGACCCAAAGAAACCAGACTCAGTATTTAGACTAAAAAATGCCTTGTATGGCTTAAAGCAAGCACCTCGAGCTTGGTACGACAGATTAAGTAAGTTTTTAATTCGAAATGGATTTGTTAAAGGTAAAGTAGACACTACTCTTTTTATTAAAAAAGAAAGCAAAAGTTTTCTACTTGTTCAAATATATGTCGATGATATCATTTTTGAATCCTCTAATGAAAGTTTGTGCAAGAAATTCTCTAAGACTATGCAGGATGAATTTGAAATGAGCATGATAGGTGAGTTAACCTTCTTTCTTGGACTTCAAATAAAACAATTGGAGGAAGGAACTTTCATTCATCAAGAAAAGTATGTAAATGATCTTGTCAAAAAGTTTGGACTGGACAATTGCAAAAAGACTGACATACCAATGTCAAGTTCCTTGAAGATAGACAAAGATGAAGAAGGAAATAAAGTCGATCAAAAGCTGTACAGGAGTATCATCGGATCACTTCTTTATCTTACTGCTTCTAGACCTGACATTCTGTTTAGTGGTTGCATTTGTGCCAGATTTCAATCAGACCCAAAAGAATCTCATTTGAATGCTGCGAAGCGTATTATTAAATATGTTTCATCAACTTCAAGCTTTGGTCTCTGGTATCTAAAAAGTGGAGACTTTACTCTTCTTGGATATTCAGACGCAGACCTTGCTGGATGCAGAGTCGATAGAAAGAGCACCTCAAGTACTTGTTAACTACTTGGAGGCAGGACAGTGTCTTGGTTTTCTAGAAAGCAAAGTATAGTAGCTCTCTCTACAGCAGAAGCAGAGTATATAGCTCTCGGAAGTTGTTGTTCGCAAATTCTGTGGATAAAACAACAGCTAAGAGACTTTGAAATTGAAGACTCATGCACGGAGATTAATTGCGACAATACCAGCGCTATCAACCTCACCAAAAATCCAATTCTCCACTCAAGAGCAAAGCATATAGAGATTCGACATCACTTTATTAGAGACCATGTTCAAAATGGAGATGTTTCAATCCAATATGTTGATTCAAAAAACCAACTGGCGGATATATTCACAAAGCCTTTGGAGAAAAATCAATTTGAAACCATCCGTTCCAAACTCAACATTTTAAAGTATGAGGAGATCAAAATCTAAAGACTTTCAGACTCAGACATACAAGACTTTAACTATAAGTTAGTCTTGGTATGACCATAAGACTGTAAGTCTTTCTCTCTCTCTCTCTCTCTCTCTTGAATCTTATCTTGAAGAGGTACGATTGTCAGACTATGTTTAAATTGTTGCTATATTTAATCGATTTATTTATTGCATCTTTTCATTTTCAAAAAGGAAGTTACTTTTTAAATGACTATTTTCGCAGAAAAAGACAGTTATTTTGAAAAGGCATTTCTTTATTTCCTTTGTGATGGTTCGCTTATCTCTCTTTTTAAACCGATCGTGCACTGTCGATTCCTCTTCACTTTACTCTCAGAAACCCTAGAAAGCATCGATCCTCCATTCCCGTTTTCTTCCCTTGTTTAATCTTCAAAAAGTTGTCATCTTTCTTGGAAAAGTCAAGCGAAGAATCTTCCAAAAACTGAGAAAGATGTCATCTTCAAGAAAGTCTTCGAGAATCGCAAGCAGGGGACCACGGTGAATGAGTGAGGGGCCTACGCACTTCGATCTCACCAAAGAAGAAGTGTCTCCAGAACAGCAACCGAGCCCACAACATTTTCAGCAGCATCATTCTCCTCCATCTAGTCCTCAAGGCGTTGATCATCAACAAGAGGAACAAATCATTGAGGATGCAGATCCAGTAAGAGTTCAAAAGCCCACTCATATTTATAAGTTGTATCATGCCTTAAAAGCAACTCGTACTCCCTTAAAATATGTAAATGATTTTCTTAAAGACAAAGGATATATGAACGAATATATCTTTCTACGAAGAATGGAAAGTTTGGGAATTGCTCGTAAAGGGTTGGTTGAGGAAACTCTTGCGAATATTCCGAGTGATCCTCATGATTGGGGATCGAATCCTGTAGATGGGAATGATGATGACAAATTGTACAGTCAATTTCAACCAAGAATGGGTATTGCGGTTGAAAGTCGAGGAAAAAGGGGAGATTTGTTCAGATCGAAGGAACAAAAGGATTTGTACTCGAAATTGCTGAAGCGTGGGGTAATAAACCCTAGAAGTGTGAATTTTGACTTCTTGGATGATGTGAACATGAACTTGAAGGAAAAGTTCAGTTATCTTCAACTTGAAAGGTTCTACTCCGACACTACAGAGGCCTATGCTAAACTAACTGCATATTTCTATTCAAATCTTAGCTTTTTGGATGCGAATAGATTTTCTTTCAGTGTTAAAGATCAAGACTATGTTGTGGATATGGATATGCTGGCAGATGTGTTAGGAGTTGAAAGAGGAAAATATCAACCGATCAAAGTTTCCATTGCTCGGGCCACACTGGAACTGGTGAAGGATAGGAGAACAGAGGAGAAGATCACCTACTTGAGGATGAGTGCATTCAACATCTTGCTTCACAAGATTGTGATCAATTGCCTCCGATCAAAATCAACCTCCAAGACTGATGTTTCAAGCTCAGAGGCAAAGCTGATGTATGCCATCCTCACTAGGAAAAGGTTTTCTCTCCCTCACACTATCATGTTTCACATGTATAGAGCGATGATGAAGGACAGAGGTCAACTTCCTTACCCAAGCCTTGTAACAAAGTTATTCAGACATCTGAATATTCAGCCTCCGCAAATCTTTTGTATTCGATCGTGCGATCATATGGTGGTAGGACTGAAGATGGTGACCAAAATGCGTCTGAAGGAATTGAACAGGAGTTGGAGAAATTCAAGGAGAAGACTCCAGTCAAAGCTCATCAAATCTCTTCTTCAAAACGGAAAGGAAAGGAGCCATTGGTTGCTTCAAAACCAAAAAGGAGAGCTCTTATTGTGGAAGATGAAGGAGATGATGATCTTACCATTTCGGCCATAGCTTTGAAGAAGCTAAGTCGCACTGTTCCAGAGTCAATGGAACATTGTGAGAAAGAAGGAAAAGAAAGAGAAGGCCAAGAGGAAAGAAAAGGTCGAGAAGAAGAAGAGAAAGAAGACAAAAGAGGAGTTGGTGAAAAAGAAGCAGAGGAGGAAAGACTTGAGGAAGAAAGACGAGAAGAAGGAGAACTTGAGGAACACTCCTCTCCACCTGTAGGCATGGAAACAGGGGGAGATCAAGAGAAATGAGGGAAGTCCTCATATCCTGATGTGAGTGAAGGAGTCAGTCGATCACCTGTAGACCCAGAGGATGTTTATGTCTCTTAATTTCCAGAAGAAGGTCATGAAGTTTCATCACCAAACCTGCGAGATTATTCTAATATGCCATCATCTGCAGAACGTGCTGAAGCTAGTACGCAGACCGACAACCCAGCCGATTTTCGCAGAATCATGGATATTCTAATGGAAATGCGAGGTCAAATTTATGCCTTGGGATGCGAGGTTCAAAATTTGCAAACTGCGGGTCAAGTTTCTTCATGTTCATTGAATGATCAAATCCAAGCCCTCTCTATTCAGATTCAGGCCAATGCCAAGGGTGAAGAGATTGCACAATTGAAGGAAGACTTGAAAATGCTAGAAGGTATCGTTCAGTCTATGGGAGACTTCCAGCTTGTCCGCGTTCCCAAGCAATCTTGACTTCATTTTCATCCCAACCTTTTTAAATGCTGACAAAAAGGGGGAGAGATCCAAGACTTGAGCAATTGAACAACTTGATTTTTAATCGTGTGGTTTGTTGGACTGTTTGTTAGATTGTTTTGATGTTTGAACTATGTTTGATTTTGTTTTTGTGTCTGGATGAGAACTGAACTAGACTTGGACTTGACTGCTTTTATTAACTATCATTGGTATCTTATGGATGGCTTTATCACTTATTAGACTAACCTATTTTCTGTGGTTGCAGATTCTAGTGTTATTCATTTAGCCATTTATCTCTATAAGATATGCATATGTGTTTGAGAAATGTTTTGCAGGTTAAGTTGTCCAAATCTACAGGAAAGTTTTGTCACCATCAAAAAGGGGGAGATTGTTGGAGAAATTTTCTTGAAGTGTTTTGAAGCTGACAAAACGTTTCTATCAGTCTAGTCTGAAGGTTTGCAGACTCTGCTATTTAAAGTCTAAAGACCTCCGAACAGCCAGACTCAAGACTCAAAGTCTATCCTCATTGACAGTCTCTAATCCGTTGAAGAAAGATTATCCAGAATTGGATGTTTCGTTAAGGGCTTGACCTTATCAACTGGAGAATATCTCGTGGCTGGAAAAGACACAACGGAATTCTTTGATTGATCGAGATTGACTCGAAGATTAAGGAATCGATGATTGCCTAAATATTCTTGGAAGGTTCTATTTATGGAAACCGAGATCTTGATTGTATGGGCGAACAGGATTGATGGGCTATCGACACGTTCCTTTAATAGCCCGAATGATCTTCCTAATTGATTCCGTCCAACGGGTAGATTGGAGGAATTCCTTTGGTAAGTGCCAACAGGTATGATGGCATAAAGGAGTATATAAGGAAGACGTTCTAAGTTGTTGAGGTGTGCTCGATAGAAGAATTCCAAAGTCTGAAGCTCCTTGTTGTTTAAACAATTCCTTTGAGCGAATACTTGTATACAAAAAAGAGTTTATATTTGTGAGAAACCTTAAGGAGGTGTGATAGAACATCTACACTGTAGAATCAAGGAAAAGGAGTGATGTAACTTCTCTTTTGTTCATAGTGAAATCCAGCCGGTGGGCTGTCAGTGCGGAAGAGTGGACGTAGACTTGGATTAAGCCGAACTACTATAAACCCTGTGTTCAATCTTCTCTCCCTTACCTTCTTTACTTTGATCGTATTTTATTTTGTCAATCAATAGTAAAATACCTTTCTATCGTTTGCCAAGAATTGCTTCCGTATTTCGATAAATTGATTGTGCACCTATTCACCCCCCCTCTAGGTACTTATACTAGCTATCTCAGGAAGTAGCTCCTAGTGACATTGTTAATCTCTGCCGTGAGCTGCAATTCTAAGAGATGATGTTACCATGTGCAAATGTAGTACACCGCCATTGTCATTGCCTTCTCTTGGACCATGAATCGTCCTTTGGTCTCATTTAGCTTCCTTGATTCAAACGCCATCGAGTGTCCTTCTTGCATTAGAACACCACCAATAGCATAATTGAAGGCATCAATCTCTACCTTATAGAGCTTTGAGTTGTTGGGTCGTATGAGGATTGGTTCTTCGGTCATAATTTGCTTTAGCTAATCTAATGCCTTTTGACATCATGCCTCACCGAACATGGGCGAGGCCGGCAATTGTTTGGAGGAAGAAGGAACGGGAGGGAAGTATAACTAAGTCTTGGCCGCCAATGTAGCATGATCTAGATATTTAATGTTTGACAAGAGGAAGAAAATGAAGGATTTGGTATTTAAAGACTTTTTATTAAAAATGAGTGATATGGAATATATTTTCTCTAAGCAATTGCTTAAAATGATTAGCTAATGAAAAAAGTTTTTATTATCGACAATAATTTATGTTTGAACATTTTCATGGATGATGAAAACACTATTTCCTTCATTCATATCTATAAACGATATGCACGATACTTTCTATTCCTCAAAATGATTATTTGGATTGCTCCAAAAAAAAAAAAAAAAAAAAGAATGATCGTTCATTATCCACGAAAATGTTTAGAAAAAGAAAAATTGTCAATAATGAAAATACTTTTCATTAACTGATGATTTTAAACGATACAAACGATTATCTGTTAAGAAAATGCTTTTCAAAATCATGTATTTCATGGTTGATTCTGGTCATGCATACAATTAGAATTTAAGTTTCATAAATAGATGCTTCCTGAAAATGAACTTGTCTTCAAGATTGATTTTATCAATTTGTGATTGATTATGTCAATGTATTTATAAAAGATGAGTTAGATTTTTCGCCAGAGAGCCAAATATTAAAGAATAAATCCCTATTATGTTCATACTGAATTCTTGTTGCAAGATCAATAAATCTGAGTCTGATTATATCTTCGTTTTGGACTAGATTTCAATCTGGATTATGTCAGAGTGAGAAAGACTTCTGGAAAGAATAAACTTTGACAAGAGTCTATGATATAACTTTAGAAGTCTACTATTCTTCATAATAAGAATAAGAATATGAAAGTTTTGTCAATTTCAAAACCCGATCGGAGTTTTCTCAACAACCATGTGCAAATGTAGTACACCACTGCCATCATTGCTTTCTCTTGGACCATGAATCATCCTTCGGTCTCATTTAGCTTCATTGATTCAAATACCATCGGGTGTCCTTCTTGTAGTAGAACAACACCAATAGCATAATTGAAGGTGTCAATCCCTACCTCATACGGCTTTGAGTAGTTGGGCAGTATGGGCATCAATTCTTCAGTCATAATTTGCTTTAGTCAATGTAACGCCTTTTCACATTGCACCTCGCCTCAGCGAGGCTGGTGACCGGTTGGAGGAAGAAGGAGCGGAAGGGAAGTATAACTAAGTCTTGGCCATTGGTGTAGTATGATTTAGATATATAATGTTTGACTAGAGGAAGAAAATGAAGGATTGAGTATTTAAAGACTTTTTGTTAAAAATGAGTGATTTAGAATATATTTTTTCTATAAGCATTCGCTTAAAATAATTAGCTGAGGAAAAAAGTTTTCATTATTGACAACAATTTATGTTTGAACGTTTTCATGGATGATGAAAACACTATTTCCTTCATTCAAATCTATAAACAACATGAACGATACTTTCCGTTCCTAAAAATAATTGTTTGTATCGCTCACAAAAATAAATGATCAAAGAGTATCTTCATTATCCATGAAAATGTTTAGAAAAAAATTATTGTCAATAACGAAAATACTTTTCATTAATTAATCATTTTAAACAATATAAATGATTATCTTTTAAGAAAACGTTTTTCAAAATCATGTATGCAAGATGGACGAGCCTAAGATTCAGCGAGAGATAGATGTCGAAGAGAGCGGGCCACCCCGATACAATCAGGTTGTAGCTTGGATTGTTCGATCTGCTAAAACGTGGTTTATCATGGCCCTGATTTTCATCATCGCTAAATATGAACCAGCGATGCCAGAAATTATGGCTGATGTGATCGGACTATATTTAAATTATAATTCATTGACCTAGAGTTGGACTTCAACGTCTACGTCAAGGAACGTAAAAATCCAAAAGAATAATAATAATAATAAATAATAAATAAATAAATAAATAAAGAAAAAAAAAAGACAGGGCCCTATTCATAGACGATAAAGACGATGATGTTTCGAGACAGGGATTGATCCCGGGCATGAAACGCGTGTTTTCCTAGAGATTTCATATTGCTTTTTCAATCTTTCACAATTTACTACCGAAGAAAAAGCTCCTTTGCACGAGCAAAGATGTCAAAAGATCGTAGCCAATGGTGGCGTTTTCACAGAGATGGCACGTAGAGTTATGTCAGCTTCCATTCTGGTTATCGTCCGTCTTTTGTCCTGAACTCATCTCTTTCTCCCGTTATTCGATTGTCCTCCTGCTGAAATATTTTCCTACCATAAAGTCTTAGGCTACATTTGGTTCTTATGATAAAAGTTAGGACCAAATTATATCTTATGTTTAGTTCCTGTCCAAAATAGGATAAAATCGGATAAAAAATCTTAAGCTATATATGGTAGTTTTTTTTCGTATATTTATTTATATATTTGAATTTGTTTCTACTCTATAACAATATATAATTTGTATATATATATTATAATATATATTATTACATGCTTTAGGAATAATAATAATAATAGAGTTGATTATTTGATAAAATTAAGGAATCATGGAAGGAATTAAAAAATAAAAAATAAAGTCGCGATCATTTGTTTTCCATCGTCTCGACTCGTTAATTGTCCGAGAAACCGTGTGGTCTCCCAAATCTATGCCAATCAATATAATGGTGCGTTTGGTAACATTTTTGTTTAAAAATTGTTCCGGGAAACAGAAATAGAAAACAATATTTCTGTTTGGGGGAACAATTTTTGAATAAAAAAATGCGTTTGGTAAACTTATTCTGGGAATAAAAAAATGAACAGAAATACGTTTGGTAAATTTGTGTACTTTTTTTGTTTCTTTTAATTTTTTAAATATTTTATTTTATTTTATTTTATTTATTTCTTTTTTTTTTTTTTTTTTTTTCTCTTGGTCGGTCGTCGGCCTCGGCTATGGCCGGCCGGCGGGCGACGAGGGCCAGTGGCCTCACCCAGCCACAGCAAGGCTCGCCGGCCCCCGATGAGGCCGAGCCTCGTGAGGCTCGGCCTCGTCAGGCCACCGCCAGGCCGGTGAGCCTTGCCAGGGGCCGACGACGCTCCGGCGGGGTCGTTGGCTCTCGACGGCCGGTCGCCGGCGATTGGCCAAAGAAAAAAGAAAAATAAAAAAAGAAAAAAAAAGAGAAGAAAAAGAGAGGAGAGAGAAAATTTGTTCTTAAAAATTGTTCCAAAAACAAGAAACATGTTTTTCTTGTTTCTTGTTTCTGTTCCAAATGTGTTCCTGGGAATAAAAAAATAGATTTAGAACAAAAACGCAAACAAACGCGTTTCTGTTCTTTTTTTGTTCTCTGGAACAAAAAAAAATAGAAATTTTGTTTATAAACAGAAACAAAAAACATTAACAAACAGGCCATAATTTGTCCCTTCGTTCTTTGCATCGCGTCCTCCAAGAAACTTCTTACTTTCGCACACTACACTCATGCTCGCCACTATATAAAGCAATCCCTTTCGTCTACTACGATCCGTGCACACACGCTCAGTTTCTACTTTGCTCTGAGTGTCCTTCGAGTGTTTTTAGCTTCCAAATCAAAAGTTAGAGCAAATATCATTCTCAGTCTTTGAAACCCAAGAGACATGAAGGTTAGATTCTTTTTGTCCTTCAAGAAGTTGTACTTTTGGCATGGTGTGGGTATTTATGCACTCCTGTGAGATGGGGTTCTTGATGGTATTCTCTCGTGGGTTTTCTTGAACACTTTTCTTGGCATCTCTTCAGGAGTCATCGTTTGTTTCTTTGTTGCTGTAATTGTTTATCGCATAGCATGGTTTTATCCGTTTATGCGAATAATAATGCTCGGAATATCAAATGATGCTTCGAATTCTTATTTTGTTTAAACGCTAGTCTTATCACACCACCTGTGAATGTCGAGTTCAGTCGTCACCTTAAGAGATTGATATTTACTCAAAATCTAACAGGGGTTTGCCTTGCTCAAACTTTTGCAAAAGTTGGCGGTGAAAGTGGACTTACATGATGACAGAGACAGGAGCAAGGCCATGCGAGTAGTTTCTGGTTTTGGAGGTATTGGCTCTTGTTGGGAATAACGGATCCCCGAAAACCGGATTCGACACTAAATTGAACCCCTAAAA
Organism: Eucalyptus dawsonii; assembly: GCA_016097615.1. Classification (NCBI taxonomy): domain Eukaryota; kingdom Viridiplantae; phylum Streptophyta; class Magnoliopsida; order Myrtales; family Myrtaceae; genus Eucalyptus; species Eucalyptus dawsonii. Next base: position 13,690,030 of record CM027875.1, read on the forward strand.
GCAATGCGGAAGCGAAGCCCGGAAAATTCACGTATCACCGATCGTAAAGCACACCACGGATTCGAGCGTACCTTGTTAGCCGCAGATTAGACACCGACACCGATAAGAGGAAGAGGGTTCGGTCCTGTTCGATCCGATAAAGCCTTGAAGGGAAGAAGAAACGTGCCTTTTGCCTTACTGTTTCTTCTTTTTCTTTTTGAGAGAGAGTGCGCGGGAGAAGGGAAGACGTACGTACGTTCTGATTCCAACAGGTGTCTTCTCTCTCTCTCTCTCCTCCCTTTTATACGTCCCTCCATCCACGGGCCCTATTCCCGTGGGCGGGGCTTTTTGGGCCCAACTTGGGCGGACAGGCCTTAAGCCCATCGCTAATAAAACCTTCATCTCCCACTCGCACATGGTGGGCCGAACAGGATTCTCTTTATCTCTCTTCAACATTCATACGGTGAATAATCCGTGCAACCAGCATACTTTGAGAGCTCGTTGTTATACATCTGTTAGGAATATATAGCAACTCATAATGGGCGTCACACTCTAAGTAGATTTAGTATGCAGTACCCTAGATCGATCGATCACATTTATATCTCTCTTGATCTCTTTTTAAAAATTATATATATATATATATATATATATATATATATATATATATTGTATTTATAATTATAATTATCACAAAGACAGTCATAATTGGTCGACCAGTGAATACAAAACTATAATGTGATTCTCCAAAATTGATCTTCCTCTTTCCTTCAAACTCTCAATTTCAGTTCAGCTTACTTTTCTAAAAATGCCCCATTAGATTGAATCATCTCATGACCATTGGCAACATCCTAAGATAGCAAACACTAAATAGAAATCTTGAGAATAAGTAAGAGTTATGAGGGGACTAAAAATTGAGGAACTCTTTTCCTCAAGAGTCTCACACGTCATAAAAGTTGAGATCAAACTTTTTGCCACTCTTATTGGTCGTCTCATGCATACATAGTATGAAATACGCATTACGGTATTAACTCATTTCCCATGGAGCGTATGTCTACATTTTTCAATACCGTACAGATGATAGTTTAGACATACCCAATGTCTAACTTGAGTTCACGTATCTACTCATTTACAAAATTCATCAGGCATCTTAGACAGATAAAGTAAAATATGTGGGTTATTTTACTTTCGGACACAGTAAATATTATGTTCTCATCTTAACACTTAGTTAATGCGACATACGTATTTTAAGCTTGAGCTCTCGATTATCACCTAGATAATAAGCTTAAATACAGTCCCATCTCTATCTATCACACAGTAAATAGAGACGATTACCCGTGTGAGTGGGCTAATCTTTTATCTGTCCGACATACTTTCTCAAAATAATGCACTGAACATTAAGATGCACAAAGATCAAACAAAGATTCATAGGCATTAATGATGAAAACACAAATTCATAAATGTGAACAACTCAGGGAAATTACAATCCAATATATCAGACTCTACGCAATCCTGGAGATTTTACATGACCACCAAACACATCTCTAGGTATTGGCTTTGTCATAGGATCTGCTACCATTCTATGCGTAGATATGTACTGTAAGTTCACATCCTTTCGTACAACCATATCTTTGACAAAGTTATACTTCGTATCTATATGTTTGGTCTTGCCATGATATTTTGGATCTTTGGTGTACGCTATAGCTACTTGGCTATCACAGTTAACCAATAATGGATTTGTAGCTTTCTCAATAACACCTAAATGATCCAAAAATCTCTTAAGCCAAACTCCTTGTACCGCTGCTGATAATGCCACGAACTCAGCTTCCATCGTGGACAAGGCTATACACGTTTGCTTCTTACTACTCCATGATATGGTGCCATTGTTCAGTAAGAAAGCAAATCCAGAGGTAGATTTTCTTTCATTTAAATCTCCTCCCCAATCAGCATCTGAATAGCCTTCAAGTCGCAGATCCTTTCCTTGGTAATTCAACTTGTAATCGGCAGTTCCCTTCAGATACCTCAGTATTCTCTTAACGGCCTTCCAATGTGCTGGACCCGGATTGGATTGGTATCTACTCACCATTCCAACCGCAAAACATATGTCGGGTCTTGTACACATCATAGTGTACATCAAGCTTCCAACAGCACTAGCATAAGGAACATGTTTCATTTGTTCCTTCTCTTGTGGAGTCCTTGGACACAGGTTATGGCTCAATCTTTCACCTTTTGCAATAGGAGTGTCTATAGGTTACAATCTTGCATACGAAATCGTTCAAGAACTTTATTTATATATGTTTATTGCGAAAGAGACAACGATCTCTTCGAACGATCTCTTGAAATCTTAACTCCAAGAATGTATGCAGCTTCACCCATATCCTTCATCTCAAAGTTGGAAGATAACCAACTCTTGACAGTATTAACAAACTCTCTATTGCTTCCGGCAATTAGTATATCATCAACATATAATGATATGATCACAAATTGATCATTGGATCTTTTGATATATACACAATGATCATCATCTATCATTGTAACGTCATATGTCATTATGGCATTATGAAAACGTATATACCATTGTCTCGATGACTGCTTAAGGCCATATATTGACCTCAAAAGTCGACATACCTTTTCTTCTTGGCCTTTCACTATGAAACCAGCAGGTTGTTCCATATATATTTCTTCCTCTAATTCTCCATTGAGGAAAGCAGTCTTTACATCCATTTGATGTAACTCAAGATCCATACTAGCTACTATTGCCAGAATAATGTGAATCGAGGTAAATCTTACTACAAGAGGAAGCATATCTTCATAATCAATTCATTCCTGTTGATTATACTCATTTGCCACAAGGCGAGCCTTATGCCTTTCTATTGAGCCATCAGCCTTTCGCTTTATTTTGAGAACCCACTTGTTCCCAATAGCTCTGCGTCCTTTTGGAAGATCAACCAGTTCCCAGACTTGGTTTGATTTCATTGACTCCATTTCCTCTTCCATTGCATGAATCCATTTTTCCTTACTAGGGCAATTCAGAGCCTCATTAATATTTCTTGGCTCATCCTCATCTTACGGAGTAATCATAAAAGTTTCCCCTTCAATGTCAAAACGTTGACAAGGAATACTTTGGCGACTTGTTCGCCATATGGGAGATTGTACACTTTGCACATCATTCCCCATTATGCTCCCACTTGGATTAGATAATGATGACGTCATCTCATCATGTGGTTGTAATTGAGAATGAGTTGAATTTAATTCATCACTTCTCATATTACTCCTATTTGGACGAACTCCACTAATATTATTATCTTGATCCAAGGTCTCAAATAGGGAGTAATCTTCCCATATTTCGCCCTTCTTAGGAAATTCATCCTCTAAGAATGTGACATCTCGTGATTCAAATTCAGTTATACTCCCACTTTCCTTCTCACCTATGAACACATACCGTTTCGAGTGTTCGGAGTATCTTATGAAAATACTCTTCTTGCCTCTAGGACCCAATTTCCCAAACTTGTGAGAGGACTCGTGTGTATAGGCAGCACAACCCTATGGCTTAAGAAAACTTAAATCTGATTTCTACCTGTCCATAACTCATATGGAGTGGAAGTAACTGATTTGGAAGGCACCCGGTTAAGTATATAGGCAGCAGTTAACAATGCATCACTCCAAAAAGTGATAGGTAAGTTAGCATGCGCCATCATGGACCTAACCATTTCCAGTAGGGTTCTGTTTCTTCTCTCCGCAACACCATTTTGTTGTGGAGTATACGGAATAGACAACTGTCTTTCTATTCCTTTTTCATCACATAATTTTCTGAACTCATCAGATAAATATTCTCGACCTCGATCGGATCTCAATGCTTTTATTTTCTTGTCTAATTGATTCTCTACCAGATTCATAAACCTTTTGAAACAACTTATTGCTTCAGATTTATGAGAAATCAAATAGACATATCCGAATCGAGTATAATCATCAATAAAGGTGATGAAATAAACAGCCACATGCCTTCCTCTCACATTCATTGGACCACAGACATCAGAATGGATTAAATGCAGAGGAAATTCAGCTCTTTTACCTTTTCCATATGGTTTTTGTGTCGTTTTCCCTTCTAGGCAATACTTATATATGGGCAAATCGACTTTTTCAATGTTGCCCAACAAGCCCTCTTTGGCTAGTCTATTCATACGATGTTGGCCAATGTGACCAAGTCTAGCATGCCACACATTCACATCATTATCATAGGTATTAGTAGATGTGATAAGGGAATAACAAACATTTGCATTAACATAGTCAATATCTAATACAATGAAACCATCCAGAAAATAACCACAACCATAGTAATTTGTATCTAAAAACAAATCCACACATCTATTATGGAAGTTCATATTAAAACCTAGTTTAATCAATACTAAAACAAACACTAAATTCTGACAAATCTTTAGAGCATACATTACATCATGAAGGAACAAAGTGCGTCCACCACGCATGTTGAGTTAACAGGTGCCAATTGCTTTCACTTCAGCTCTAGAGTTGTTTCCCACATAGATCCACTTAGTTCCAGTTGATACTCGTAGGAATTCCACGAAAGACCCTCTATTCTTCACTACATGGTCTGTCGCTCCTGAATCTACAGTCCACAAAGGATTAGACTCAGTAAAGAATACAGAAAACGACACAAAAGTAAAGTTCTGAAAAGTATAAGGGGTGTTTACCTTCTTGGCTCACGACAGTCGTAAGCATAGTGACCCTTCTTGTCACAATTGAAACACTTTACCCTTGTAAGCTTCTTCATTCGAGGACGCTTTCCTCTTTCATGTTGGTTAAGCTTGGGTTTCTTCCCTGAAGGACTTGCTTCCTTGCCTTTCCCTTTATCAAACCAGTTATGACGTTTGCGCTTGAAGCTCGAAGCTCTATGTGAGCTAGAACTAGCATGATAGAGTTCAGCATCCGGCTTAGCCGCCAAGAGGCGGTCCTCTTCCAGCTCATGATGACGCATTGCATCCCCGAAAGTTTTGATATTATCATTATGGGTTAGGTGCACCTTCATATGCTCCCAACTCTGAGGCAAGGAACGAATCACTGCTTGCACCAGCTGCTCATCTGTCAGGACATGGCCAGCATCTTTCAGCTCATTTATCGAGTGCTTGTCTCTTGTTTATCTCTTCCTGAGTCATTTCGCTGGTATCAACAGTTTCTTTCCCTCTTTCAGAGACTGATGTAGCAGTAGGAGTGATTCCTCTTTCCACAACGTCCCATTCCAGAGGATCCTTTGATCGTAGGAAAGCTTTCATCTTGTTCTTCCAGATGTTGTAATCATTTCCATCAAAGTAGGGTGGTCTGGTATTGCTTTGCCCTTCCACCAGCCCTGGTGCTAGCATACTAGCCATGGATCTTTTACTCTGAAGTAAAACACTTCAAATAAAGTAAGAACATGAGCTCTGATACCAATTGATATAGCTAGTACGAGTACCTAGAGGGGGTGAATAGGTATATAAAAGATTTTTCTTGATTATTGTGCAATACTTAGACAGTTAAAGGATTTGCGATAAGTAATAATCGACGTAAGACTAAGTAAAGGAAATAGAGAATTGAACACGCGGTTTATAGTGGTTCGGCTTGATTTAAGCCTACGTCCACTCTTCTGCACTGACAGCCAATTGGCTGGATTCCATTATGAACAAAGAGATGTTACAGTGTTGATCTTCCTTGATTTCTAGGTGTAGATGATCTACCACACTCGCTCAAGGTATCACCAAGTATGGACACTCTCTGTGTATACAATTTCGCTCAGAATGAATCGACTAATAATCAAAATGCTTCAGACTCTGGAATTTCTCTATCGATCACATTCTTTTACAACTAGAACGTCTTCCTTTTTATACTCCTTTATGCCATCATACCGTTGGCACTTACCAAAGGAATTCCTCCAATCTACCCGTTGGACGGAATCAATCAAGAAGATTATTCGAGCTATAAAAGGAACCTGATGATAGCCCATCAATCATGTTCGCCCATACAATCAGGATCTTGGTTTCCAAGAATAGAATATTCCAAGAATATTTCGTCGACCATCGGATATTCAATTGATCTAGATACGAACAAAAGAATCCGTTATATTTATCCAACCAAGAGATCTTCTCTAGAGAATATGATTAAATCCTCCACCATATACTTTGGCTCTAGATTTCCTTCGTCACTGGATTGGAAAGGCTGTCAGTGAGAATAGTCTTGAGTCTTGAGTCTTGAGTCTGGTGATCAGAAAGTCTTCAGACTTTAAACTAGACGATATGTAGATATCTAGACTAGAATGATAGAAACGTTTTGTCAGCTTCAAAATATTCGGAAAAGATTTCTCCAACAATCTCCTCCTTTTTTATGGTGACAAAACTTTCCTATAGATTTGAACCACTTTGACCTGCAAAAACATTTTTCAAGCAATATGGCTATCTCATAAAGATTAACAAAACAACCAGACTCTGCATCCACAGAAAATTGGTTAGTCTTTCATGAGTAATACCATATAACAACGCTTGATATAAATGCAAACAGTCAAGCATCAAAATCCACAGCCAATTCAGTCAAATTCAAGTTCACACCCAAGTTCACTCAAGCAAACATATTCAACCACAAAAATAAATTTAAAGTCAAAGAAAGTTGATTGGTTGGTTCAAATTGCTTCTCCCCCTTTTTGTCACCATTAAAAAGGTGAGAAAGGAGTCAGGTCTGCTTGGGAATGCGCACGATCTGGAAATCTCCCATGGACTGGACTATGCCTTCTAGCCTCTTCAAGTCGTCCCTTAGTTGAGCCACCTCCTCTCCTTTGGCATTGGCTTGAAGTTGTAGAGCGAGGTCTTTCATTTTGTCCTCCAGGGTAACTGAAGATGCTTGTCCAGCATTCTTCATGACTTGAATTTCACAGTCCAGAGCATAGATTTGGCCCCGCATTTCCAGAAGAACATCCATAATACGACGAAAATCTGCAGAATTATCCGTCTGTGTACTTGCATTTGCTTTCTCAGATGGAGTGAATGCAGACGATGGCGCTTCTGTATAGTCTTGCAGATTTGGTGTCGACGTATCGTGTCATTCTTCAGGCATTTGAGAAGCCTGAAACTCTTCCGGGTCTGCTGGAGATTGTCTTAGACCTTCACTGTTGGCAGCATGAGGTGTGGACCTTTGCTCGCCAACTCCCCCTGTCTCTAGGACATCAAAAAGGGAAGAGTGATGATCATGCTCTTTTGTATCTTGATTCCCCTTCTCTCCAGATTCAACTGCATACTTTTCTTGCTCTTCTTCTCCTTCTTCTTCAGCTTCTTTCTCCCTCTCTCGCTGCTCTTCTTCTTCTCTGTTCTTGGCTTGCTCCTCTTCTTCTCTCTATTTCTTCTGATGTTCTGTCAATTGGGGAACAGAATGTCTGGTCCTTATCAAGGCAGTGATTGTGAGATCTTCCTCCTCATCTTCATCCTCCAAGATGAGAGTTCTCTTCTTTTTGGATGGGGCACCAATGGCCTCTTTCCCTTTTCTCTTTGAAGCAGATGGAACTGGAGTCTTCACTCTGAATTTCTCCATTGCCTTGGAAAGTTCTTGCAGACGCATCTTCGTTAACATCTTCAAACCTACCACCATCTTATCGCACGGTCGAACACAGAGTGTGTGTGGCGGTTCAATATTTATGTGTCTGAAGATCTTGGTCACCAGACCCGGGTAAGGCAATTGTCCCTTGTCCTTCGACATTGCTCTTGTACATGTGAAAGAGAATAGTGTGAGGAAGAGAGAACTTCATCCCCGAGTTGATTGCGTACATCAATTTTGCCTGCGAATTAGACACATCGTCTTTGATGTAGACTTAGGCCGATGCAATTGATCACAATTTTGTGCGGCACGATATTGATGGCACGCATCCTTGAATAGATGATTTTTCCTTCTGCATCTCTATCTTTGACTAGTTCCAATGAGGCACGAGCAACTGAGACTTTGATTGGTTGATAACATCCTCGTTCAACTCCAATTATGTCCGCCAACATGTCCACGTCTAACACATAATCCTGATCTCGAACACTGAATGATATTCTATTCGCATCTATAAAGCTGAGATTCGAATAGAAATATGCAGTCAGTTGTGCATAACCATCTGTGGTATCAGTGCAAAAACGTTCCAGTTGAAGCAGACTGAACTTCTCTCTTAAGTTCACATTAACAGCATCCAAGAAATCGAAATCAACACTCCTAGGGTTTATCACCCCTCGTTTCAGCAGTCTGAAAAACAAATTCTCCTGTTCCTTTGATTTGAATAACTCCATCCTCTTTCCCTTCACCTTTGCAGCAATACCCATTCTAGGTTGAAAATCAATGAACATTTTATCATCGTCGTTTCCATCAGTCCGATTCGGTCCCGACATACGAGGGTCACTGGGAATATTCGCAAGTACTTCCTCTGCTTTACCCTTGGGAGCAATTCCCAAATCCTCCATTTTTTTCAGAAAGATATACTCATTCCCATAATGCTTATCTTTGAGAAAATCATTCACGTATTTCAACGGAGTCCCAGTACTTTTCAACACACAGTAAAGTTTGTAAATAAACGAGGGTTTTTGGACTCTTACTGGGTCTGCGTCCTCGATTATCTCTTCCTCAGGTTGTTGACCCGCATCATGTGGGGTAGATGGCGTTGAGTGACGTGGTGGAGAGTGAGTCGGGTTCGTTCTTGCCGACTCGATAATTCTTCCTCTTCGGTGAGATCAAAATGGGTAGGTCCCTCCTTCATCCTCTGTAGTCCCCTATTCGCGATTCTTGAAGACTTCCTCGAAGAAGACATCCTTCCTTGTCGCTTAAAGATTCCTTTACTTGCTTTCCCAAGAAAAGATGACAACTTTCTCGAAGATGAACACGAAGTAGAAACCGGATTGGGAGGAGAATGCTTTTTAGGGTTTTGAAAATTGAAAATGAAAACTGTATATATATAACTCAGTTTTGAAAAGGGAAGTTCAATCGGCACAAGGAAAGTGTATGAATACCACTTTTCGAAATCAATAACTGTCAAAATTAGTCCTTTTGAAAAGACAAGTTTTTTGTTTTTCACGGAGACTACAAAATAACTGAACGAAAGATCATACCTTTTCGAGTTTAGATAAAATAACAACTTACAATCTATAGTCATCAATGTCTGAGTGTGAGAGATTTAGAATCTGAGAGATTAGAGTCTGATAATCATCAACTTTCTGAGTCTGAAGGTTGGAGAGTCTCTAGACTTTAACTTCTTCGAGCTTCAAAATGTTGAGTCTGGAACGGATAAAATAGAATTGATTTTTCTCCAAAGGTTTTGTGAATATATCCGCTAGTTGACTTTTTGAATCAACAAATTGAATCGAGATTTCTCCATTTTGAATATGATATCTAATGAAGTGATGTCGAATCTCTATATGCTTTGCTCTTGAATGAAGAATTGGATGTTTGGTGAGATTGATTGCGCTGGTGTTGTCACATTTGATTTCTGTGCATGAGTCTTCAATCCCAAAGCTTGTAACTGTTGTTTTATCCATAGAATTTGCGAACAGCAGCTTCCAAGGGCTACATACTCTGCTTCTGTTGTTGAGAGAGCTACAATGCTTTGTTTCCTTGAAAACCAAGACACTATCCTGCTTCCAAGCAACTGGCAAGTTCCTGAAGTACTCTTTCTATCGACTCTGCAGCCGGCCAGATCTGCGTCTGAATATCCCAGAAGATTAAAGTCTCCATTCTTAGGATATCAAATACCAATGCTTGAAGATGAAGCAACGTATTTAATAATACGTTTTGTAGCACTGAAATGGGATTCTCTATGATCTGATTGAAACCTAGCACAGATGCAAACACTCAACAAAATGTCAGGTCTAGAAGCAGTAAGATAAAGAAGTGAACTGATGATGCTCCTGTACAGCTTTTGATCAACTTTCTTCCCTTCTTCATCTTTGTCTATCTTCAAAGAACTTGACATTGGTATATCAGTCTTCTTGCAATTTTCTAATCCAAACCTTTTGACAAGATCATTAGCATATTTTTCTTGGTAAATGAAAGTTCCTTCCTTCAATTGCTTTATTTGAAGACCAAGAAAGAATGTTAATTCTCCCATCATACTCATTTCAAACTCATCCTGCATAGACTTAGAAAATTTCTTGCATAGACTTTCATTAGAGGATGCAAAAATAATATCATCCACATATATTTGAACAAGTAAAAAGCTTTTGTTTTCCTTTTTGATAAATAAAGTAGTATCTACTTTACCTTTGACAAAACCATTCTATATTAAGAACTTACTCAGTCTGTCGTACCAAGCTTGAGGTGCTTGCTTTAAACCATACAAGACCTTTTTTAGTCTGAAGACTGAGTCTGGTTTTTTTAGGTCTTCAAACCCAGGTGGTTGTTCCACATAAACTTCCTCTTGGATAAATCCATTTAGGAAAGCGCTTTTGACGTCCATTTGGAATAACCTGAAATTTTTGTAACAAACAAACGCAAGTAATAGACGAATAGCTTCTAACCTTGCTACAGGAGCGTAAGTCTCATCATAGTCTATTCCTTCTTCTTGCGTGTATCCTTTGGCCACGAGTCTTGCTTTATTTCGTACGACTTTTCCTTTTTCATTCATCTTGTTTTACGAACACTCATTTGGCTCCAATAACAGTTTTACCTTTTGGTTTAGATGTCAATTCCCAGACATCATTAATGTTGAACTGTCTGAGCTCCTCTTGCATAGCTTTGATCCAGCTTTCATCAAATAAAGCTTCTTCTATGCTTTTTGGTTCAATTTCAGAAATGAGAGCCACAGCACTAGACTCTTCACGTCTTTTGGATCTGGTACGAATTCCTTCATTAATTTCGCCGATAATGAGATCTTTGGGATGATTTGGACTTATGCTTCGATTCTTGGTTGATTTGTCGGATGATGATCTCTTTCTTTATTTGAATCTTCATGAACATCTTGATGTTGGTCTTCCAGTCGAGACATTTCTTGAGTTGTCGGCTTTGGAAGGTGCGGAGCAGTTCGAGACTCTTCATATTGAGTCTGACTGGATTCATCTTGCGTAGAGTTTTGAAATTTGACATTCATTGACTCCTCCACCGACTGGCTCTTCTTGTTATAGACTCGTAGGCTTTGCTTGATGTAGAATATCCAAGGAAGATGCCTTCATCGATCTTTCTTCAAACTTACCAACTTGATCCTTTGCATTTTTCAATATAAAGCATTTGCAACCGAACACATGAAAGTATGAAACAATGGGCTTCTTACCTTTGAATAATTCATAAGGGGTTTTCTCAAGAATAGGTCTTAGGAAGACTCTATTGATGATATAGCATGCTGTTGAAACGACTTCAGCCCAAAATCGTGAAGAAATTTTACTTTCAATTAAAAGAGTTCTAGCCATTTCTTGAAGAGATCTATTCTTTCTTTCCACAACTCCATTTTGCTGAGGAGTGTATGGAGAGGAGAACACATGCTTAAATCCATATTCATCACACAATTTTGTAAAATCTTGATTTTCAAATTCTCCTCCATGATTTGTTCTTATACTTGAGATAACACATCATTTTTCATTTTGAACCTTTTTAGCAAATTTTTCAAAATATGAAAAGGTTTCTGACTTACTTGCAAGGAAATATACCCAAGTAAAGCGGGAGAAATCATCCACAATTACTAGGCAATATTTCTTACCTCCAATACTCTGGGTTCTGGTTGGTCCGAAGAGATCCATATGCAGCAACTGTAGTACATGATTAGTAGAGACATGATTTATTGGCTTAAATGAATTTCTTACCTGCTTTCCCAGAATACATGGTGTGCATGGATCGGACTTTTGATATGGTATTTTGGGTAGACCTCGAACAAGCTGCTTTGATGAGATTTTGGCTAATTGCTTCATATTGACATAACCAAGCTTTTTGTGCCATAAGCTCGCTTTATCTTGAATTGAGATTAGGCATTGTGATTCATTTAATTTCATGTCTAAGAGGTAGATATTTCCATGTCTTCGACCCATGAAAGACTGAGTAGAGTCTTTGCGATTCGAGCAAATTCCTTCTTGAAAGGAGATCTTGAAACCAATATCACACAATTGGCTAATCTTTGAGAAGGTTATAGTTGAGTCCTTCCACTAGAGAAACATTGCTTATTGTGAGATTTCCAATTTTCACAGTTCTAAATCCCACAATGCTTCCTTTGCCGTTTCCTCCAAATGAAACATTTCCACCGTTTACTTGAACAAGCCTTATGAAGCACTTTGAGTCTCCTGTCATGTGTCTTGAACATCCGCTGTCAAGATACCACTTTACCTTTCTCTTGACGGAGACCTGTATTTAAAAGAGAGTCTCAAGCTTTCTTTGGTACCCAAATTTTCTTGGGTCCTTTGGTGTTAGTAGGATAAACATTATTAGGCCATACTTTCTTAACAGGCTTCCAAACCATAGGACACTCTTTTTCAAAGTGATCCTGACTGTTACACTTTGAACACCTTAGAGCATTTCGACCTATAGACTTTACAAAAACTTTCTTGAAATGATTTTTGTAAGCCTCTCTTGACGGTCTTTTCTTAATTCTTTCTTTTACTTTAGGAAAATCAATCAAGGGAATTGTTTTCTGCTTGTCATGCCTAGACCGAGACTTATTGAAGTAAGGTTTTTGAACTGAAAGAACTTTTTCAAGCTTTTCCAATCCTATAGAAAATTTCTTTGAAATATTTGATAAGTCCGTTTTTAAGAATATATTTTCTTTCAAAAGATTATCCTCTTTTTCTTTAAGAGTAGAGACATTCAAGTCTAAACTTTTAACTTTTTCTTCTAAAATGGTTTCCTTTTGTTTTAAAGCTGAGTTTTCCATTTTAAGTTCGGAAATCCTTTTGAGAGAAGTCTTAAGACTAAAACACAGTTCATCAATGTATTTAGAAATTTTGACAGGAATTTTAAAATCACTTACCTCAAATTCACTATTTGAGTTTGATCCAGAATCTGAGTCTGAGTTTGAATGTGCCATCAGACATATGTTGGCATATTCATTATCACTTTCTTCACATTCTGTATCACTTCAGGTTTCGGCTTTGAGAGCTTCTCGAAACTTCTCAGCTTTTCCTCTTTTCTTCTTCAGAAGAGGACATTTGGGTCTGATGTGTCCATTTTTCTTACATTGGAAGCAGACTACATCTTTGTTTGGTTCCTCATCATCAACAGACTTGGTCTGCTGCCTCTGGAAACTTTGTTTCTTTAAGTTGAACCTTCTACATTTTCTATTCAATTTTCTGAATCTTCTTATCATGAGAGCAAGCTCCTCCTCGTCCATATCATCTCCTGAATCTGTATCATAAGAATCATCATTTGATTTTAATACAATGGATTTCTTACCTCTTGGATCTTCGTCTTCATTAATTCGTTCCACTTCATAAGACTGAAGAGTTCCAATCAGCTCGTCGACAGATAGAGGCATAATTCTTTGCATCTCTCTTATTGAAGTCTTTATATGATTCTAATTCTTGGAGAGTCCACTTAATAGCTTGTTCACCTTCATGGGATCAGAAATTTTTTGTCCTTGGTTCTCAAGACCATTGACAATATCTGTAAAACGACTAAACATGTCAGTTATAGATTCTCCTGGTTTCATTTTGAAGGCTTCATATTGACCGAGGAGAATGTTGATTCTGGTCTCCTTCACTCGATCTGTTCCTTCATAGGTGATATGTAATATGTCCCATACTTCTTTTGCTGTAACACAAGAAGATATTCTGTTATATTCAGTTGGAGACAAGGCACAATATAAAGAGTAAATTGCTTTTGTATCGAGTGCTTGTCACTTGTTTATCTCTTCCTAAGTCATTCCGCTGGTATCAACAGTTTCTTTCCCTCTTTCAGAGACTGATGCAGCAGTAGGAGTGATTCCTCTTTCCACAACGTCCCATTCCAGAGGATCTTTTGATTGTAGGAAAGCTTTCATCTTGTTCTTCCAGATGTTGTAATCCATTCCATCAAAGTAGGGTGGTCTGGTATTGCTTTGCACTTCCACCAGCCCTGGTGCTAGCATACTAGCCATGGATCTTTTACTCTGAAGTAAAACACTTCAAATAAAGTAAGAACACGAGCTCTGATACCAATTGATATAGCTAGTACGAGTACCTAGAGGGGGGTAAATAGGTATATAAAAGATTTTTCTTGATTATTGCGCAATACTTAGAAAGTTGAAGGATTTGCGATAAGTAATAATCAACGTAAGACTAAGTAAAGGAAAGAGAGAATTGAACACGCGGTTTATAGTGGTTCGGCTTGATTTAAGCCTACGTCCACTCTTCTGCACTGACAGCCAATTGGCTTGATTCCACTATGAATAAAGAGATGTTACAGTGTTGATCTTCCTTAATTTCTAGGTGTAGATGATCTACCACACTCGCTCAAGGTATCACCAAGTATGGACACTCTCTGTGTATACAATTTCGCTCAGAATGAATCGACTAATAATCAAGATACTTCAGACTTTGGAATTTCTCTATCGATCACATTCTTTTACAACTAGAACGTCTTCCTTTTTACACTCCTTTATGCCATCATACCGTTGGCACTTACCAAAGGAATTCCTCCAATCTACCCGTTGGACTGAATCAATCAAGAAGATTATTCAAGCTATAAAAGGAACCTGACGATAGCCCATCAATCCTGTTCGCCCATACAATCGAGATCTTGGTTTCCAAGAATAGAACATTCCAAGAATATTTCGTCGACCATCGGATATTCAATTGATCTAGATACGAACAAAAGAATCCGTTATATTTATCCAACCAAGAGATCTTCTCCAGAGAATAGGATTAAATCCTCCACCATATACTTCGGCTCTGGATTTCCTTCGTCACTGGATTGGAAAGACTGTCAGTGAGAATAGTCTTGAGTCTTGAGTCTTAAGTCTTGAGTCTTGAGTCTGGTGATCAAAAAGTCTTTAGACTTTAAACTAGACGATCTGCAGATATCCAGACTAGACTGATAGAAACGTTTTGTCAGCTTCAAAATATTCTGGAAAGATTTCTCCAACATCCATCTCAATCGAATCGACCTATCTCTGATCTCTGATCGAATTTTAAGTGTGCCGTAATGACTCTTGCAAATTAGCACGGTCGAGCAGTCGATTCCCAGTCGAATTCTCAAGTCTTTTGTATTAAAATCCCTTAATAATTTTCCCAGATAGTCTAGTTATCTCTTGAGTGATCGGCTCAAAGAATAGCACTATAGACGCATCGACGAAATGCCCAATTTATTCAATTGAAATCAGATTTGAAAAATCAGGATGTCACAACTCTTCCCCTCTTATAAAAATTTCGTTCTTGAAATATAAACCATTACATGACTTGATCAAAAAGGTGGGGGTACAATTCTCTCACTGACTCATCAGTCTCCCATGTCGCTCCTTCTGTACCGTGGTGTTGCAACGGTATGGTCTTGGTGCGCAAGACTTGCTCTTTACGATCGACAATCTGCACCAGGCTTTCGACGTATGATACACGATCATCCATGTCCAATTTCTCGAAATTGAGCACGTGGGTCAGGTCAGGCTCGTACTTCCTTAACATCGACACGTGAAAAACGTCATGCACTTGCGCCAATCTTGGCAGCAATGCAAGACAATACGCTAGGTTCCCAATTCTTTCAAGAATCTCAAACGGACCTACATACCTTGGACTCAGTTTGCATTTCTTACCAAAGCGCAAAGTTCCTCTCATTGGTGACACTTTCAGAAAAACGTGATCACCAACTTAGAACTCTAAAGACCTTCGATGCTTATCTGCATAACTTTTCCTTTTTTGCTCTGACTTTGTCTTTAATCTGCCTCGATCTTTGCCACGGCATCATCTTGCCCCCGCTGAATCAACTCTGGGCCTATTATCTTCCTTTCCCCAACTTCATCCCAACACACTGATGTTCTGCACGCTCGGCCATACAACGCTTCGAAATGAGCCATTTGGATGCTCTACTAATAACTGTTATTGTAGGCAAATTCCACTTGGTGAAGCTGATCTTCCAAACTTCCTTTGAAGTCTATTACGCAAGCTCTCAGCATATCCTCAAGAGTCTGAATTGTCATTTCAGATTGACCATCCATCTGAGGATGATATGCCGTACTATACTGAAGTTTTGTACCTAAAGCACTTTGCAAGCTCTTCCAAAAAGCAGCAGTAAACCTTAGGTCTCTATCTGAAATTATCGTAACCGGCACTCCATGCATATGAACCACCTAACGCACATACAAGTCTACGTGTCTATCCAAACTCAGGTCTTTTCGTACTGCAATGAAGTGAGCCGACTTTGTCAGCCTGTCGACTACTACCCAAATTGAATCATTTCCTCTTTAACTCCTTGATAGTCCAATCACGAAGTCTATTGTGATGTGCTCCCATTTCTATTATGGGATCACGAGAGGTTGTAGAAATCCTCCCGGCTTGCAATGCTGGGCTTTTACTTGTTGACATGTCAAACACTTAGCCACATGTTTGAAGATGTCCGCCTTCATACCTGACCACCAATAGTGTTGACGTAGATTCTGATACATTTTAGTGCTTCTTGGATGAATGCTATAACTGCTACAATGTGCTTCAGATAAAATTTCTTTTCAAAACTCTACATCGTCAGGTATAACTAATCGTCCTTGGAACCTCAATGTTCCGTCCTCAGAAATCTGAAAGTCAGCTTTTCTTTCACCAATATCCTCTTGCAGGATCTTCTGAATATTTGGATTTCTCGACTGAAGCATCTTGATTTTGACCTGCACTTCTGGCTCAATTCTAAGGGTGGCCATAAGATTTGAAAAGTGGCCTACCTCAAATTTGAAGATCGAATCTCTAGCCTTCTCGATTAAAGTCCATTCCTTAAGTATCATATGTGCAATTGAGGACTTTCGACTTAGTGCATCAGCGACCTTGTTCACTTTCCAGAGTGATATAGAATATCACAGTCATAGTCCTTCAGTAGTTCCATCCAGCGACGCTATCTCATATTTAACTCTTTTTGAGAGAATAAATACTTGAGACTCTGATGGTCCGTGAAGATTTCAAACTTTTCCCCACACAAGTAGTGCCTCCAAATCTTCAATGCAAGTATGATGGCTGCGAGTTCTAAATCATGCGTCGGGTAATTCTGCTCATGAGGTCTCAACTGACGGGACGCGTATGCAACAACTCTGCCATGTTGCATCAACACGCAACCCAGTCCTCTGAATGACGCATCACTATAGATCTCGTACCCTCCAAGACCAAATGGTATGGTCAGCACAGGTGCGGTAGTCAACTTTTCCTTAAGCTCTTGGAAACTATACTCGCATTTGTTAGTCCACACGAACTTCTCTTCTTTCTTCAGTAGTCGAGTCAATGGCGACGCTAAAACTGAAAACCCTTCTACGAATCTTCTGTAATATCCTTTTAAACCCAGAAAACTTATGATCTCTGTCACGGTTGTCGGTTTTGGCCAATTGATCACTGATTCTATCTTGCTTGGGTCCACGGAGATTCCTTCTCCTGAAATCACGTGACCTAAGAAAGCAACACAAGTCAACCAAAACTTACACTTGCTGAATTTAACATACAGCTCATGAGTCCTTAGAGTCTGCAGTACCAATCTCAAATGTCTTTCATGCTCCTCTGGACTTCTAGAGTACACCAGAATATCATCGATGAACACGATTACGAATTGATCCAAGTATTCTTTAAAGACTCGGTTCATCAAATCCATGAAAGCAGCTAGGGCATTCATCAATCCAAACGGCATTACAGTGAACTCATAATGACCGTACCGAGTACGAAACGTTGACTTTGGAATGTCTTCTTTTTTTATTCTCAGCTGATGATATCCCGTCCTCAAGTCGATCTTTGAAAATATCGACACTCCTTGTAACTGATCAAAAAGTCATCAATTATTGGGAGTGGATACTTGTTCTTGATCGTCACCTGATTGAGTTGTTGATAGTCAATGCACAAGCGCAACGAACCATCTTTGTTTTTTCACAAACAGCACTGGTGCTCCACAAAGTGATGCACTAGGACGTATGAATCCCTTATCCAATAATTCTTGCATCTGCACCTTCAGTTCTTTCAATTCTGATAAAGCCATCCGGTAAGGAGCCTTAGAGATTGGCTTTGTCCTGGGGGCTAACTCAATCACAAACTCTATTTCTCTTTATGGTGGTAGACCTAGCAATTCTTTCGGGAACACATCTGGAAACTCTTGAACCACTGCAATGTCTTCTATCTTTAGCTCTTTAACTGTCGTGTCCACGGGTTAAACTGGATCGCCTAGCTTAGCTCGTTGCTTTGTGAGCCAGTCCATACCAATTATCAGGTCAAAGTCATACATAGCTAGGACTATCAAGTCTATCTTCCCCTCTCGCTCACCAATCACTAACGTGCAACCAAGACAACCCATTGTAGCTAACACCTTATCCTTTAATGGTGTCGATATACTAATCACTGATTCCAATAACTCAGGAAATAATCCTACCAACTTAACATACCGCTCAGCTATAAATGAATGAGTTGCACCAGGGTCAAATAAAGCATAAGCAGCATGGTTGTTCAGTGAAACAGTACCTGTAATCACATTAGGCGCATCCTCTGCCTGTCCTCTTGTGATCGCGTAAGTTCTTCCTTGAGTGGGAGGCCTGATTAGTCCACCCTACTATACAATCGATGGCGGTAGTCCTCGATTTTGATTCATCTGTGGCGGTGGCGGCAACTGCAGCGGTCCCATCGGTCTCTTGGGACAATTTCTGGCCATGTGACCCTGCTGGCCACACTCAAAACAAACACCCGGCCTAGAGTGGCACAAGGTCGACCCATGTCACCTTCCGCAGAAGCGACAAGCAACATTTTGTCTCCATGCTGATTTTCCTATTCCACCCTTCCTATTGGGTGGGATAAGGTATCTTCCTCCAGTTATCGGTCTTTTCCCAAACCAATTTCTATATTGGTTTGAACCAAACCACGATCCAGATGCGGCAGCTCGTTCATTCAGATTTTTCTCGATCAGCTGAGCTCATCCATACAGCTCATTGTAGTTCTTTATATCCAATGGCACAAGCGGATCTTTCAGTTCTGGTCGGAGGCCATCTATAAACCTCATTACCTTCTCCTCGAGATCCTGGATCAACCTAGGAGCATATTGTGAAAGCTCAACAAACTTTGCCTCGTACTGGTCCACAATCATTGGACCTTGACGGAGGCGCAGAAATTCCGCCATCTTTAATTGCTTGGCACAGCTGGAGAAGTACTTGTTATTGAATGCTCTAATGAAGACGTTCCACACTGGGACAATGCTTTCCGGGAATACTTCTCTCCTGGTGGCTTTCCACCAAGTACTTGCAACTCCCTACATCTAATACACCACAAGGGTAACCTTCTCTTCTTCAGAGCACTTCAGTAGCTCAAACGCTTTTTCCAGTTCTTTAATCCAACAAGTCGCAGCCTCAGGATCTCCTGTCCCGGTGAACTTTGATGATTGCAACTTCAAGAAATACTCAACGAGCTTATGAATCGGTCTATCTGCAACTACATTCCCTTCTGGAACTTCAGCTTGTGCGGCAGCAGCTGCGGCAGCTTGGTTCTAGGCCTGCTGCCCCATCAGATTACCAACAGTCTGAAGCACCTGCATGATCCCTTCGAATCTAGGATCACCAGGGGCTACTACCCCCGGCATCAACCGATAGAACTGGCGGCGGTGCTACACCACTCGCACTAGCCTCAGCTTGCGCTCTACCTCAGCCACCTCGGGTACTGCCTCTTGTCGGCGTTCTAGCCCGAGTTACTGAGGATAAGGTCGTCTGCCTAGGAGTTATCGGCTCTTGATCACTCATAATGTAGACGTTCTACAACACCTATTTCAAATTCCATACCGAATTAGAAACTGAGTGATTCATAATCAATTTACCAAATAGCTATCAGTCACACGCATCAGCATAATATAAAAGCCATTCCTACTAACTATCCCAAGAACCCATCATACCTTATCACTCCAAATATAGACTTCGCTCTGATACCATAAAAAGGGAATGTCGCGCCCCGAACCCCGAGTGCGTGCCCATCCCTATCTGGTCGATAATAATTTGCGACTTCCTAGGATGAGTTGCCAACCCTTTTCATTTTATTGCACATACGGAAGCGGAAAGAAATCCCCTAATAGTAATCATCTCGGGATAGAAAAGCAGGACAATAGATTTACAAACAAACATGTTTTTATATATACACTGTGTCATGTACACAGGTCTATGGCCAAAAGACTACAAAAGACTGGCCTTCCAAAAAGAAGCGATACAAACAAATATCTATCATTAATGCTTGGTCCCCCCAAAAGCCACAAAGCTTATCCCTTGGTCCTCTCCTATTACTTTCTAGTATATAATTTTCCCAAATAATCCACTTTTTGATGCCAAAAATGCAGCCCTAAGCCACATTCCGAATTTCTTCGATTGATGGGCTTTCAATTCTTCATCAAATTTTCCCAATTGATGTCCCATTTTGATGTAGAAAAAGCCCACAATATTTCTACAGGTCCCCTTCGCCATATAGCTCAGCTTGAAAGTCAAAACTCCATTAAATTCAGCCCATACGAATTTCCGTTAATTTTCTGCGGCATCCGAATCAATTTTCCGTAAAAATCTCGGAATCTCTGAAAATTCTTCAGAGAATGAGTCGACGTTCCTCAAATAGCTTGTGACACCACAGAACTTTCAATTTTTGAAATCGGGTTCAAATTCACAATTATTTTCAATCCGGCGCGCTTTTAGCATGACCTAGTCTATCGGGTAGCTTTTATGAATTTTTTAGTGCAATTGATCCGTGATCGATTTATCTTGAGTCACAATGTACATCTTCGACACATTGATGACTCTCGATAATCGTGAAGATCTCAAGGTTTCAAATACGGACACAGGGTACCCAAAACGATAAAAAAATCAATTTAGTGCCGATCGATGAGAATTTTGCAATCATGTGGAATCACCCACATTTTGATCACCCATCTTAGTCGAATTGACCTATCTCTGATCTCTGATCGAATTTTAAGTGTGCCGTAATGACTCTTGCAAATTAGCACAGTCGAGCAGTCGATTCCCGGTCGAATTCTCAAGTCTTTTGCGTTAAAATCCCTTAATAATTTTCCCAGATAATCTAGTTATCTCTTGAGTGATCGGCTCAAAGAATAGCACTATAGACGCGTCGACGAAAGGCCCAATTTATCCAATTGAAATCAAATTTGAAAAATCAGGATGTCACATATACCATATAAGACTTACCTCGCCTCAACACTTCCCTACACATTAGTACAGCTCATATAACATATGCATACACCATAAGCATAAACCATTAATTGGAACACCTCATAACATATACCAATCAATCATAAGAGTCCCGATTATAAAGCCAAATCGTTATGACACGTCACATTCCGTGCCACACAATTTTGTCCCATAATCAGGTGCAGTTATTTCACTCATTCAAGTGTTCCAATTAATTACGACCCAATGATCACGACCAACTCAACAGTCGGTGGTCATCCGGCATAACCGGGCATCATCCCGCTTCGTCGGTATGACAACTTCTATATCTAGATGGCATTTCCAAAGGAGCATCGGCCCAACCTCCACTTGCAACCGGCATCCATTGACATGAGGCATTCCCGAATGAACATCGTCCGGCGTAAATGCATCGTGATGGTTTTCGATAGTGATCACACGCACATCCATCATGCTTTGCACTCAAATATTCACATTTCAAATAATGAACTTAGCCTATTATCTTCATATTAAAACACCTAGTAAAATAATTGTGCGTGGTCACACCGTCAAATCGAATCATAAAGTGTGATATCCTCTCTTTTAAAAATTTCACAATTTTATATTGTACTTAAAATATTTTTGTCGTCAAAAACCGACATCTGGTATTTTTCTAATTAAATACCAAAAATTCATATTTTTGAAATAATAATTAAAAATCATCATTCAGCATTCAATTGCATAAATTAGCAATCAATGCACAAATCAACACCACCATGATGATCAATATAAAATTCGACAACCAGCTATCCAAAGTATAATTTACGCTAATTAAGAATTAATTAAATAAATTGCAAAATATTAAAATTAAAACACTTAATTAAATTAACATAAGCTAACTGGGCTAATCTAATTGAACCAACTAATTAACCTAACTAAGCTAACTAATTTAATCTAATAGGCTAACTAAATACCCTAACTAATCCACCTAACTAACTAATTGAACTAACTAACTAAACCTAACTAATCTAGTTACATGAACTAAATCTACTAATCCTAATTAGCCTAACTACTCCCCTATTAAGTGCAATTAATCCCTAATTAGAGCTTAGGAGGTTAACTCACTAGTTAAGTGAGATAATGGCTCTACGGCGATGGCGGCGCGATAGTGACCAAAACCCGGGCCTATGGCGACGCCAAAAGATGCCCGAAAAGGGCTAAAAAATAGCCAACAAGTCTCAGCCCAAGCTGAGATTTGCTTCTGAGTTAGGCTAGATCAAGGGACCAGAGCGGTGCGAGCGAGTGGCAGATGGCTCGACTGATAGGTGAAGCTGAACACAATGAGCGTGGGGACCGGCAATGGTGAGCCGGCGGGCTCAGTTGGCCGCAACTGGGCTAGACAACAATCAAGTAGGGGTTGCGACGTGGCTAGCCTGGGCTGAGGGACGGGCCAGGCTGGACACGAGTAGGTGGGCAATCAAGCAGCTCTGCTAGACCAGGTGGTTCGGCTAGCTATTTAGTGCAAGGGATGGTAGCAACAACACAAAGAGGGAATGAAAAATGAAGAAGATGAAGTACATAAGAAGAAGAAGGAGTGTTTTCTACAAGGGGAGGGGGGATTGGTCGCACACCAAGGAGGGAGGAAGAGATGAGGGAGAGAGGGGACAAGGGGACAAGGGGCTTGAAAGTCTTGGCTTCAGCCAATAGGGGCCATGCACAAAAATCCTAAGCACTCAAGTGTTGTTCACATTTATTTTCAGCCAACTTGCTCAATAGGTCACCCAAGGGCAAACTTCTTCACCAATCTTCACCAAATGAAGCCAATTTGAAGGCCAAAAATCAGCGGCCAGTAGCCCCTACGAATTATTGGTTTTCTTCTTCAATTCTCCACCAAACAACTTCAATTTGATGGCCAAAACTGATGAGAATGTTGCTCATACCAATTCCCACGATTTCCTTCACAAACTAGTCCACTTTGGTAGCCAAAAAGTCCCTCAATTTTGCCCATCTGAATTTCCACTAATTAATTTGCCGTTTTAGATTTTTCTGCCAAAATTCTAGGCTCACTGAAAATTCTTCAAAGGATGAGATGATGTCCTAAAAATAAATCGTGACACGCTCAAACTTTCGATTCCTGAAATCGAGTTCAATTTCATGATTAAATTCAACTGGACGCGATTTTAGCGTGACCTAACCTACTGGGTAGCTTTTATGGATTTTAATGCGGTTGACCCATGGTCGATGATTTTGATCCACGTTTGTGCATCTCCGACTTATAGGTGACTCTCAGTTATCGTAAAAATCTCAAGGTTTCAATTACGGGCATCAGGTATAAAATCAAAAAAAAAAAAAATCGGTTTAGTGCCGTTCAACACAAATTTTGTAATCAGGTGAGATCACCCACAATTTAATTACATACTTTTGTCGAATCGACCTATCTCCAGTCTCTAATCGATTATAACGGTGCCGTATTGACTTTTGCCGATTAGCATGGTCGAGTGGTTGATTTTTTATCAGATTCTCAAGTCGATCGTGTTTATATTTCTTAATAGCTTCACCTGATAGATTAGTTATCTCATGAATAATCGGCTCAAAGAAAAAGAACCATAGGTGCGTCGATAAAAAGCTCATTTCATAAAGTCGGGACAGGGTCGAAATTCAAGATGTCACAAAATATAACAAAGTCTTAGCCGTCAATGTAGCATGATCTAGATATTTAATGTTTGACAAGAGGAAGAAAATGAAGGATTCGGTATTTAAATACTTTTTTGTTAAAAATGAGTGATTTGGAATAAATTTTTCTATAAGCAATCGCTTAAAATGATTAGCTAATAAAAAAAGTTTTTATTATCAACAATAATTTATGTTTGAACATTTTCATGGATGATGAAAACACTATTTCCTTCATTCATATCTATAAGCGATATGCACAATACTTTCCATTCCTCAAAATAATTATTTGTATCGCTAAAAAAAAAATGATCGAAGAGTATTTTCATTATTCACGAAAACATTTAGAAAAAAATTATTGTCAATAATGAAAATACTTTTCATTAACTGATCATTTTAAACGATACAAACGATTATCTTTTAAGAAAATGTTTTTCAAAATTATGTATTCATGGTTGATTCCAGTCACCCATATAGTCATAATATAGATTTCCATAAATAGATACTTCCCGAAGAGGAACTTATCTTCAAAATTGATTTTATCAATTTGTGATCGATTCAATCAATGTATTTATAAAAGGTAACTGAGATTTTTCGCCAAAGAGTCAGATATTAAAGAATAAATCTGAATCCGATTATATCTCCATTCGGACTCGATTTCAATCTGGATTGTGTCAGAGTGAAAAAGACTTATGGAATAAGTATAAGAACATGATATTTTTGTCAATTTCAAAACCTAGTAGGAATTTTCTCAACAACCGTGTGCAAATGTAGTACACCACTACCGTCATTGCTTCCTCTTGGACCATGAATCGTCTTGTAGTCTCATTCAGCTTTGTTGATTCAAAAGCCATCAAGTGTCCTTGCATTAGACCACCAATAGCATAATTGAAGGTGTCAATCCGTACCTCATATGGCTTTGAGTGGTTAGGCAGTATGGGCATCGGTTCTTCAGTCATAATTTGCTTTAGTCAATGTAACGCCTTTTGACATCGTGCCTCACCTTGGCGAGGCTGGTGATCGATTGGAGGAAGAATGAAGGGAAGTATAACTAAGTCTTGGCCACCGGTGTAGTATGATCTAGATATATAATGTTTGACTAGAGGAAGAAAATGAAGGATTGGGTATTTAAAGACTTTTGTTAAATGAGTGATTTGGAATATATTTTTCTGTAAGCAATCGCTTAAAACAATTAGCTAAGGAAAAAAGTTTTCATTATTAACAACAATTTATGTTTGAACGTTTTCATGGATGATGAAAACACTATTTCCTTCATTCAAATCTATAAACAACACACACGATACTTTCCGTTCCTAAAAATAATTGTTTGTATAGCTCACAAAAATAAATGATCATAGAGTATCTTCATTATCCATGAAAATGTTTAGAAAAAAATTATTGTCAATAATGAAAATACTTTTCATTAATTAATTATTTTAAACAATATAAATGATTATCTTTTAAGAAAACGTTTTTCAAAATCATGTATGCAAGATGGACGGGCCTAAGATTCAGCGAGAGATAGATGTCGAAGAGAGCGGGCCACCCCGATACAATCAGCTTGTAGCTTGGATCGTTCGATCTGCTAAAACGCGGTTTATCATGGCCCATATTTTTATCATAGCTAAATATGAACCAGCGATGCCAGAAATTATGGCTGATGTGATCGGACTATATTTAAATTATAATTCATTGACCTAGACTTGGACTTCAACGTCTACGTCAAGGAACGTAAAAATCCAAAAAAAGAATAATAAAATAATAATAATAAAAAAGAAAAAAAGACAGGGCCCTAATCATAGACGATGGAGACGATGATGTTTCGAGACAGGGATTGATCCCGGGCATGAAACGCGTGTTTTCCTAGAGATTTCATATTGCTTTTTCAATCTTTTACAATTTACTACTGAAGAAAAAGTTCCTTTGCCCGAGCAAAGATGTCAAAAGATCGTAGCCAATGGTGGCATTTTCACAGAGATGGCACATAGAGTTATGTCAGCTTCCATTATGGTCCGTCTTTTGTCCTTAACTCATCTCTTTCTCCGTTATTCGATTGTCCTCATGCTAAAAGATTTTCCTATCATAAAGTCTTAGGCTACATTTGGTTCTTATGATAAAAGTTAGGACTGAATTATATCTTATGTTTAGTTCCTGTCCAAAATAGGATAAAATCGGATATAAAATCTTAAGCTATATTTGATAGTTTTTTTTTTTCATATCTTTATTTATATATTTGAATTTGTTTCTACTCTATAACAATATATAATTTGTATATATATTATAATATATACTATTACATGCTTTAGGAATAATAATAATAGAGTCGATTATTTGATAAAAATCATGGAAGGAATTAAAATAAATAAATAAAGTCGCGATCTTCTGTTTTCCATCGTCTCGACTCGTTAATTGTTTACCGCATAGCATGGTTTTATCCGTTTATGTGAATAATAATGCTCGGAATATCAAATGATGCTTCGAATTCTTATTTTGTTTAAACGCTAGTCTTATCACACCACCTGTGAATGTCGAGTTCAGTCGTCACCTTAAGAGATTGATATTTACTCAAAATCTAACTGGGTTTTGCCTTGCTCAAACTTTTGCAGAAGTTGGTGATGAAAGTGGACTTACATGATGACAGAGACAGGAGCAAGGCCATGCGAGTAGTTTCTGGTTTCGGAGGTATTGGCTCTCTCTCCCTCTCTGTTTTTTCCTTCATTTTCCCACAGAATGTTCAAATCGCCGCTGTAATAAATAATCATCGTATGCTCGAAATGTTCGGCTTTTTCACTGGCCTTTGTCGCATTGCGGTTTCCAGGGATTGGGTCTCTGGCTATGGAATCGAAGGACAACAAACTAACAGTATCGGGCGATTTTGACCCGGTCAAGGTGGTGAACAAACTGAGGAAATCTTGGCACACAGAAATCGTGAGCGTTGGAGCAGCCAAGGAAGATGATGGCAAGAAAGAAGAGGGCAAGAAGGACGATCAAGTCGCCAATCTCGTAAAAGCCTATCAAGCATACTATCCTATGCCGGTCACATGTTACTGTCTGCCCCCTGAAGAGACCCCAAGTTGTGTCATATGTTAAAATTCTTTGTGCTTCCAGACCGAATCAGGACTTGGTTTGTGCACTGGAGAGGATTGAATAAGTAAGGTTGATTATGCCTTGTGAACAGAAGAACAAGCGGAGTACCTTTACGAGAATATCAGGCTTTTATTGCGTCGTCCGGCACTTGCATGTGCGTGGCGTATGTGTAAAGAGATTAGTTTTCACTTAGGAACTCAAGGTATGGAAAATCCATTATGTACTCCGTCTCAGCAAACGACTGTTTTCGGTGACTGGAATATTATTATTCTGCTGAATTATAATATTCCTGAAAAGAGTACGGTCAGATAGTAAATGTGATCCATGCTTGTGTTCCGTTGACTCAGTAATTGCTTTGGCTTATGATAAATTCTGGTGACTGGTCAGGCCAAGTGACTTCAGCCAAGCTGCAAGCGAGCAGGTTATACTTGCTGAAATTACTCGAAAACTTCTTAACCAAACCAAGATAACCTTGCATGCCGAAAGTTGTTGTCGTTTTCTTGTGTTGCTTGCTTAAATTTAATCGCGAGTGTGAATCCCGAATGGGCCATTTAACTAACCGGTGCGGCTCTTATCAATTAAACGAGAAGAAAAAATACAGCTTGTTTCATTGCATCGTTTGGAAGTATTTGATAACATCGCTACAACCCTTATCAATGATTGCTGATACATTCCCCTATAAGTTGAAGGGAAAATAAAGCTTTTATGATCATTATTTGCGGACTTGATACTCCTGCCACAGGGCCGAGGATGGATAGGGTGCTCTTTGGTTCACCTTTGAAGACATGATATATACTTGTATATCATACCATCCTAGTTAACGAACTTCATAATGCAAATCATTCTCACTCAATTGTCTCCGAATCAGCGGCAATGGATTTCCTTAATGAGAATCATATGTCGGGCTAATTGATCTAACGTTCTCTTTCCCGTATAGCTTTAGTAATTTCTTCCCAAGTCAATTTTTCTCACACTCACTGAGATGGTGGAGAGAAATTCTTTTGGAGAGGGAATCTCTAAATTTTAAACAATTATGATACAAATAAAAGGGAGAAGACCCCTATATATACAAATACTCCTCAAATTATAACAATAGATGTCTTCTCAATCTAATGGTAGAAATTTTATCTTCCAATCTATGGACTATCTGCATTTATTATAGGAACACTTTAGAATAATGAACATTTACAATATGACTCGTTCGTAGGAATATTCTCGAGAATACTAGAGAGGTTTGCCCGATATTCTTGGATCATTTTCGGTCCTTCATGCGTGTGAAACCTCCAGAACATGATATTCTCATCCACTTGATTGGGCCACAACCTTGTCACATTTCCAACATGGAATGCATCGATTTGCTTTTTGAATCGCCAAAAAGCTTCCATAGATTCTCGACTAGCTTCATTCTCCGATGGCCCTTTCCATCAAATATATATTCTCGCTTTGGCACATAATACAGTTTTCATTTGACTCGACTTGTCATCGTGAAATCGACATCACGATCATATGAGGTTTTATCTCCAAGAGGTACCCATTGCGACTCTCCTTGATCTGCCTTTTCTTCATCTACATGAAAAAGGTTTAAGCATACTCACATGTAACATCGAATGTACATTTTGTTTCAGCGGGAGCTCTGGTGTATGATACCTTCCCAACTTGTTGCAACACTCGTAATGACCCTTCATAGTTATGGATCAATCCCCTATGCATGTCTTGGTATTAAAGAAGTAAATGTAGTTTTGCTAACATTAGGTCCTCAACTTGGCACTCCATGTGTTGTCGCTTCTTGTGGTCCCATTTCTTCATGCGCTTCAAGGCCTTGTATAGACAAGTCCTTACCAAGTCTGCTTATTCCTGCCACTCCTTAGCGGACTTTTAAGTCGATGGGCTACTCCCTTAATATCCCATTGCAACTATACTTAGAGTAAGTGGTTGTTGGCCCGTCATGATCTTCGAAGGACCTTTGGTTCGTAGACACGTTGTCAATCAACTTCACACAATCCTTTTGCATTGTGCTCATGCAGTGTCTAAAGTACAACTCCAAGAGTCATTCACTCATTTGTCCGACCATCCATTTGGGGATGTAGACTCGTGAAGAAGTTGAGCCATCGACTCTCACAGCTTAAAGAACTCGATCCAAAATCTCCCAGTAAATTGAGGATCTCGGTCACTCATAATTGTCCGCGGTATGCCCTAATACTTGATAATGTGATTTAGGAATAGCTAAACTGCAGTTGGGAAGTCCTTTGTTGCTAGCATGAATGTGGCATACTTAAAGAAGCGATCCACCACAATCACGAGAGTCTGACACCCTTTCGACTTGGCAAATTCACAATGAAGTCCATAGAGACACTCTACCACGGACCTTCAAAATAGAAAGTGTCTCATAGTGCCCTACCTTGTCTTGTTGGCACGCAAGACACATCCTCATAGAAGCGTCCACACCAGTGTGTTGGTGCGGCCAAAAGTAATGTTTTTTCCATAAGTGCCATCATATGGTGGATCCTTGGATAACCCACCCACTTAGAATTGCGGTGCTCACAGAGCACCTCTTTCCGTAGCTTCCCATTAAGCAACATGTACAATCGTCACCCCTTGGTGTAAAGTAGATCACACTCACATTAAAACTGTCAGTATTGGCCTCTTGTGCATGCTCAAGGAGTGCCTTGGTGGTTAGGTTGTGTCGTGGCCCCCTCCTTGATTCGCTCAGTCCATGGACATCAATTGATGGTTGCCAGCTCCATCTTTTGGCTAAGTGCGTCGGGCAAGGAGTCTTGCTGCACGTAGTGAAGCTTCACAAGGAAGTCTTGCTAACAAGCTTGCTTTCGAATCAACTTCTTTTGGGTTTACAAGTAGCTCGTGGCAATGTTGTTAGCACTTGCCACAAACCATGATCTCATGAGATAATGTTGCCATGTCCGAAGGCAGTACACCATCATCACCATTGCCTTCTCTTGGACCATGTATCGCCATTCAGTCCATTTCATCTTACTTGATTCAAACGTCACTAGGTGTCCTTGATTAAAACACCACCAATAGCATAATTGGAGGCATTAATCTCTACCTCAAAGGGCTTTGAGTGGTTAGGCACTACAAGCACTAGTTCCTTAGTCATCACTTGCTTTAACTGATCAAGTGCCTTTTTGATATTGAGCCTCATAGACCAGGAGTGAGGCCCTTGCTAGATCCAACATGGGCCAGAGGAAGAAGGAAGAGAAGAGGAGTATAATTAGGTCCCCTTGTTGGTGTAGTATGATTTCAATATTTAATGTCTAACTAGAGGAAAAAAACGAAAGATTGGGTACTCAAAGACTCTTTGTTGAAAATGATTTATTTGGAATATAATTTTCTATAAGCGATCGCTTGAAATAATTAACTGATAAAAAGTCTTCATTATTAGTTGTAATTTATGTTGGAAAGTTTTCATGGAAAATGAAAACACTTTTTCTCCATTCATATTTGTAAGTGTTATGAACAATACTTCCCGTTTCTAAAAATGATTGCTCGTATCTTTCACAAAAATGAATGAATGAAAAGTATTCTCATTATTTACGAAAATATTATAACATAAATTATTAGTAAATAACAAAAATATCTTTTATAAATTAATTATTTCAAATGATAAAAATGATTATTTTATAAGAAAATATTTTTTAAAGTCAAGTAATACATGAGAGACGGACACGCCTAAGATTCAGCTAGAGATAGGCGTCGAAGAGAGCGGGCCACGTCTATGCCAAGATATCGCCCTCCTCAGATCAGCTCGTAGCATAGATCGTTCGATCTACTGAAAAGTAGTTTATCATGGTCCTTATTTTTACATTAGCGGAATGGACTATAGTCTATAGCTGCCAGAATTTCGACTGATGTGATCGCACTATGATCAAATAATAATTCATTGACCAAGACCTCGACTTCAACGTCAATGTGAAGGAACATAAAAATGCAAAAAAGAATAATAGAGGATGGGATCGATCACGTGTGTGAAACGCGTACTTTTCGGGAGAATTCATGTTTTACGATTGAAGAAAAAGCTCCTTTGCGCGAGCAAAAAGGTTATTATCTTTCACATTTTTTGTCAAAAATTTCAAAAGATAAAAATGCCCAAGGATGGCCGTTTCACAGAGATGATGTAGAGAGTAATGTCTGCTTCGCTTCCGGTCCGATCGTCCGTCCGTTGCCCCGACCTCTCTCCCGTTAATTTCGATTTGCCCTCGTGTTGCAAGATTTCTCTATCATTAACTCTTAAAGAGTTGAGACGGAACGTGGAGTGCCTCTACATATCGATAGTTGATCTCAGCGCATTTTTAAAAGAAAAAATTACGAATTTAGCTCGAAATCTCTATCGTACAGATTGTCAATTCAATTTCGAATTTTTTGCTAATGAAGTCCCGGAAGCTTTGCATGGAATTTCAATACAGTCCTTCTGAGGCTAGTTTAATGGAGTGTGGTCCATTCTCCTCATTGATAGGATGACACGGGATTCCTACTCTTTGATAAGCAAGCAAAGTCTGAGACCACCCCGGTAGGGGTCGTGAGGGAAGCACCCCCAAGTTGCCAAAGGATTTTTATGATTTGAGCATATATTTTATTGATAGTTTAGGTTTGGATCCATGAAGAACAACTAGGTATATATAATCTCTTTCTCTTGTATTTGAGAGATATATGCGATGTGTTAATTATAGTGGAATCATTTATTAGACATAACCCTAATTTAAGAGTGAATCGGGATAAAAAAATTGTGTCTCGAATTCTTTTTCTCACTTTTATTCTTGATTTTCCTGTGATTGTGCACCAAATTCTAACACAATTGTTCCTTGGAAATTGCCTGATGACGTCATGTTTCCAACAAGGCTATCCACATTGGCGTGCCACTTGGGACAACAAGCATACGATTTCAATGGCAGATTGATCGGAATGATCACATTAGAATTGCACTTGCAAGATTTAGGATTACATTAATGAAGTTAAAAAATTTAGAACCGAATTGATATTCATATGATAAATAAGTTGAGGACGGATCAGGTGATTATCCCCATCGATAAAGATTTGTCATTTAAATTAGATGGAAGAGATGCGTACGTGCAAAATCGCAATGCAATTCTATCCAACGAAAAGCTTGAACCCGTCAACTGCCTGAACTGAGTCCGTTGCCAACATTCAAGACTCACTACTTCAAAAGTTACCGAGTCGCGAGGGGCGACTCGACCGAGTCACTTCAAAGGCCCCCGAGTCGTGAGGGGCGACTCGCCTCTCTCTCTCTCTCTCTCTCTCCTTCCTAAAGTGGCGATCCTCTGTTTTCGATTTCCTCGACTCGTTATTTTACTGAGAAACGGGGTTGCTCGTTCACTCGACTCGTTATTGTATTGACTGGTCAATAATTTGTCCTTTGTTCCCCGCACCGCGTCCTCCAAGAAACTTCTCCTCTTCACGCGCTCCTCTCATGCTCGCCACTCTTTATAAAGCAACCCCTTTCGTCACCGATACGTGCACACACTCAGTCTCAACTTGCTTCGACTGTCCTTCGAGTGTCTCTAGCTTCCAAATCAAAAGTCAGAGCAGTCACAATCTCAGTTCTTGAAACCCAAGAGAAATGAAGGTGAGATATCTTGAAATCCTTCGCGAAGTTCCCTCTTTTCTTTGCATATTATGTGCATCTTGTTCACTTCTGTGAGATGGGGTTTTGATGTTACTCTCTCCTGGGTTTTCTTGAACAGTTCTCTTGATATCTCTCGTCTCAAGCTTCATGAGTTATCGTTTGCTTCTTTGCTGCTGTAATTGTTTATCGCAGAGCATGATTGTATCTGTTTACGTGAATAAGAATGCTCGGAATACCAAATGATGCTTCGAATTCTTATTCATTGTTGGTTATATATGGCCAACTTTTTCAAACGCTACTCTGTCGCACCACTCGTGAATGTCGAGTTCAGTCGTCCTCGTGAGAGATAGATATTTACTCAAAGTCTAACTGGGTTTTGCTTTCCTCAAACTTTTGCAGAAGTTGGTGGTGAAGGTGAATCTACACGATGGCAGAGACAGAAGCAAGGCCATGCAAGTAGTTTCTGGTTTTGGAGGTATTGGCTCTCTCTCTCTACCCGCACCCCCCCCCCCCCCTCCCTCCCTTCCTCTGTTTTTCCCCTTCATTCTCCCACTGAATGTTCAAATGTCACTGTAATAACTAATCATCTTGCGCTTGAAATGTTCGGCTTTATCACTAACCTTTCTCATATAATGCTTTCCAGGGATTGGGTCTCTGTCTATGGACTCGAAGGACAACAAACTGACGGTATCCGGCGATTTCGACCCTGTCAAGGTGGTGAACAAACTGAGGAAGTCTTGGCACACCGAAATCGTGAGCGTTGGAGCAGCCAAGGAAGATGATGGCAAGAAGGACGATCAAGTCACCAATCTCGTAAAAGCCTATGAAGCATACTATTCTACGCCGGTCACATATTACTGCGTGCCCCCAGAAGAGACCCCAAATTGTGTAATTTGTTGAAATTCGTTGCACTTCCAGACCGAATCAGGACTTGGTTTGTGCATTGGAGAAGATTGAATAAGTAAGGTTGATTATGCTTTACGAACACGAGAACAAGCTGAGTACCTTTTCTAGAATTATAGGCTTTTATTGCGTCGTTCAGTTCTTTTATGAGCGTAGGGTGTATATATAGAGAGATTGGTTTTCACTTGAGGAACTCAAGGTATGGAAAATCCATTATGTACTCCATTTCAGCAAACGACTGTTTTCAGTGATTGGAATATGCAGTGGATGACTTAGTTGCTCGATATCTTACACAATATGCAGGCAAAAACAGATATTGTTCATTATGATTCAGTCCATAGAATATAGCCGCAGTTGCAAGTAGTTGATGATCATACCTGATATTCCTTTATCAGCTTCTTGTCATAATTTAACCTCGCAATCTTGTGGAAGGGTATTCTACTGAATAATAATATTCTTGAAAAGAGTACGATTGGATACTAAATTTGTTCCGTGCATGCGTTCCGTTGACTTGGCAATTGCTTTGGCTTATGATAAATTCCAGTGACTGGTCAGGTCAAGTGACTTCACGCCAAGGTGCCAGCAAGCAGGTCATACTTGATGAATTTGCACGATAACTTCTTAACCAAAACAAGATAGGAAAGTCTGGCCTTAGACCTTGCATGCTGAAAATTGTCGTCATTTTCTTGTGCTGTTTGCTTAAATTCGATCGCATGCGTGAACCACGGATAGGCCAATTAACTAATCAGTGCCGTTCTTATCAACTATATGAGAAGAAAAAAGACAGCTCTGTTTCATTGCGTCTTTTGGAGGAATTCGATTACATCGCTGCAACCCTCTTTTTTGTATGTGGATATATTCCCCTTTAAGTTGAAGGGAAAAGGGAGATTACATGAACATTATTTGCGGACTTGATGTGCCTGCCACAAGGGCCGATGATAGATTCGTGGGATGCTCTTCTGTTCATCTTTGAAGACATTTTATGTACTTGTACATCATACCATCCTGGTTAAGAAACTTATAATGGCAAATCATTCTCACTCAATCGTATCCGAACCAGCAGCAATGAATTTCATTAATGAGAGTCTTATGTCACGGGTTGGTTGATCTAGCATTCCTTTACCCGTACGACTTTTTTACTTTCTTCAAAAGTCAGTATTTCTCACACACTCATAGAGATCGTTGAGGGAAATTCTTTTGGAGAGAAAATCTCTTGATTCTAAATACTTGGGAGATGATGCAAATAAAAGGGAGGGGATCCCTTGGGCTTCACATTGTAACATTTTTAGTCCTTTGCTTTTTTGTTCTTTTACTCCCGGAATTTAAAAAAAAAAAATCATTTGGTAACATCAATCAATTTTTCTATTCCCCAAAATAGGAAAGTTGCCAAGGAATAAATCTGAAATAAAAATAAAAAGTAAAAAAAATGTAGCTTCTTGTTCCCAAGAACAATTTATAGAAATAAATCATTCTTTTCTTCTTCTTCTTTTTCGTCTTCTTCCTCATTGCTTGCTACTCACTATTGTCCACTACTAGCATCTCCCCGCTGTCTTCGCCGCCCACTAACGACGGATGGCAGTCGATGACCACGACCACGGCTAACAACAAAAGAAGAAGAGAGTAAAAAAAAAAAAAAAAAGGAAAAAAGAAAAGAAAATCTCAAAAAAATTATTAAAAAATTAAAAGAAATTTTACATCACAAAAAAAAAATTGTATTTCGTACCAAACGCTTTTTTATTTTCTTTCTATTCCAAGAATAGAAATTTTGTACGATTATCAGATGTGTTGTTTTATTCATAAACTATTCTAAGGAGTAAAAATAGAAAAGAACTATTTCTAAAAAGAAATTATTCCTAGAAATGAAAATATTACCAAACGCACTCTTAATATACAAGTACTCTTTAGATTACCATCATAGATGTCTCTTCAATCTAACAGTGAAAATTTTATCTTTCAATCTACTAACTATCCGCATTTATTACAATAATACTTTAAAATAATGTACATTGATGATATTGCTCATATCTACGAATATTCTAGAGAAAACTAGAAAGGCTTGTCTGGTCTTCTTGAATCATTTTCAATCCTTCATGTCCAAAAACCTCCAAACCATGATATTGTCCTCCACCTTGTCAGGCGACACCCTCATCGCATTTTCGACAAGGAATTTATTGATTTGCTTTTTGAATTGCTAAAGAGCTTCCATAGGTTCACAACTAGCTTTACACTTCGGTAGACCCTTCCATCATATCAAATATTCTCGCCTCGGTGCACAATACCACTTTCAGCTAACTCGATCTACCAGATGAAATTTCTGTCATGATCATATGAGGTTTTAGCTCCAAAAAATACCCATTACAATTCTCCTCGAGCTGGGTCTTCTTTGTCTACATGAAAAGGTTTAAGCACACTCACATGTAACATTGAATGTACATTTAGTTTCGATGGGAGCTCCAGTATATGCTACCTTCCCGACTCGTTGCAACACTCGAAATGGCCCATCGTTGCGATGGATCAATCCCCTATGCACATCTGGGTATTGAATAACTAACTGCAATTTTGCCAACACCAAATCCTCAACTTTGTAATCCATGTGCCATCACTTGGTATTGGCCCATTTCTTCATGTGCTTTGAGGCCTCATGTAAAAAAGTCTTTATCAAGCCCATCGTTGCGATGGATCAATCCCCTATGCACATCTGGGTATTGAATAACTAACTGTAATTTTGCCAACGCCATATCCTCAACTTGGTAATCCATGTGCCATCACTTGTTATTGGCCCATTTCTTCATGCGCTTTGAGGCCTCATGTAAAAAGTCTTTATCAAGTCCACTTGTTCCTACCACTCCTTGGCAAACTTGGAAGCCAATGGGGGTAGCCCTTGATAGCTCGTTGCAATTGTACTCAGAGTAAGTGGTTGCTGCCCCATCATGATCTTGAAAGGACTTTGGTTCATAAACTCACTTCGCTACAAGTTATAGGATAACTGGGTTACGTCAATCAACTTCGCACGATCCTCTTGCATTGTGCTCATGTAGTGTCTGAAGTACAACTACAAAAGCACATTCACTCTCTTTGTCTAACTGTTGATTTGGGGATGTAGAATTGTAAAGAAGTTGAGGCTTTGACTCTAATAGCTGAAAGAGCTTAGTCCAGAATCTCCTAGTGAATTGAGGATTGCGATTGCTCATGATTGTCTATGTTATGCCCCAATACTCGATAATGTGCTTTAGGAATAGCCAAGTTACCTCCTTAGTTGGGAAGTGATTTGTTGCCGGCACGAACGTTGCGTACTTAAAGAACCAATCCACCATAGCTATGTGAGTCCAACACCCTTTGGACTTATGCAAATTCACAATGATGTCCATGGAGACACTCTAACATGGACGCTTCAAGATAAGAAGTGGCTCATAGGGCCTTATTGATGACCGTTGTTCAAGCTTGTCTTGTTAGCACACAAGACAAGTCCTTACATAAGCATCAACATCAGTGCACAAGTACAGCCAAAAGTAATGATCAACCACAAGTGCCATCATGTGATGGATCCTTGGATAATTTGCCCACTTGGAATTGCGATACTTGCATGGCACCTCCTTCCGAAGCTTTCCATGAAGTAGCACATACAATCATTGCCCTCATATCAGATTTGTCGAGTCTTGCCCTCTTGTGCATGCTCAAGGAGTGCCTTAGCAATTGGGTTGTGTCGTGGCCCTTCCTTGATGTGCTCGGTCCATGGATATTCAGGTCTACTAATGGTTGCCAACTCCATCTTTCAGCTAAGTGCGTTGATCACAAAATTGGCCTTCTTAGGATTGTACTACAACACGTGGTAAAGCTCCATAAGGAAGTCTTGCCAACAAGCTTGCTTTGGAATTGGCTTTTTTTGGGTTTACAAGTAGCTCATTGTGACATTGTCAATACTCGCTACGAACCATGATCCCCGGAGATGATGTCATCATGTGCAAAGGCAATACACCACTGTTATCATTGCCTTCTCTTGGATTACGTAATGCCGTCCGGTCCCATTCAACTTCCTTGGTTCAAACGCCACCCAGTGTCCTTCTTACGTCAGAACACTACCAATAGCATAATTGGAGATGTGAATCTCTACCTCATAGGGCTTTGAGTGGTCAGGCACTATGAGCACCAGTTCCTTGGTCATCACTTGCTTTAGTTGATCAAACGTCTTTTGATGTTGAGCCTCATTTACCATGGGTGAGGCCCTTACCAGATCCGGCAAGGGTGAGCTTTGCCTAGCCAAGGTGAGGCTTGCTTGAGGCCAATGATCGACCAGAGGAAGAAAGAAGGGAAGAGAAGTATAATTAAGTCCCGGCCATCAATATAGTATGATTTCAATATTTAATGTCTAACCAGAGGAAGAAAATGAAATATTGGTTATTTAAAGAACCTTTGTTGAAAATGAATAATTTGGAATATGTTTTTAAGTAAGCGATCGCTTGAAATAATCAGCTGATGAGAAAATCTTCATTATCGGCAATATTTTATGTTTGAATATTTTCATGGACAATGAAATTAATTTCCTTCATTCATTTCTGTAAATAACATGAACAATATTTCTCTTTTCTAAAAATGATTGTCTGTATCATTCAAAAAAATAAATAAATGAAAAGTATTTCCATTATTCACGAAAATGTTGAAACATAAATTATTAATTAATAATGAAAATATTTTTCATAAATAAATTATTTCAAGTGATATAGATTATCATTTTTAATAAAATTAAGTATTTCCGCGAGATAAATGCACCTAGAGTTTAGCTCGAGATAGTTGTCGAAGAGAGTGGCCACGTCTATACAAAGGGAAAAGTGGTTAAAAAGTCTTAAACTTTTTGTATTTGTGACAATCTAATCCTAAACCTTTTTTTTGTGCCAATTTAGTCCTAAATCTTTTTACTTATTGTCGATTCAGTCATTTCCGGCTAATTTTAGCCAGATTTTGCTAACTAGACACTAGCCGGTAGACGTGGCCTGATCGGTGCTGACGTTGACAAATTTAAATAATTTTTTAATAATTTTGATTTTTTTTCTTTTTTCTTTTTTCCCTCCCCCCCTCCAGCCGATCGCCAGACCTCGGCGACAGGCTAGAGGCAATGGCTGGTGAGGTTGACCTCGCCGAACCTCATTGGCCACCTCGCCCTTGCTAGCCCTGCGCTAGGTCGCCCTCATGGCCTGGGCGACACTGGCGAGGCTTGCCCTCGCCAAATCACGGCTTAAGCGACGCCGGCAAGGCTCGCCCATGGTCGGCAAAGCTTGAACTCACCAGATTTGGTGAGGGCAAGCATCGCCAGCACCGCTCAGGCCGCAAGGCCAACCTAGCACCGGGCTGGCGAGGTTGAGCCTCGCCCTTGGCCGGCGAGGCTTGACCTCGCCGAATCACGGCCTAGGCGACGCCAATGAGGTAGTTGGCCAAGTTGACCTCGCTGGCCATCGCCTCTAGCTTATCGCCCGAGGTCCAGCGATCAACTAGAGGAGGGGAGGGAAGATATAAAAAATAAAAATAAAAATAAAAAATTCAAAAATATTAAAATATTATTAAAAATTGTCCGTGTCGGTACCAATCAAGCCACATCAACCGGCCGGCATTCAGTTAGCAAAATTCGGCCAAAATTAGTCGGAAATGACTAAATCGACACTAAGTAAAAATGTTTAGAACTAAATTGGTACAAAAAAAAAGGTTTAGGACTAGATTGGCACAAATACAAAAGGTTTAAGACTTTTTAAGCACTTTCCCCTCTATACAAAGATATCGCCCTCCTCACATTAGCTCGTAGCATTGATCGCTCAATATGCTAAAACGTGTTTTATCACAGCCCTTATTTTTACATTAGCTGAATGAACCATCGCTGCTGGAAATCTGACTAATGTGATCGGACTATAATTAAATAATAATTCATTGACCAAGACCTCGACTTCAACGTCAACGTGAAGGAATGATGGGAAAATTCGGGAAACGGGATCCCCAAAAATAGTGGTTCGACACTCAATCGAGCCCTAAGAAAACAATGAAGCAAAAGCAAACCCAGGAAAATCATGAATCACCGATCCTAAGGCACATCACATAATCTAACGTACCTTGTTTCCACAAACTAAACACCAATATTGCAAAAAGAGGAAGAATCCACACAATGTTCTTCAAAGGATAATCATGTTCTGTTCTTCGGGAGAAAGCGGTGTTGGAAGATGTAACTTTTCAGAGAGAAAGTAATCTATTGTTCTCAAAAAATACGTAACTTCTTATCGATTAACCGCCTCCAAGATTTTCCCCTATCTTTAATAACTTCTTCCATGGGCCCTCAACTCATAGGCCGGGCCTTTGGGCCCAACATGGGCGGGCAGGGCAACTTAAGCCCATCAAAAGGAAAAATCCATCATCTCCCACTCGCACATGGTGGGCCAAAACTAACATGGGCAAACGGGCCCTACTTAGGACCATCAAAGAAAAAATTCATTATCTCTCACTCGACATGGTGGGCTGAATAGAATCATATTTTCCTCACCACAACATTCATACTAATAAATAATCCGTGCGACCAGCATACTTTGAGAGCTCGTTGCCATACATTTATTAGGAATATATAACTGTTCATAATGGGCATCACATCCTAAGTAGATTTCATATGCAGTACCCTAGATCGATCGATCACATTTATATCTCTCTTATGATCTCTTTTTAAACAATGATATATTGTATTCACAATTATTATTATTCCAAAACAATCATAATTGGTCGACCAGTAAATACAAAATTATAATGTGATTCTCCAAATTCGATCTTCCTCTTTCCTTGAAACTCTCAATTTCAGTTCAACTTGCTCTTCTAGAAATGTCCTATTACATCAAATCAATTCATGATCATTGACAACATTCTAAGATAGCAAATATAGAATAGAAATCTTGAGAATAAGTAAGAGTCATGAGGGCACTAAATTGATGAACTTTTTTTTCCTTAAGAGTCTCATACGACATAAAAGTTGAGATCAAAACTTTTGCCACTATTATTGATCGTCTCATGCATACGTAGTATGAAATACATAATACAGTATTTAACTCATTTTCCATGGAGCATGTCTACACCTTTAATACCGTACAGATGATAGTTCAGACATACTTAATGTCTAACTTGAGTTCACATATCTACTCATTCATAGAATTCATCATAACTCATATTTGGCATCATAGACAGATAAAGTAAAATATGTGGGTTATTTTACTTTCGGACATTAAAAATATTATGTCATCATCTTAACTCTCGGTTAAGGCGACATATGTATTTTAAGTTTGAGTTCTCAATTATCACCTAGATAATAAGCTTAAAAACCGTCTCATCTCTATTTATCACATAATAAGTAGAGATGATTACCTGTGTGAGTGAGCTAATCTCTTATCTGTCCGACATACTTTCTCAACTTAATATAATGCACTGAGTATTAAGATGCATAAACGCCAAACAAAGATTCATAGGCATTAATGATTAAAACACAAATTCATCAAATGTGAACACTTAAGGGAAATTATAATATTCAGTAGATCAGCCTCTACGCAATCCTAGAGATTTCACATGGCCACAAAACACATCTCTAGGTATTGATTTTGTCATAAGATATGCTACCATTATATGCGTAGACATGTACTGTAAGTTCACATCTTTTCGTGCAACCATATCTTTGACAAAATTATACTTAGTATCTATATATTTGGTCTTGCCATGATAATTTGGATCTTTGGTATATGTTATTACTACTTGGCTATCACAGTTAACTAACAATGAGTCTGTAGCATTCTCTATAATACCTAAATTATCCAAAAATCTCTTTAGCCAAACACCTTCTTGTATTGATGCTGATAATACCACGAACTCAGCTTTCATCGTGGACAAAACTATACACGTTTATTTCTTACTGCTCTAACATATGGCGCCATTATTAAGTAAAAAAAACAAATCTAGAGGTAGATTTCATTTAATCTAAATCTCCTCCCTAATCGGCAACAGAATAGCCTTCAAGTCGCAAATCCTTTCCTTGATAACTCAGCGTATAATCAACAGTTTCTTTTGTTGGAGAAAACTATCTTATTTGTTTTGAAGTTGACAAAACGTTTCCATCAGTCTAATTTGAAGACTTGCAAACTCTTTCGTCAAAGTCTAAAGACTGCCAGACCGCCAGACTCAAGATTTAAAATCTGCCCTCATTGATAGTTTTTAGACCATCGAAAAAGACTTATTCAGAATTGAGTATTTCTTTAAGCATTTGATTCGATCAGCTAAAGAAGATCTCGCGGCTGGAAATAGCATTTCAGAATCTATTATTCATCTTGAAATTAATTCGGGTAATTTAGATCCGATGAATGGCAAAGCATACTTGGAAGGTTCAACTTATGGAAATCTAGATTTTGATTGTATGAGCGAGCAGGATTAGTGGGTTATCATTGCTAATTCATTTGTTGAGCGTAAACTTGTACTCAAAAGAGAGCTTATACATTTGTGAGACTTTGAGAAAGTGTAACAAAGTCTCTACATTGTGGAATCAATGATGTGATACTGTAACGACTCTTTTGATTCATAATGAAATCCAGCCGGTGGGCTGTCAGTGCGGGAGAGTGGACGTAGGCTTTGATTAAGCCGAACCACTATAAACATTGTGTTTTTATTCTCTTTCCTAAACTCATTTACTTTTTTCGTAACTTTGTTTAATTGTTAGAGTTTCTTTTCTCTTTTAAAGTCTACTGTTAAACAGACTCAGGTTAAAAGTAAAGTTTTACTCTATATTCCGCAAAAATTTGTTTTTGCACCTATTCACTCTCTTTAGGTGCTCGTACTAGCATTTACAATTGGTATCAGAGCCTGTGTACTCATTTAGATTGAAGTGTTTTTACTTCAGAGTTAACGATCCATGGCTAGTATGTTGGCTCCAGGTTTGGTTAAAGAGCAAAGCAACAC
The DNA here is from genome assembly GCA_016097615.1 of Eucalyptus dawsonii. NCBI lineage: Eukaryota > Viridiplantae > Streptophyta > Magnoliopsida > Myrtales > Myrtaceae > Eucalyptus > Eucalyptus dawsonii. The sequence continues at coordinate 13,732,473 of CM027875.1, forward strand.
CAGACCACCTTACTTTAATGGGAAAGAATACAGTATATGAAAAAATAAGATGAAGGCTTTCCTAAGATCGAAAGACCCTCTTGAATGGGATGTGCTAGACAAAGGAATCATTCCTAAAATTACAACAGTCTCAGAAATGGGAAAAGAAGCTGTTGAGTCTAGCGAGATGACTCAAGAAGAAATAATCAAGAGACAAGTTCTTGATGAAAAAGCAATTTATTCCTTATATTGTGCATTATCTCCTCCTGAATATAATAGAATATTGTCGCGACCCGATCTCACCGCCCCTCGAAATGTATCCAAGGATGGGAAAGGTCGGGTTTAGGGGTATTTTGATCACGAGAGTTTCCTCACGAGATCACGAGCTCTCCCAAGCTCATACCCTGCGTGATAGTGGATTTATTTAAACGATCTAGGTATTTAATAACCTAAAAATATATAGGAGTCGCCACTAGCCTCATTTTTTTTTTTTTGGGTCGGCTAGAAACCCAATCGAAGGTCGAGAGTGTTCCCTCGATTCCTACGCAACCAGATATCTAGGTTCGGGGACTTGGATTACGCTAATATTGGTATTAGCGCCATTTCGGTACCTAAACAGTATGTTGTGTTTTTCCTAACATGTCCATGCATTTCTTTTTACATTTTTGGGATCATCAATTCCTAGACTAAGTGATCATGCGTGGTTGATCATTTTCATGCTATTCTATTTCTAAAAAAAAAAATAGAAAGGAAAACGACCAATGAAATTGAAATTGCGAGACATTAAGTAAGCAATCAAGGAAAGGCAGTAAACCTATCAGGCAATTCTAGAAAAAGATAAAAGAGAAAACGATTAAAAAGAAAAAAAAAAGAAAACCCGCAACTCATCGGGTTTTATACAACGAATGGAACCTGAGACATATGTCGGGAGAGAAATGAATATTACATAATGACAGTTGGAGTGGACATTGACCTACACCATCTTCACGTCTTCTCCACCTTTGGAATTCTAATCTAATCCTAGCCTAAAAAAAAAAAAAAAAAAAACTATAACTAGGTGCATACAAATGAAAGAAACAATCAAACACATCAAGCAACCAAAAAGAAAACAATACATCATATCAAAATTAATTGTTTAAAAGAAGTACAGTGTGAAAGTCAAGTTTCGAGCGATATCTTGAAGTTCAGCATTGATATGCATCACACCAAAATCATTTATCAAATGATCACATGCAAAGCATATAATATGGCAGGCATCCAAGCCATATAACCTTGGTTCTTAGTTAATCAAACAAATGAATTAGTCGACAAAAGATCATTCACCAAACAATATGCATCATTGAACATGTTCATGCTACATGTTCATGCTTAGTCCATAACTTCCAGCATGCAATCAGAATTATAACAGAGCACATGAGACTATAAATTGTGATTGTTTGATGTCAAATCGCCATGAAATTAAAGCCATATCTTATCACAAGCACGTATGAATCTTCTTGATCAAAATGGCATCAATTCATAACCAAACTAACCTCAAGTCAGAATCAAATGCACACCCAATCATGGTAACAACTTTCATGGCAAAAGTTTCTTTAACGTGAGCTACATGGAAGTTAAAGAAAATTCAAGAATGCACAATATCACGTCGGAATTACAGCAAAATATCAGGATATCATGACACATTAATAGTGATTTGACCTAAAAAGAAAATCTGAAGAATATGAAATTTTACCACGGCGCGAACAAAAGAAAGGCGAACAACTTTTGTTAATGACCCAATCTTAGAATCCCTTAACAAGAAAATCATAGAAAAATGACGAGGTCAACTTTGACAAGGGGAAAAATAGGGGTTATGAATTTCATTTTATGACAGATTTCTATCATGCGAATCACAAGAAAAGTTGAGTTCAATTGATATGCAAATCATGTGAAATCAGTATCATAGGAACAAATTTCACGAGGAAGCTTTTCAAAATTTTTAACACGTGAAATTCTAAAAGTTCAAGAACATGAACAAGTCAATCAAGAATAGAACATAGTAGCATGTCACACCATCATTCTATAACATATTGGAAACAATTGGACAAATCCACTATCTCATCTTAAGACTAACAGCAACTAGCCACAGAAAAGGCAGCATTTCTATAATCGAATCAACTTCAAAAATCAAAGATAGCATTTCATTATATATTGTAACTAAAAGCACGTGAATTTACAAAATCCTGGAAGAGATCAAGGTCTATCAAAAGTAGAACAGGGCAGCAAGGCAAACATACAACCATTTTTTTTTGCAGTTTTTATGTGAAGGACAACCTTGACCCAAAAATAGACATGAAACCAGGAAAAGGCTAAACTCACATTAACTTTTAACCTGAAGAAACAACAAGACAACAAAAAGGATAAGAAGACAGAAAAATAAAAGCTCACGATATTCAAAGTTTATTCCCAGCACGATACAGCAAAACCTAAATCAAGAAGACCTTATCCAATGGATAAGCAACCAATTATTAAAAAAAAAAAAAAAATGAAGCCATCATACAAAACAGAGAAAAGCCAACATAATCTAATATTAAACTGCAAAAACCCAAGCTACCCTTAACAGAACACCAGATGGTTCTCACCATAGATCAAACACTGTTTAGTTATGGTGCATGGATCCAGATGCATATCAGGTGCAAGGGCAAGGGTAATACTTGTCACACCTTTGAGCAGGTTTTTTTTATGATGAAACAAATAGTGAATGAAAGCATCTCAAGTGTCTTGACTCTTAGACAGAAATCAATATTTCTAGGCCAATTTTTCTAATTACAAAGTAGCTTTCGAATATACCATTGGCGAGCGAGAAAAAGAGAGGCACAATCGAGTCAGAGAACAATTCAAGAGAGAGAGCGCGACAGTTCGTGCATGAAACAGAACAATTAAGAGAGAGAGATAGAGAAAAACCTGATCAAGCTAGGGACAGAAAGCCGTTGTCACTGATCAATTTTGGAGCTATGCCGAGACTTCCTACTCGGCGCGAACCTAAACCCTTGTATCTCGAGCTCCAGAAGGGTGTGATCCGCAACGAAGGCGTCGGATTGATTAAGCGAGTGAGCGTCCGAAGGAGGGATAGAGAGGTCAGAATCCACGACCCAAACGGATGCAAATAGAGAACAAAAATCGAAAACCCTAACAAATTGAGGAGGATGGAAAGAGAGCTCACCGATCGAGCAAAAGATTCAGAGAGAAGAAATCGGTCAAGAGTCGCTGTCGTCACCGCCAGTCCGCTTCAGATCTGAACCTCTTCCCACCAACACAGTCTCCGTCGATGTCGCAGATATTACCGATCAGATCCGGCAAGTCGAATCCGGAGAGTAGAGAATCAAGAGAGGGAGGTCCGCCGAGAGAGACTCAGATCCGGCGGAACCATAATCGCTGGTGTCGTCCTCGTCGCTGTCACCACTGCTGAACTAGAATAGAGAGAGATACAGATCGAGAGCGGCTGTCACGACTGGTCGTCGTCGTCGTCGTTGCCGCCAACGATGGTTCCGATCAACTCGAGTCGCACGCAAGGCAGGGGAAGGCAATGGCAATCGATCGATTCTCCTCTCCTTGATCCCCCTTCTCTTTCCTCTCTATGAGCTCTCCACCGAGCAAGAGATGAAGACCGTCCGTTTTTTCCTCCTTCGCAAGAGAAAGCGTTCCGTGAGCGAGAGAATTCCCCCCGAGCGTCCATCGTGTGCGAAACCCCCAAAGAGAGAGCCACAGAGAGAGAGAGAGAGAGAGAGAGAGAGAGAGAGAGAGAGAGAGAGAGAGAGAGAGCCCCTCCGCCAGAGAAATCTCGAGAGGAGAAAGAGAGACCGAAAAAAGAAAACGATCGTCAATGGCCTCCCTCCCTCATTTTTTTCTCTTTTTCTTTATATATTTTCAAGTAAGATCAAATCTTAGCCCTTGGATTGAACTAAGGGCTAGGATTTGATCTTTTAAAGTTCCTCTAATTGATCACATGCCTATTTCAACGGCCATGATGCATTATTGATGAATGTCAATGATTAATTGCGAACTAATTAGGATTTTCTCTCTATTTTTTCTTTTTTTCTTTTTTTCTTTTTTTTGTTTATTTTTTTGCAAAATTGATGATTAAAATGTCGACGAAAATTTCGAGTGTCAACAAATATCTTCTTGTAAAATAGCTAAAGAAGTCTGAGATAAACTGCACATCACCTATGAAGGAACTGATCGAGTGAAAGAATCAGAATTAATATTTTGCTCAATCAATATGAAGCATTCAAGATGAAACCAAGAGAATCTATCACTGACATTTACAGAAATCATGAATGGTCTTGAGTATCAAGGTCAACCAATCTCTGGACTCATGAAGGTGAACAAATTACTGCGTGAACTTTCCAAATATTGGAATCACGTAAAGACCTCAATAAGAGAGACACAAAGAATCATGCCACTACCCGTTGACGAATTGGATGGCGCTCTTCAGTCTTATAAAGTGGAGCAAATCAATAAAGATGAATACTCCAAAGGTAAAAAAATCTATTGCATTAAAATCTAATAATGATTTTGAAGACGATATGGACGATGAAGAGTTTGCTCTCATGATAAGAAGGTTCAAAAAACTGAACAAAAAGGGAAGAAGATTCAATTGGAAGAAACAAAGCTCTCAAAAGTTTCAAAATAAATCAGCAGAGGACGATGAATCCAATAAAGATATGATTTGTTTTGAATGCAAGAAAAAGGGACACATCAGACCCAACTGTCCCTTACTGAAGAAAAAGAAAGGAAAAGCTAAGAAATACAAAAAGGCTCTTAAAGTAGAAACTTGGAGTGATACCGAATGTTAAGAGAATGATGATGATTATGCTAATATTTGTTTAATTGCACAATCAGATTCAGATTCAAACTCTAAGACAGACTCAGACTCAAACAATGAAATCGAGGGAAGTAATTTAAAAATTCCTACTAAAATCTCTAAATATATTGATAAACTATGTCTTAGTCTCAAAACCTCTCTCAAGAGGATTTCCGAACTAAAAAAAGGAAAATTTTGCACTGAAACAACGGGAGATTGTTTGGAAAGAAAAGATCGAAAATTTAGATAAAAGTGTTATTACTTTGAAAGAAAATGTAGACTCTTTTTCAAAAGAAAATGCACTTTTGAAAAATGATATTTCAAGTATTTCAAAAAAGTTTTCTATAGGATTTGAGAAATTAGAAAAGATTCTTTCAACGCAAAGAACTTACTTTAACCAATCAAGCTTGGGAATGACTGTTGAAACCATCTCTTTAATTGATTTTCTAAAAATAAAAGAAAGAATTAAACAAAGACCTACAAAAGATTTTTATAGAAATCATTTTCAAAAAGTCTTTGTAAAATCTGTAGGCCGTAGTACTCTTAAATGTTCTAAATGCAATAGCTCAGAACATTTTGATAAAGAATGTCATATGGTTTGGAAACCTGTTAAGAAAGTTTGGGCAAAGACCGTATATTACACTAACTCCATTGGACCCAAGAAAGTATGGGTACCAAAGAAAGCATGAGTTTTTTTTTTTTTAAATGCATGTCACTATCAAGAAAAATATCAAAGGGTACATGGATAGTGGATGCTCAAGACATATAATAGGAGACTCAAGTTGTTTTATAAAGTTTATGCAAGTTAATGGTGGAAAAGTTTCTTTTTGGTAGAAATAGCTAAGGCAAAATTGTTGGATGCGGAATCGTAAAGATTGGAAGTCTCACAATCAGTAACGTTTGATTAGTGGAAGGACTTAACTACAACTTGTTGAGCATCAGCCAACTATGCGACACCAGTTTCAAAATCAACTTTCAAGAAGGAATATGTTCATGAACCAATAAAGACTCCTCTCAGACTTTCACGGGACGAAAACATGGGAATATCTATCTTCTGGACATCAAACAAGAAAAAATCCCAATGTCTAATTTCAATTCAAGAGGAAGTTAATCTCTGGCATAGAAAACTTGGCCATATCAACATGAAGCAAATAGTGAAGATCTCTGCAAAGAAGCTTGTTCATGGACTACCCAACCTGACATACAAAAAATCTGATCTATGCACACCATGCGTGTTGGGAAAACAGGTTGTAAATTCCTTCAAACCGATAAATTAAGTTTCCACTAATCGTATATTGCATCTCCTACATATGGATCTCTTTGGACCAACTAGAACTCAGAGCATTGGTGGAAAAAAAATATTGCCTAGTAATAGTGGATTATTATTCACGATTCACTTGGGTATATTTCTTGGCAAGTAAGTCTGAAAATTTTTCTTATTTCATAAATTTTGCTAAAAAAAAGTACAGAATGAGAAAGGGTATCTTATTTCAAGTATACGGACAGACCATGGAGATGAGTTTGAAAATCAAGATTTTGCTAAGTTCTGTGATGAATCTGGCTTTCAGCACGTGTTCTCATCTCCATACACTCCAGAGCAAAATGGAGTTGTGGAAAGGAAGAATAGATTGTTACAAGGAATGGCTAGAACTCTTTTAATTGAAAGCAACATTTCTTCTCATTTTTGGGCTGAAGTAGTTTCTATAGCATGTTACATTATTAATAGAGTCTTCTTAAGGCCTATTCTAGAGAAAACTCCCTATGAGTTATTCAAAGAAAAGAAACCAATTGTTTCATATTTTCATATATTTGGATGCAAATGTTTTATATTGAAAAATGCAAAAGATTGAATTTGTAAGTTTGAAAAAAAAATCAGACGAAGGCATCTTCCTTGAATATTCAGCCACCAGAAAGTTTACAGAGTTTACAATAAAAAGACTCAATCGGTGGAGGAATCGATTAATGTCAAATTTCAAGACCTTATACAAAATCAATCAATTAAGACTCAACCTGAAGAATCTGAACCTGCTCCAGACTCTACAAAGTCTAAATCACCAGAAGCAATTCAGACTTCAGAAGACCAGTATCGAATGATCATTGAAGAATCAAATGAAGAAAAAGATCAGCAATCTATCAAATCAACTAGCAACTGGAAGCATAAATCTAGTCATCTCAAAGAACTCATTATTGGCGACATTGATGAAGGGATTTGTACAAGATCCAAAAAGCACGAAGAGTCTAGTGCTATGGCTCTTATTTCTGAAATAGAACCCAAGAGCATAGAAGAAGCTGAAACTGATGAAAGCTGGATTAAAGCTATGCAAGAAGAACACAGGCAATTCAATATTAATGATGTTTGGGAATTGACTCCTAAACCAAAAGGTAAATATGTCATTGGAGCTAAATGGGTTTTTAGGAACAAGATGGACGAAAAAGGAAAAGTTATTAGAAACAAAGCAAGACTTGTGGCCAAAGGATATACGCAAGAAGAAGGGATAGATTATGATGAGACTTATACACCAGTAACAAGGTTAGAAGTAATTAGATTATTATTTGTTTTTGCTTGTTATAAGAATTTCAGGTTATTCCAAATAGATGTTAAAAGCGCTTTCCTAAATGGATTTATCCAAGAGGAAGTTTATGTGAAACAACCTCTCGATTTTGAAAACCCAAGGAAACCAAACTCTATATACAAACTAAAAATGGTGCTATACGGTTTAAAGCAAGCACCTCAAACTTGACACAACAGGTTAAGTAAGTTTTTAATTTAAAATGGCTTTGTTAAAGATAAAGTAGACACTACCTTGTTTATCAAAAGAGACAGCAAAAAAATTTAATTGTTCAAATCTATGTTGATAATATTATTTTTGGATCACCTAACGAAAATCTGTCTATGCAGGATGAATTTGAAATAAGCATGATAGGTGAACTATCCTTCTTTCTCGGACTTCAAGCAAAACAATTGAAGGAATGAACTTTCATTCACCAAGAAAAATATGCTAAAGAACTTGTTAAAAAGTTCGGTTTTGAGAATTGCAAAAAGACTGATATACCAATGTCAAGTTCTTCAAAGTTGGATAAAGATGAAGAAGGAAAGAAAGTTGACTAGAAGCTATATAGGAGTATCATTGGTTCACTTCTTTACCTTACTGCTTCTAGACCTAACATTTTGTTCAGTGTTTGTATTTGTATCAGCTTTCAATCATATCCCAAAGAATCTCATTTAAGTGCTACGAAACGCATCATCAAATATGTCGCAACAACCTCTAGTTTGGGTCTATGGTATCCTAAAGAATGAGACTTTACTCTCCTTAGATACTCAGACGCAGACCAAGCAGGATGCAGAGTTAATAGAAAGAGCACCTTAGGCACTTGTCAATTACTTGGTAATAGGACAGTATCTTGATTTTCAAGGAAGCAAAGTACCGTAACTCTTTCAACAATAGAAGCAGAGTATGTGGCACTTGGAAGTTGTTGTTCCCAAATCTTGTGGATAAAATAACAACTAAGAGACTTTGGAATCGAAGATTCATGTACTAAGATCAAATATGACAACACTAACACGATTAATCTCACCAAGAATCCAATTCTTCATTCAAGAGCAAAGCATATAGATATTCGACATCATTTTATTAGAAACCGTGTTCAAAATGGAGAAGTCTTGATTCAATTCATAGACTCTAAGAATCAACTGACGGATATTTTTACAAAGCCACTTGTGACATCCCGATTTTCCAATTCTATTTTCAATTATTTGAGACGGGCATTTCGTTGGCACGCATATAGTTCATTTCCTTGAGTCGGCCACTCATGTGAAAAACAATCTATCGGGTGAAGCCGTTAAGAGTTTCTAATGCATAAGACTCGAGAATTTGACTAGGAAGCGACCTTTCGACCGAACTAATCTGCAAGGGTCATTACGACACAATTAAAAATCGATTAGAGATCGGAAATAGGTTGACTCGACAGAGGCATGTGATCAGGTGTGGGTGATTCCACCAGATCACATAATTCTTATCGATCGGCACTGAACCGACTTTTCTATCGATTGGGTACCATGTGTTCGTATTTGAAACCTTGAGATTACCCCAACAATCGGAAGTCACCAATGTTTCAAAGATGTACATTGTGACTTGAGATGATCAACCACGGGTCGAATACATGAAAATTTCTAAAGGCTAATCGGTAGGTTGGGCCGCGCTAGTATCGTGCCAAAGTGAAATTAACCGTGCAATTGAAATCAAATTCATAAATTGGAAGTCCGGTGTGTCAAAAATCATTTTAGAAGTATTGACTCATTTTTGGAAGATTCTTCATGGAATCAGAGCTTTTCAGCAATTAAATCAGAAAATGGCTAATTTGGCTCGAGAAATTAGTAGGCCCACCTTTGATCGCGCTTTTGGGACTTAAGTTGGTTATATGGATAAGTGAATATGTGAATTGAAGTGTGGTGACATTGAATTAATTTTATGGGCTTTAATTTAATTCAATTAGAAGAGAATCGAGTGAAATTGAAGAAGTTATTGTACAAAGAATTGGACGCCGGCGGAAATTGCAAGTGAACCCATTGGAATAAGGTTGTGGGAGATAGTGGAGTATGACATCATCAAGTGATATTAGGGTGGGCCATTTGTTGGATTAAAGAAAAGGAAAAAGAAAAGAAAAAGGCCCCCTCCTTCTCTCTCCTTCTCTCTCCTTCCTCTCTCCCTTCCGTTGGTTTCTCCTCCATCTTCTTTGTGCGAAAGACCAGAAAATTTGTAGAGGAAGAAGCCGAAGCAGTCCTCCGCCGTCCACCTCCTTCACCGCTCGTCGCTCGCTGCCGATGCCGTCGTTGTCGCCACCGTTCGTGCGCGCAGCCGCACGTCTGCTCAACGTCGCCCTCTCTCCTCCATCTCGGGTTCTTGCTCGAAGACCCATTAGATCTAAGCTTGTCGAAGAAGCTGCAGCCATGGCCGTCGCTCGTCGCCTGTTCGCCGGAGCTCGCCGTCGCTGCCCTTCCGCCCGCGCTCGCCCGCGCTTGGCCGACGCCCAGCCGCCTCCGTCTGCCCATGTTCGCGCATTCCAGGAGCTGTCGAAGCTCGTCCCCGCCGCCGTGAGGCCTCGCCTAGCCGCCGCCTCGCCCGTCCGAGCCACCGTCAAGCTACCGCCCCCATCCTCCACCCATTTCGACGCCAGATCCACCTCCTCCAGCCCCAAAGCAGTAGCTGCAGAAAATGGGTATTGTAGCCCACTCGTGGCCCGTTTTGGCCACCTTCCCAAGCCCGGATGCTCGGCCCGCCTTGAGGAAAGTCAATCCTTGCGTCGTCCTCGTCGTTTTGGTCCGCTCGGCTTGCTAATCCAGTGAGTTTAGCTCACTAAATCTTGATTAGACGGTTAATGATGCCCTAAGTGTGCTTAGTCTAAATTAAGCAAACTTAGGTGGTTAGTTTAGTTTATTTAATTGTGATTTAGATTAAGATGTTTGTTTAATTTAAAGCATGTTTAATTAAAGGCTAAGAGAGTTTATTTAATAATAAACCTTGATGTGACATAATAGGTTTTACTTTTGATTTATATAATTTTTCGGAATTTTGGAATTTATAATATTATATTATATTCCGAAATTATTAAAATATTATAAAAAACGGAAAAAATTATTTTTGACCCGATTCTTTCAGAATTTCGTGCTTAGATCTTTCTTATGTAGTCAAATTTTGAAATTGATGATTAGATATTATAAATTGAGTGTGGATCATGAAAAATATGGATATTATTATTTAATTAATTTTCGGAATAAATTTAATTATTTAATAAATTTCGAAAATTATTTCGGACCTTATTCTCTCATAATTTCGTGCTAATCACTGCTGTGTATTTAGAATTTGAATTTGATGATTGATTATGACAAATTAAGTGTTGATTATGATAAATAGAGAATTTATTCATAAAAAAGTGTCGGTTTTGATGCAAAAATTGGATTTTAATGATTATATTAAATAGTGGGGTTTGAAAAATTGAGACATTGGCTTTTTGATTCGAAATTAGCGTGTCCCCACACACGTGAATAATTTCTGGAATATTTTTAATATGAAGAAAAATGGCCTGGATCACTATTTTAAGTAGAAGCATTGATTGAAATATAAAGTGTCATGGGACCGAGTATGATTTGGCTGTGTGATAATGAAGAGGAATCGTCCTGAGCTGTTGAGCCGGACTTGCCCCTATATGAGATGCCCACGCAGTGGTTGCGGATCGCAGTTGATTCTGCGCCCATGCTCCTTCGGGAACGCCATCGATGTACTAACGAAGCCGTGCTCCAAGGTGTGGAGGCAATGCCTGGCTATATGCCAGTAAATAGCCGAACAACGAGTAGGCTATGCCTTTGTGTGACAATGAATAACAATTGAAATGCATGTTGAGTGTTATTGATATGTCGGATTATGAGACGGAATTGTGTGGCATGGATTGGGACGTATCATAATGATTTAGTCTTATAATCAGGACCCCGGGGGTTGTTGATATGAAAGAGAATGCGTTCCGGTTGTTTAAGTTCATATTACTATCTGTGTTGAGTGATTTGAATTGCGCTAACCTGCATGAAGGAACTAAGGCAAGGTAAGTCTTCTGTGTGACGTGGCTAGGCCACCCGGGGAGTATTTTCTTTCTATTAGGGGTTTAGGGGGTTGAACTCGCTGAGACATTGTCTCATCCCGGTTTGGGGATTAAAATTTTAGGTCCCTAGTGGACAGAGCGACCAGATAGCTTTGGTTGGCCTTGAAGAGTTGCAAAGGTGAAGTCATAAGGATTGGAGAATGTGTCTGACTTGTAGGTCGTAGGACAGTTCCTTTTTAAGAGCCGGTCTTTTGTAGACTTTTGGCTATAGGCTTCTGTTTGTAATTCTGTTGAATTATGAAAGTGTTATGTTGTGGTTTTGCTTCCTGTTTTTCTATCATGTATTTCTTTGTCAGGGGTTTTATAATACGTTCCGCTTGCACAATAATAAATGAATGGGGTCGGCGACACTACCTGGGAATGTCACATTTGTATGACCATGGTGGGATGTTGGCACGCTCAAGGTTCGGGGCATGACACCACTAGAGAAAAGTCAATTCAAGTCTATTCAATCCAGACTTAATATCTTAAAGTCTGAAAAAATTCAAACTCAGGGATAAAAAGTCTAAAGATGCTCAGACTTAGAAGATTAAGAATCATGACTGTAAGTTATTTCTATTTTAGAAATTTATCTTGAGGATTAAAAAAAAAACTCGAAAAGGTACATTTGTCTATTAATTCGTAATTGATTGATGTTATCTTCCCCAATTTTCGTAATTATTGCAATCATTCCTTTTCGAAAAAGAAGTTATCTTTTAAAATGACAGTTATCTATTTTCAAGAACGAAGCTATTTTTTGAAAATGCATTTTCTATTTCTTTTGGCAACGATCCGTATACCCCGTTTCAATTGCTTTATATATTGATCATCTTCTTCACAAATCCCAGAAGCACAAAACAACACTTTCTTACTTTTACTTTCTAGTTTAATCTTCAAATTTCTCATATTTCTCTCTAATCGAGTTTGGAATCTCTCACAGACTGTGAGAAAGGCTTCCCAAAGAAAGTCCTCAAGGATTGCAAACAGGGGACCACAGCATATGTGTGAGGTAACTACGCATTTTGACCTCACCGAGAAAGAAGAATCTCCAAGACAGCAACAGAGTCCACAACATTCTCAACCATGGCATTCTCCTTGTGCTAGACCACAGGATGTTCAACAACAAGCAGAGGAAGAAATTATCGATGATGCGGAATCTGTAAGAACCCTTAAGCCCGCTTTTACCTACAAATTGTACTTTGCCCTAAAGGATGGAGGCTTTGCATTGAACTTTATTAATGAATTTTTGAAAGAAAATGGGTATCGAAATGAAACCCACTTTTTGCAAACAATGGAATGTTTGGGAATTGCTCCTATGGGCTTGGCAGAAAGGGCTTTTGCAAATATCCCTAGTGACCCACGTGTTGGAGGACATAGTCAACCTGATGGAAATGATGATAAAAAGATGTTCACTAACTTTAAGCCTAGAATGGGTATTGCAGCGAATATTCGAAGCAAAAGGACGGATATGTTTCGTTCTGAGGAACACAAGCGACTTTACTCTAAGTTGCTGAAGTGAGGGGTGATGAACCCAAAGAGTGTGGACTTTGATTTTCTCAACTCTCGGAACCTGAAATTGCGACAGAAATTCACTTTGCTTCAACTTGAACAATTTTGCTCCAAAACAACAATGGTTCATCCAGAACTTACTGCGTATTTCTATTCAAATCTGAGCTTTTTGGATGCGAATAGATTCTTTTTTAATGTTAGAGACCAAGACTATATAGTTGATATGGACACTCTAGCTGATGTGATTGGAGTAGAGAGAGGGGTGTTTCAATCAATTAGTGTGTCTATTGGTCGTGCGACTGTAGAGCTTGTTCGAGATAGAATGGTAGAAGGTCGAATTTCGTACTTGAGGATGAATGCCTCAAATGTCTTGCTTCACAAGATTGTGATCAATTGTCTCAGACCCAAATCGACTTCAAAAACTAACGTCTCCAACTCAAAAGCAAAGCTAATGTATGCTATCAATGCTGTCAAAAAGTTCTCTCTGCCTAATACTATTATGTTTCACATGTACAAATCGATGGTGAAGGACAAGGGCCAACTTCCTTATTCGGCACTTGTTACTAAGTTATTCAGACATTTGAATATTCAACCTCCCAAGATTCTATGTGTTCGTACCTATGATCAAATGGTGGTGGGATTGAAGATGGTTTCCAAAATGCGTCTAAAGAAGCTGAACAAGGCTTTGGAGCGATTTAAGGAGAAAATCCCTATCAAAACTCACTAAGTCTCTATGGCTGCAAAACGGAAAGGGAAGGAGCCCATGACAGCTCCATCCAAGAAAAGAATAGCACTCATCTTGGAGGATGAAGAAGATGAGGAATATCTCACCATTTATGCTCTTGCATTAAGAAATTTACAACGTTTTGTTCTAGAGACAGAGGAGAGAGGGGATCAAGATAGAGAAGAAACAGAGTAAAGGAGTGAAGATAGGGAATCGATGGGAAAAAGAAGCAGGGGAAGAAAGAACTACATAAGAAGAGGGTAGAGAAGAACAAGAAGAGATAAAGCATGAAGAATACTTATCTCTACTTGAAGGCACTGAAACAGGGGGAGCTGCTGAGAAAAAATGTACCTCTTCAATTGCTTTTACTAGTGAAGATGTTAGCCGTTCTCCTGCAAAACCCAGAAGATGTATATGCTTCTCAATTCCCTAAGGAAGGTCATGAAATTTCATCTCCAAATCTGAGTGCTCATGTTGAAATGCCATCATCTACCAATACTCCTACCAATCATGCAGAAGCAAGCACTCAAACTAACAACTCAGTAGAATTTTGAAGATTACTTGATGTTTGGAGATGCGAGGCAAGATTTATACTCTAGGATGCGAATTTCAGAATATGCAGAATGCCAGTCAAGCCTCTTTAGTTTCTTTGCATTATCAACTTTAGGCCTTTAATCTTCAAGTTCAAGCAACTGCCAAGGGTGAAGAAGTGGCGCAACTAAAGGAGAATTTGAAAAAGCTGGAAGAGACTGTCAAGTCGATGGGAGATTTCCAGCTTGTTCACATTCCAAAACAATCCTAATTCAATTCTCTTTTCGTCTCTACCTTTTTAATGCTGACAAAAAGGGGGAGATGGTGCAGATTTGAGATTTGAGATTCTACTCTTGTTTTTTATTTGATTTTTGATTGACTTTACTTTTGTTTGGTTGTTTGGTTGTGACTTGTTTGAATTTGGATTGCTTGATTGTTTAATGCTTGCAGTATCTTAAGCACTGTTGGAATTCATGGCAAAGATAGTTGTTACAGGACTAACTTATCTCCTGTGGATGCAAATTCAATACTATATTTACTAATCCATTTATCTTTTGTGAGACATCCTTGTTTACTTGAGTATTGTCTTGCAGGTCAAAATTTTCAAATTTGCAAGAAAGTTTTGTCATCATCAAAAAGGGGAGATTGTTGGAGAAAACTACCTTATTTATTTTGAAACAGATAAAACATTTCCATCAGTCTAATCTGAAGACTTGCAGACTCTTTCGCCAAAATCTAGAGACCGTCGGACCACCAGACTCAAGATTCAAAGTCTGCCCTCATTGACAGTTTCTAAACCATCGAAGAAGACTTATCGAGAATTGAGTATTTCTTTAAGGATTTGATTCGATCGGCTAAAGAAGATCTCACGGCTAGAGATAGCATTTCAGAATCTATTATTCGTCTTGAAATTAATTCAGATAATTTAGATCCGATGAATGGCAAAGCATACTTGGAAGGTTCTACTTATGGAAACTTAGATCCTAATTGTATGGGCAAGCAGGATTGGTAGGCTATCATTATATTCCTTATATAACTTGAGATCTCCCTAATTGATTATGTCCAACGGGTAGATTAGAATAACTACTTTCGAAAAGTGCTATGAAGGCATGGAGGAGTATATATGGAAGACGCTCTAGTTATTCGAGTGTGTGCGCAATAAAGAAATTCCAAAGTCTGAAGCTTCTTGATCTTTGCTAATTCATTTGTTGAGCGTAAACCTATACTCAAAAGAGAGCTTATACATTTGTGAGACCTTGAGGAAGTGTAGCAAAGCCTCTACATTGTAGAATCAAGGACGTGATACTGTAACAACTCTTTTAATTCATAATGAAATTCAGCTGATGAGCTGTCAGTGCGGGAGAGTGGACATAAACTTGGATTAAGCTGAACCATTATAAGTTATAACAGCATGATTCGATCCATAAGTTATAGCAATGGATGTCTTAATTTTTCATTTTTGCTCGATCTCTTACACGCGACAAGTTGATGAACATACCTGATATTCCTTTATCAGCTTCTTGTCATAATTTAACCTTGTATTCTTGTGAAAAGGTATTCTACTGAATAATAATAATCTTGAAAAGAGTACGGTTAGATGCTAAATGTGTTCCATGTTTATGTTCCGTTGACTCAGTAATTGTTTTGGCTTATGATAAATTCTGGTGACTGGTCAATGGCATTAGACCAATTCAGGTTCTTCATTCTTGTATTGCGAATGCTGATTAGATGGCTGTAAAACGTTTGACTATTCAATTTGATATTGAACGATTCACTAAGAAGAATAATTTTATACTAGAGCGGAGAAGGATGAAGGATTTGTTGATTCAACGGGGTTTATCAAAGGTTCTTCTGGAAAGATCGAACAAGCCGGACATCATCAGTGACAAGGATGGGGCCAACATGGAGGAGAGGGTGTGCAGCGCAATCCAATTGAGCCTATCAAGACGAGGACCTTCAATATGTGGTGGAAATTGAATATGCTTTAGAGGTATGGCTCAAACTCAAAAGCATCTACATGACAAAATCTCTTACGAACAAGTTGTTCTTGAAGAAGAGATTGTATTCGCTTCAAATGAGTGAAGGAGGAGATCTATTGGAACACCTCACCATGTTCCATCAAATGATCAAAGAACTTACAAGCTTGGAGGTAAAGTTTGAGGATGAAGACATAGTGCTTCTACTATTGGTGTCTTTGCCAAATTCGTTTAACCACTTCGTAACTACGCTCCTTTATGGCAAGGAAACCTTGGAGATTGAAGAGGTGATTGCTACCCTACTTTCAAACGACACTCAGAAGAAGGCAAGTAGCTCAAAATCTTAAGGAGAGGGACTCTTTAGGAAGGAGAAAAGCAGTCAAGGTAGAGGATGATCAACGGATTGAAGATCGAGCTGTAGGGGTTGATCAAAATCCAAGGGAAAGTTAGAAGATGCTACGGGTGTAATAAGGAAAGGCATACCAAGAGATTTTGTCCAAATAAGAACGAGAAAAAGAAGAGCTCAAATGAAACAAGTGTAGCTAATAGCACTAAGGCGAATTATGGAGACGTCTTGTCTATATCGTTGGGGAGGGACACCTTCAAAGATTTGTGGATCTTAGACTCCAGATGCACTTATCATACGTGTCCTCATCAAGAAGGCTTCAATGAGTACAAGGCATATGATGGTGGTTCAATTATCATGGGGAATGACACTTTGTGCAAGACTATGGGAGTTCGAACAGTGAAAATTAGGATGTTTGGTGGCATGATTAGAATCCCAGTGGATGTGTGTCATGTACCGGGTCTAAGGAAGAATTTGATCTCATTGGGAGCACTTGAATCTAATGGATGCAAGTACTCGGGTCAAGGTGGAGTCTTGAAGGTGATCAAGGGAGCTCTGGTTGTTCTAAAGGGATAGATGCACAATAACCTATATCAACTTATAGGAACCACAATGCAAGGTGGAGCATATGTGTCCACGAATGCTAGCACTAAGATATATAACACTTGTCTATGGCATATGTGCCTCGGGCATATGGGGTAAAGAGGATTGATGGAGCTTCAAAGAGGAATGCACTCCAAGGTATAAAAACATGCAAATCAGATTTCTGCAAATTTTGTGTGTTTGGAAAACAATGCAGAGTACGATTTAAGGTTGCAAATCATAGAAGAAGGGGCGTGCTCGAGTATGTGCACATGAATGTATGGGTCCTTCACTGGTAAAGTCAAAAGGCGGGAAGGAATACTTTGTGACATTTGTTGACGATTTCTCTCGGAAAGTTTGGGTCTACTTCATGCAATACAAAAGTGAGATCTTTGACAAGTTCAAAGAATGGAAAGCCAAAGTTGAGACTTTTGCAATAATGAAGGGATTAGACAACACTTCACAGTTCCGGATATGCCCCAACAAAATGGTGTAGTGGAAAGGATGAGCCAAAACTTATTAGAGAAAGCTCGGAGTATAAGGTTGCATGCAGGACTAGGCAAGGTGTTTTGGGTAGAAGCTATCTACATAGCATGTCATATTGTGAATCGGTCTCCATCAATTACAAGTAGATGTAAAATTCCCGAAGAGTTATGGATTGGTAAAACTGTCGATTATTATAATTTAAGAATATTATGTTGTCTTGCTTTTGTACATGTCCAGGGTTCGAAGCGCTTGAAGTTAGATCCAAAGTCAAATTAGTGCATACTTCTCAGTTACAAGAAAGGAGTGAAAGGGTACAAATTAAGTAATCCAAGTGAGAAAAAAATTTTGACAAAAAGGAATGTTGTGTTCGATGAATTTGCAATGTTGAAGTCAAGTAGCGTGCCACAAGCGGCTGTTGAAGAGGAGAGTGATAAATCCATCTTTAAGGTGGAGCATGAAGCCAAAGAATCTGTAGAGAATGGCAAGTTATTCAATAAAGCTCTAGAAGTTTTAAAAAAAATAGTAGAAGTTCCTCGTACCATTGTGACGTGTGGAGGAAAGTGCACTCTCAAAGCACCAGAGAGATATGATTTTGAGGACTTGGTTGCTTATGCTCTTACCATAGGCTCCGGTGATCCAAGCTCTTACCATAGGCTCCAGTGATCCAGGCTCTTATCATGAAGCTTTGAAATGTGATCACAAAGAAAAGTGGATGACCGCAATGATGGAGGAGATATAGTCATTATAAAAGAATGAGACGTGGGAACTTGTGAAAAAGCCCAAGGATCGGAAAGTCATTGGCTGCAAATGAGTTCTTCAAAGAAAGGAAGCAACAACAGAGAAAGAGCAAGAGAGATTCAAGGCCCGACCTATTGCTAAGGGCTATGCACAAAAGGAGGGGATTAATTATGACAAGATATTTTCTCCGATTGTAAGACACATGTCAATTTGTGTTTTACTAGCTATGGTGGCCAGGTATGACTTGGAGCTCGAGAAGCTATATTGGAAGATGGCATTCCTTCATGGTGACTTGGAGGAGAAAATTTACATAGAGTAGCCCGAAGGCTTCAAGATGGAAGGGAAAGAGAATCACATTTGTTTGCTCAAGAGATCACTTGACGGTTTGAAGCAACATCCGAGGCAATGGAATAGAAGATTTGATTCTTTTATGCTTCATATTGGCTACATGAGGAATGTGCATGATTCTTGTGTCTACCATAGAGTTTTGGATGATAAGTCGCTTATTCTAATAATGCTCTATGTTGATGGTATGTTGATTGTTGCAAGAAAAAGGAGAGATATCATTTCCCTAAAGTCTCAATTAAGCAACGAGTTTGAAATGAAGGATCTTGTTGATGCAAAGAGGATCTTTAGCATGGAAATCTTTCGAGATAGACGTGCAAGTAATTTTTGGGCAAATTAGAAGAAGTATGTTGAGAAAGTCTTAGAGTGGTTCAACATGGGGAAGGCTAAGTTGGTCTATACACCCTTAGCAAATCACTTCAAATTATTCGAGAAACAATACCCTAGTTCACATGAGAATGTTGTAAACATGTCTCAAGTACCTTATGCTAGCACAATAGGGAGCCTCATGTATGCCATGGTTTGTAGCAGACCGAATTTGGCTCATGCAGTGAGTCTCATTACGATACAAGAGCAATCCAAGTAAGGAGCATTGGAAAGCTGTTAAGTTGATCTTTCATTATTTGGTTGGAACTACTAGAATGGGTTTGATGTTTAGTTCAAAGGGAGAATTGATCGATTTAGCAGGTTATGTCAATTCGAACTTCGCTAGTGATTTGGACAAATGAAGGTCCATCGTGGGATAAGTCTTTACTCTTGGAAGTGGAGCTATTTCGTGGAGGGAAATGCTTCAATCTACTATAGCATTGTTTACAACCAAAGTTGAGTATATGGCAACAACAGAGGCTGCGGAGGAGAGAATGAGGCTACGGAGGAGAGAATATGGCTAACCGATTTGGACATGAAGTTGTATTTAAAGCAGTATAGTGCTATAATATATTGTGATAGCCAAAGCACAATATGTCTCACGAAGAATCAAGTGTTTCCTTCCAAAACGAAACACATTGAAGTTCTCTACCACAAGATATGAGAATTTGTGGAGAATGATAGCATTACTTTGAAGAAAATCCATACTAAAAATAAACCCATGAATATGCTCATGAAGACGGTTTCTACATAGAAGTTCAAGTCCTACAAGGACTTGATTTCTCTCACTCATCATCAAAGTTGATGGAGATTGCACGGTCTAGGTGCGAGCATACCTTTACAAAGGTACAGTGGAAAGAGAAATATATTCTTTTTCTTGATTCAAGTGGAGGCTTGTGGTTTATTCTAGCCAAAGGTGGAGATTTATTGATGTTGTCTTGAATTCCACGAAATTTTGATCGATTAGAGATCCATAAAAGTTAACCAGGAAGTCTAGGAAGGCTTGGAGCTTGCATGCTTTACTCTCCAGATATATTTCCTAGATTTGGACCAATCTACAAGGGATTTCATGGGAAATAATCCAAATTCAATGTAACTGGGATATGTCATGATAACCCTAATATCTAGGGGATAATCACGAAAGATTTATTAGTTAATTTCACAACTTATAAGATCTTTAGGGTGAAATTCCTTTCCTATTAGGATTAGGGAAGTGGAGATTTGAGGATCTATTTATTCAATGTTGTATCTTATATAGAAATATGCTCAAGAAATAAGGAATATCTCTCTCTCTCTCTCTCTCTCTCTCTCTCTCTCTCTCTCTCTCTCTCTCTCTCTCCTATGGACATAGGCAGATTTTCACCGAACCACGTAATCTCTATATTCTTGATTATTATTGTTTTTCAATATTTTCATCTCATCTAGTTAGGGTGCTCTTCCGTACAACAGTTAGGTCAAGTGACTTCACGCAAGCTGCGAGCAGGCTGGTCATACTTGCTGAATTTACACGAAAACTTCTTAACCAAAACAAGATAAGAAAGTCTGGCCTTAGACCTTGCATGCTAAAAATTTTCGTCATTTTCTTGTGCTGTTTGCTTAAATTCGATCGCATGCGTGAACCACGGATAGGCCAATTAACTAATCAGTGCCGTTCTTATCAATAAAATGAGAAGAAAAAAGACAGCTCTATTTCATTGCGTCGTTTGGAAGAATTTGACGACATGGCTGCAACCCTCATCTTTGAATGTGGATATATTCCCCTTTAGGTTGAAGGGAAAAGGGAGCTTATATGACTATTATTCGCGGACTTGATGTGCCTGCCACGGGGGCCGAGGATGGGTTTACGGGATGCTCTTCTGTTCTTCTTTGAAGACTTTTTATATACTTGTACATCATACCATCCTTGTTAACAAACTTATACTGGCGAATCATTCTCACTCAATATTCTCCAAACCAGAAGCAATGAATTTCGTTAATGAGAGTCATATGTCACGGATTGATTGATTTAATGTTCCTTTACCTGTACGGCTTTTTTACTTTCTTCCAAAGTCAGTATTTCTCACACACTCATAGAGATCGTAGAGAGAAATTCTTTTGAAGAAAGAATCTCTAGATTCTAAATACTTGTGAGGTGATACAAATTAAAGGGAGGAGACCTCCTTAGGCTCCGCATGGTAATATTTCTATTCATCTATTTTTTTTGCTCTTTTGCTCCACGGAACAACATAAACTCATTTGATAACGGCAATTAATTTTTCTATTCCCCGGAATAAAAAAATGGTCAAGGAATAGATTTAGAATGGAAACAATAAATAAAAAATAGTAGCTTCTTATTCTCAAGAACACTTTCTAGAAATAAATCTTTTTTTTAATTTTCTTCTTCTTCCTCACCATCTGCACCATCCGCAGTGGCTAGCGGCAAAAGAAGAAGAGAGGAAAAAATGAAAATGTAAAATCTCAAAAAAAATATTTTTTAAAAAAAATAAATTCATATTCTTTTTATTTTTATATTTATTTTGAGAATAGAAATTTTGTGCAATTATCAAACACATTGTTTTCCTCATAAATTGTTCCAAGGAGTAAAAAATAGGAAAGAACTATTTCTAAAAAAAAATTATTCCCGAGAACGGAAATGTCACCAAACGCACTCTTAATATACAAGTACTCTTTAGATTACAATAATAGATGTCTCCTCAATCTAATAGTGAAAATTCTATTTTTCCATCTACCAACAATCTACATTTATTACAAAAACACTTCAAAATAATGTACATTTACGATTTTGCTCATCTCTTGAATATTCCCGAGAAAATTAGAAAGGCTTGCTTGGTCTTCTTGGGTCATTTTTTATCCTTCATGTTTGGAAACCTATAGATCATGATATTCTCCTCCACCTTATCAAGCGACACCCTTGTTGCATTTTCGACAGGGAATGTATCAAGATGCTTTTTGAATCGCCAAAGAGCTTTCATAGGTTTCCAACTAGTTTCACTCTCTGGTAGATCCTTCCATTAAATCAAATATTCTTGCTTTGATGAAATACCGCCTTCATCGAACTCGATCTACCATAAGAAATTGATATCACGATCATATAAGGTTTTAGCTCCAAGAGATCCCCATTGCAACTCTCCTCGATTTGGGTCTTCTTCATCTACATGAAAAGGTTTAAGCACACTCACATGTAACATCGAATGTACCTTTAGTTTTGGTGAGAGCTCCAGTAAATGCTACCTTCCCGACTTGTTGCAACACTCGGATGGCCTGTCATACTTACGGATCAATCCCTTGTGCACATATGGGTATCAAAGAACTAAGTGTAATTTTGCCAACACCAAGTCCTCGACTTGGTACTCCATATGACGTCACTTCTTGTCGGCTCATTTTTTCATGCGCTTTAAGGCCTTGTGTAGAAAAGTCCTTACCGAGTCTTCTTGTTCCTACCACTCCTTATAGAACTTGTAAGTCAATGGGAGTAGCCTTGATAGCCCATTGCAACTGTACTTAGAGTGAGTGGTCGCTACCCCATCATGATCTTGAAAGGACCTTGGTTCATAAACTCACTTCACTGCAGGTTATGGGATAAAAGGGCTACATCAATCAACTTCACACAATCCTTTTGCATTGTGCTAATGTAGTGTTTGAAGTACAGCTACAAGAGCACATTCACTCTCTTTGTCTAACTATCGATTTGGGGATGTAAACTTGTGGAGAAGTTGAGGCTTCAGCTCTAGTAGCTTAAAGAGCTTAGTCCAGAATCTCCTACTGAATTGAGGATCACAGTCGTTCATGATTGTCTACCGTATGTCCCAATACCTAACGATTTGCTTTAGGAATAGCTAAGCCTCCTCCTCAGCTGGGAAGTCCTTTGTTGCTGGCACAAACATTGCATACGTAAAAGACCAATCCACCATGGCCATCCGAGTCCAACACCCTCTGGAATTATGCAAATTCACAATGAAGTCCATAGAGACACTCTACCATTGACGCTTCAGGATAGCAAGTGGCTCACGGGGCCCTACCAACAACCATTGTCCGAGCTTGTCTTGTTAGCACACAAGACACATCCTCACATAAGCATCCACATCGATGCACAAGTATGTCCAAAAGTAATGATCCACCACAAGTGCCATCATGCGATGGATCCTTGGATAATCTACCCACTTGGAATTATGATACTCACATAGCACCTCTTTCCGTAGCTTTCCATGAAGTCACAGGTATAGTTGTTGCCCTTTGGTGTAGAGTAGATCGCTCTCATAACAAAATTATCAAGTCTTGCCCTCTCATGCACGCTCAAGGAGTGCCTTGGCCATTGGGCCGTGTCATGGCCCTTCCTTGATGTGCTCAATCCATGGATATTTAGGTTGACTGATGGTTGCCAGCTCCATCTTTCAACTCAATGCATTGGTCACAAAATTGCCCTTCTTATCATTGTACTACAGCACGTAGTTGAGCTCCACAAGGAAGTCTTGCCAACAAGCTTGCTTTGAAATCAGCTGCTTTGGGGTACAAGTAGCTTGTGACGACGTTGTCAATACTCGCTACAAACCCAATCCCAAGAGATGATGTCACCATGTGCAAAGGTAGTACTCCACCACCGCCATTGCCTTCTCTTGGACCATGTATTGCCGTTCAATCTCATTCATCTTCCTTGATTCAAACACCACCAAGTGTCCTTATTGCATTAGAACACCATTAATAGCATAATTGGAGGCATCCATCTCTACCTCATAGGGCTTTGAGTGGTCAGGCACCACGAGCACTTATTCTTTAGTCATCACTTGCTAGCTAGTTGAACACCTTTTGATATTGAGCCTTGTCAACCATGGGTGAGGCCCTTGTGAGATCCAATTAGGCTTGCCAAAGGCCGACAAGTGGCTGCAGGAAGAAGGAAGGGAAGAGAAGTATAATTAAGTCATGGCCGTCAATTTATTATGATTTCGATATTTAATGTCTGACTAGAGTAAGAAAACAAAGGATTGGATATCTAGAGACTCTTCATTAAAAGTGAATAATTTGGAATATATTTTTTCTGTGAGCGATCGCTTGAAATAATTAGTTGCTGAAAGGTTTTCATTATTGGCAATAATTTATGTTGGAACTTTTTCATGGATGATGGAAACACTTTTCCTTTATTCATTTATGTAAACGATATAAACGGTACTTCTTATTTCTAAAAATGATTGCTCGTATCAAAATAAATGAATGGAAATATTATCATCGTTCATGAAAACATTGAAACATAAATTATTAGTCAATATGAAAATATCTTCTATTAATTAATCATTTCAAATGATTTAGACAATCATTTATTAAGAAAGTATTTTTCAAATTATTCATTTATCGCAATACCAACGCCATCTAAGATTCAACTCGAGATAGTTGCCGAAGAGAGTGGGCCGCGTTTATTCAAAGATATCACCCTCCTCAGATCAGCCGGTAGCTTGGATCGTTCAATCTGCTAAAGCGTGGTTTATCACGGCCCTTACTTTTACATTAGCTGAATGAACCATCGCTGCCAGAATGTTGACTGATGCGATCGGACTAGAATTAAATAATAATTCATTGACCAAGACCTCGACTTCAACTAATCCAAAAAATAAAAATAAGAAAATAGACAGGATGGGATCGATCTCGTGTGTGAAACGCGCACTTTCCTGGAGATTGATGTTTCACGATTGAAGATATAGCTCCTTCGCTCGACAAAAAGGTTATTATCTTTCACATTTCTTGTCAGAAACTTCAAAAAAAAAAAAAAAAATGCCCAGTGATGGCACTTTCAGAGATGATGCAGGGAGTGATGTCTGCTTCGATTCCTGTCCGATGTCTTTTGTCCTGACCCCTCTTCCGTTAATTTCGATTTGCCCTCGTGCTGCAAGATTTTCCTATCATTAACTCTTAAAAAAATTGAGAGTGGAGTGCCGCCGTAGATAATTGATAGTTTTTTTTTTTTTTTATAACCGAGGGAACCCATAAGCTGATAGCCGACAAGCAAATCCTAAAGGAACGACTGTAGGACTCACCACCACAGTATTCTAAGTAAGAATCTCTAACGACGCTTCTGGGATTCAAACTTCTCCCCTTCGTGAGGGAAGAGAGCAAGCCAGCTGCACCGCTACAGGCGGTGGTGATAATTGATAGTTGATCTCAGGACATTTTGAAAAGAAAAAATTATGGATTCAGCTCGAACTCTCTATCACACAAATTGTCGATTTAATTTCAATTTTTTTACTGATGAAGGGTACATTCATTTTGTGAAAAATAATTTCCAAAAACATTTTTGGAATTTTCTAGTATTCGTTTCATGAAAAATGAACTAATCATAGAAATTATTTTCCACCAAGGGAAAAAAGTTCTCTAAAAGATGAGAAATATTTTCCACTTTTCAAATTGAGGAAAACATTTCTCTTACTCACTCTCTCTTATCTCATAACCTATTAGCCCTCTTCTTTATTATTTTCTTATTTAATAATTTGAATTTTAAATTATTTTTCTTTCTCTTCTTTTCTTTATCCTCTTTTTCTTTTCTTTTTCTTTTTTTTTCCACCTTCTTCTTTGACCGATCGCCTACACAGCTACGATCGGCGACCGGCCACAAGTGAGCCTTGAGCTCACCGGCATTAGGCGAGCTTAAGGCTCACCAACGGCATCAACGACCTTAGGCCTCGCCTGGCTCACCAATCTCTAGTGAGCGACAAGCCCAAGCCTCTAGTGATCTAGCGAGGCTAGAGGCCGGCGAGCTTGAGGCTCACCCTCGCACTCAGACTTTAGCACTCACCAATCTCTGGCGAGCCTAGAGGCCGACAAGCTATCGGAAGCTAGCCTTGGCCGATCGCCGGCCATTGTGTGGCTAGCGACTAACCAAAGAAGAAGAAGATAAAAAGAAAAGAAAATTAATTTTTAAAATCAATTTTTAAAAATAAAATTATAATAAAATTATTCAAAAAAAAATACATAGATAAAAATATTTTTCTTACCAAACAACGGAAAATACTTTCCACTTTATTTTCAGGTTTCAAACAAACACGGTAAAATAATGATATTTTTCTGGAAAATGACTTCCTAAAAAATATTTTCCAGAAACGTTGTATTTTTCGTGAAACGAACGGAGCCGAAATCTCATAAGCTTTGCACGGGGGATTTTAATGCCTACTTCTAAGACTAGTTAACTAGAGTGTGGTCCACTCTCTCCATTGACAGGATAACATGAGGATCTTGCTCCTCAAGAAGTGAGCGGGGTCTAGAGTCGCTTAGTAGGAGTCGAAGGGAAGCACCCCCAAGTTGCCAAAGGAACTTTATAATTTGAGCATATATTTTATTAGTAGCAAGTTTGGACACATGAATAACAATTCTTGCTTTGCATAGGCCCACAAGCTTCGGTGATATAATCTCTTTCTCTTGTATTTAAGAGATGTATGTGATGTGCCAATTATAGTGGAATACTTTATTGGATGTAACCCTAATTTAAGGTTGAACTAAGATGAAAACATTGTGTCTTGAATTCTCTTTGACACTTTTATTCTCGATTCTTTGTAATCATGCACCAATATTGCACCTAATCCTGACATGATTGTCACCCATTGACGTCATGTTTCAAGCAAGGCTATCACATGGGACAACAAGCATGCGATTTCGATGGCAAATTGATCAGAATGATTATATTGAAATTTCTCTTAGAAGATTTAGGACTATGTTGGCGAAGTCGAAAAATTTAGAATCAAATTAATATTCAAATGATAAATAAGTTGAGGATGGATCCGAGGGAAAATTCGAAAAAGGGCCCCAAGTGGATTTTCTTTCAAATAAGGATATGAAGTGATATTTGTTGTTTCAAATAAGAGCTTGACCTCACCGATTGCCAATCAACTAAATTTTTTTATTTTCATCCAAAAAAAAAAATTTTTTTTTGTCTTTTCTTCTTTTTTTTCTTTTCCAATGTTGGCCGGTGGCCACTAAGGAAGGCCAATGAGGGCTCAACGACCTTCGCCGGCCACTTGGAAGGGCCAACCACCGACGAGGGCCGACAAGCACTTGCCAACAACAAGCAAAGGCCTACAAGCCCTTGCCAATCGCAGATGAGGCCACCCTTACCAAATTTGGCGAGGGTCGACGAGGGCTCAACGACCCTTGTTGGCCGCTAGCGAGGGTTGTTGAGCACCTAGGGCAAGTGAGACCAACCCTCACCAAATTTGGCAAGAGCTTGTAGGCCCTCACTAGCCCTTACCAATGGCTGGTGAGGTCGTTGAGCCCTCGTGGTTGGTCGCAAGGCCATCCCTCAACTGTGGCCAATGTGGGTGGTCCTCGTTGAATAGGGCTAGGGCGACTCTTGCCTAGCCCTCTATGTGCATCATCAATCACTAGATGGCCACTAGTGAAGAGGAAGAAGAAGAACTAGAAAAAAAAAAAAAAAAAAGGAAGGAAAAAACAAAAAATGATAAATGACAAAAATACATTTGATCGTCAAAAAGTCGAGTTTTTATTTGAAATAAACATAGTCACTTTGTCACAGCCTAATTTTCGGGTGCACCACCTAAAATTTGGCTAATGGATTGTTATGCCTAAACTTAACTCGGGCTCTCCCAAACTCATATCAATTCACGACTTAGGTTCAATTTCTTAGTATACAATTGATTTTTTAATCAGAAGTCGCCACTAATATATTTTTTGGTGAGTCGATTAGAAACCCAAGTAAAGTAACCGAAGTTTCACTTTACTCCTACAAACCAGAGACTATGGGTACGGAGAGTTGGTTACATTAAATTTCTCTAATGCCCTTTCGGTACTGTTAGGGAAATCCCTTATGATGTTTTGAAGATGACAAAATAAATCAAAGGCTATTAACATGTTTGATGGTTGAGTAATAGACCATGCAGATGATAGAACATGTAAATGATTTTATCAAAGTCGAGAAAGGCGACGTAAGACTGAACGTAACATATGATTGAAGATTTCTAAACACGTGTCAAAGTCTGAAAACTACCAAACTCAAGACTCAAAGTCGAAGATCTGCCAGCTTTAGTGTCGAAGTCGTTTCTACATCGAAGTCTGTCAACTCGACTAATTCCAGATCAACGTAAATGATGAACCGGAAGATAGACTTTATCTTGAAAAATTTACAGACCTTAAAGCTAAATCTATTCGACAGATATGTTCAGACTCATATTGTAAAGTCTCACAGTTCAGACTTTACATCCAGATTGATGAATCGTAACTCAAGCCCAATCATACAACGGTAGTGATCTGGTTTGGATTCCACATCAAGATTAATTGATTCAATCTAATTGATTGACGATTGGATCTTAAAAACAAGAACTTTCTATCGAAGAAGCTTTACTTATGGAAACCAAGATTTCGTTTGTATGGCGATCGGAATCAATTTGGGATTTTACCTTTGTCACTCAAGCGGCTACCAAATCTTACAGATCTGGCATTTGTCCAATGGGTATATTGGAAGACGATTCTCCGGGATACTGTCCAACGGGTAGTTTGGAAGTGGAGGAGTATTTAAGAAGATCATGGACCGATGAGCAAAAAAAAAAGAGACAAAGCGTAGAATTTATAATTCCAAAGTCTGAGCGATCTTCGATCATATACTTGTCTTTGGAGAGCTTAAACGTTTGTAATCGTGAGAGAAATACCAAAAGAGTGACTTAGTGAGATAGTGTGATCTACTACTAAGTGTTTGCGACTCGAAGTTGTAATCTCTTGTTGATTGATAGTGGAATCCAGCCAAGAAGGCTGTTAGCGTGGGAGAGTGGACGTAGACTTGGATTTCTAACCATTTATAAATCTTGTGTTCTTATTCTCTTCCTAACTCCTTTATTTTGTTCATACTAGAACTCTCAGGTACAACTTCTTTTTAATTTTCAAAAATATTTTTTGCAAGCAGTTCAAATTAATTTTAAATTTATTTCCTAATATATGAGGTGATCATGTGAGTGACAAAAACCACAAATTTAACATCAAAAAAAGTAATGAAATAATTATTTAAAAAAAAAATTAGGGGACTTACCTTGTAGCAACAAAAGCATCTGCATGGTTAGATTAAAAATTCACATCATCAATCCTAGATATGATTTCTATGCAATTCCTTTTTTGTTTTCACTTGATTAATGAAAATTATACAATATGCAATGCAATATTAATTAAATGACCTAATTCTAATGGCATGCAATTTTTAATTAAATGGACCTAGCAACAATCACTAAATGGCATGCATTTCATGAATCTAATCCTAATGACATGCACATGACATTTTTTATTTTCTTTTTTCTTAAAAGAATGCAATCTATCCTAGAGATTGAAACTAATTATTCTAAGACATTTTTTTGTATATTTTTTTTATGAAATTCGAAATTAGAAAAAATGTGAAAATTATCTAATTAGATGAAGATCTTATTCAATTTGTATTAGGAATTAGGTTGAGCTAAATCCTAATTTAAACTAAAATATTATATTAACCCAAATAATCCTAAAATGCAATCTATTTAAGAAAATACCTAAACTTATAATAAATTAAGAAAAATATTATCTAAAATTAAATTAAGTGCAATTTTACCATAATATGCAATGGCATACAAAATATGCTCTAATTCTACATGACATATGCATGATGATTTTTTTCCTTTTTTCCTTTTTCTTTAATTTCGAAATTAATAATTGCCAAATAATTAAACATAAAATTCAAATTAATGAAATGAAAATCTAACATCCTAAATTCATGTTTTTGGTATTTTTTATTTCAAAAATTCAGAATAAATAAAATGCTTAGTCTACATATGTAAATTACCCTAAAGCATGTGATATTCTAACTCAAACACATTTCAAGATAAATAAAGCAATAAGGACAAAACAGATCATCCAAAATCATCAAAAATATCACAATTGTTCAGATCAAGGGATAATATTTCGCTGATAAAATTGATAAATTGATCTTATACCTTAAAGATCAAAATATCAATTTTATTACTGATTAATTAATTATTTCATCTAAAGCCTTATACATGAAATAAAAAACTCAAGTCAGCGATTATGAATCAAGTAATAAGTTGGAATTTCCAATTATATGTTAAGGACTAATTATACTAAAAAAAGATGATAAAGTAAAATAAAATAAACTAAAAATAAAAACAAATAAAATAAACTAAAAAAACTACCTAATGTGTTTTGTCTTTTATTTTTTTCTTCAAAATTGGGGTGGCAGCCGAGCGTTAGTGACGGGCGGAGGCGCGGATCACCGAAGGAGGAACGACGGACTAAAGTGAGCGCCGGGCGGAGGGCTGTAGTCCGATGAGGGCTACTGGGCGCCGAAGCAGAGACGGCGGCGTTGGGACCGGTGCAGGCGCGGAACGGCGAGGCGGAGCGGCGGGCGTCGGCGCTGAGGGCAGAGGCGGTGACGGCGTTGCAGAGGTTCGGCACAGGGACCAGCGGGCGTCGGGGCGTCGAGGACTGCTGGACGGCGACAGCGTCGAGCTTTCGGCACAGGCTGAGGTGCAGCGGCAGGGAGGGTAGAAGCTGCAGATCGGCGATGGTGCAGCGAGGAGGGCCCGATGACGGATTCTGGCGACGCGGGTCGCTGCAGCTAGTCGCGGGTGGAGGCGCTACGGGGGCGTCGGGTCGAAAGGGGCTGCAACGGGCGAAACAGAGGCACGGCGGGGCGGCAGTGCGAGCTCGCGGGCGAAGGCGCGGCTGCTGTGGGCGTCGCGCTACGGCGGTTCGGCGAAGGATCGAGTGCTGCAGGGGCGTGGCGGAGCGCACGGGTGTGGCATGGAAGTGACGAGCAGCAGCAGCGGGGGAAGCTCCTGGAGAAGACGAACAGTAGCGCTCTATTTTCTTTTTCTTCTTTTTTTTTTCTCTCTCTCACGTCCCCTCACCGGTCTTCTCTCTCTCCCTCACCGCAGACCAGTCAATTCCCCTCTTCACTTTTCTTCTTTTTTTTCTTGTTGACTTTTCTTTTTCTCTCCCAAAACCAAAGGAAGGCTTTTTGCTCTAAATTTTTTTCGAATCCCTCTCCGAATTCCTCTGCATTTTTTTTGCACGAATTCTTTTTCGCGGATTTTTTCAATTCTCCTCCGGTCATAAAAAAAAAGAGCCTCTCTTTTATAGTGATTCGAAACAGACTCTTTACATCACATTTCCTAAGTTATTATTTCTTATCATATTAAATTAAATTTGTATAATTTGACAATCAGATCAATTTTTATCTATTTTTCATTTAATTTCAAAATTATTGCTGCATTTAACAAAATCCGGATATCCATCAATTCCATATTTCCTTGCATAATTCAATCAAATCAATTTCTCCCATTTTTATTTTTTTCTTTTTATTTGTTCAAAATGCAATTTTACTTTTTCAAAATTAGGTGCCAACACATTTCAAGCACTTATTTGAAATAAGATCAATTTTGAACTTTTATTTTAAAAAACTGATGGTATTTTAGGGTTTTATTTTTGGAATTTTCCTCGAACCCAGTGATTATCCCATGGATAAAGATTTTTGCAATTCTAATATGTCATTTAAATTAGATGGAAGAGATGCATACGTGCAAAATCGCAATGCAATTCTATCCAATGAAAAGCTTGAACCCGTCAACTACCTGAACTGAGTCGATGGCCAAGACTTTCAAGACACACTGCTGCAAAAGTCACCGAGTCACTTCAAAAGCCTCGAGTCGTGAGGGGCGACTCGCCTCTCTCCCCCTCTCCCTCTCCCCCCTTCCTAAAGTGGGCATCCTGTGTTTTCGATCGCCTCGACTCGTTACTTTACTGAGAAACCGGGTGGCTCTTTCCCTTGACTCGTTATTGTATTGACTGGTCAATGATTTGTCCTTTGTTCTCCGCACCGCGTCCTCCAAGATATTTGCTCCTGTTCACGCACTCCTCTCTTGCTCGCCACTCTATATAAAGCAACCCTTTTCGTCCCCCATACGTGCACACACTCAATTGCAACTTGCTCCGATCCGAGTGTCCTTCGAGTGTCTTTAGCTTCCAAATCAAAAGTTAGAGCAGTCAGAATCTCAGTTCTTGAAACCCAAGAGAAATGAAGGTGAGATGTCTTGCCGTCCTTCGAGAAGTTCCCTCTTTTTCTTTTTTTGCATATTATGCGTATCTTGTTCACTTCTGTGAGATGGGGTTTCAATGTTACTCTCTCCGGGGTTTTCTTGGACACTTCCCTTGGTATCTCTCGTCTCAAGCTTCATGAGTTATCGCTTGCTTCTTTGCTGCTGTAATTGTTTATCGCATAGCATGATTGTATCTGTTTATGTGAACAAGAATGCTCGGAATACCAAATGATGCTTCGAATTCTTATTCATTGTTGGTTATATATGGCTAACTTGTTTAACGCTGGTCTGTCGCACCACTCGTGAATGTCGAGTTCAGTCGTCGATGGAAGAGATAAACATTTACTCGAAATCTAACTGGTTTTTGATTTGCTCAATCTTTTGCAGAAGTTGGTGGTGAAAGTGGAACTACATGATGACAGAGACAGGAGAAAGGCCATGCGAGTAGTTTCTAGTTTTGAAGGTATTGGCTCTCTCCCTCTCTGTTTTTTCCCTTCTTTCTCCCACTGAATGTTCAAATCGTCACTGTGATAGTAATCATCTTGTGCTTGAAATGTTCGGCTTTATCACTAATCTTTTTCACATTATGCTTTCCAGGGATTGAGTCTCTCTCTATGGACTCGAAGGACAACAAACTGACGGTATCTGGTGATTTCGACCCTGTCAAGGTGGTGAACAAACTGAGGAAATCTTGGCACACAGAAATCGTGAGCGTTGGAGCAGCCAAGGAAGATGATGGCAAGAAAGACGAGGGAAAGAAAGAAGAGGGCAAGAAGGACGATCAAGTTGCCAATCTTGTAAAAGCCTATCAAGCATACTATTCTACACCAGTCACATATTACCATGTGTCCCCAGAAGAGACCCCAAATTGTGTCATTTGTTGAAATCTTTGCACTTCCAGACCAAATCAGGACTTGGTCTGTGCACCAGAGAGGATTGAATCAGTAAGGTTGATTATGCCTTATAAACACAAGAACAAGTGGAGTACCCTTTCTAGAATATTAGGTTTTTGGTGTGTCATTCGGTACTTGTATGTGTTTAGGATGTCTTTGTAGAGAGATTGGTTTTCACTTGAGGAACTCAATATATGGAAGATCCACTATGTACTCCATTTTGGCAAACGATTGTTTTCAGTGACTGGAATATGCAGTGGATGTTTTCAATCTTTCTTTGCTTGATATATTGAACAATCTGCAGGCAAAAACAGATATCGTTCATTTTGATCGCACCATCATCCTATGTCCTTAGGCTGTGGTAGTGGTTGCGGTTAGCTGATGAAACATACCTGGTATTTCTTTAGCAGCTTCCTGTCATAATTTTGCCTCACAATCTTGTGAAAGGGTATTCTGCTGGATAATAAAATTCATAAAAAGATAAGGTCAACTACTAAATGTGATCCATGCTGTGAACTCGTTGGCTCAGTAATTGCTTTGGCTTATGGCAAATTCTAGTGACTAGTCAGGTCAAACGACTTCAGGCAAGCTGCAAGCAAGCGGGACATACTCTGTTGAAACTTCACGAAAAACTTCTTAACCAAACCAAGATATGAAAGTGTAGCCTTGGACCTTGCATGCCAAACTTTATTGTCATTTTCTTGTGTTGTTTTCTTAAATTTGATCATGTGCGTCAACTACAGGTGAGCCATATAACTAATCAGTGCCATTCTTATCTAATTAAATGAGAAGAAAAAGAAAACTTCTGTTTTGCATTGTTTGTAAGTAATTGATGACATTGCTACCACCCTCATCTTTGATTGCGTATATTTTCTCCTAAAGTTGAAGTAAAAAAGGGAGCTTATATGATCATTGTTTGCGGACTCGATGTGCTAGCCACAGTTGGGATTCTCTTTTGTTCATCTTTGAAGACATTACTTATAATGGCAGATAATTTTCACTCAATCTTCTCCGGACCAGCAGCGATGGATGTCATCAACGAGTCATACCAGCCAGGTATATTGGAAAGAGGCTGAGAAGTACACGTATTACGCCCAAGATTAGCAAAAGCCTTTGGCTTAGTGGTGATCTTTCAAGTTTTTCCTTCTAGCATTCTTCACCCTGTTTATAACTAAGCAAAGCTTATGATGATCACAGCCAGTAAGACCATAATCTTATCTTACCAGGTAACTTTGATGAATTTTGGTAGATACGTATCCACTTCCTCGGTCGATAATCTAGATCCTCATTACAGATTCATTCAGGAAGAGGGTGTGTGAAAGAATGGCTACAAGCTCACTATGGCCTGTCCGTAGGGTCAGTCAGCAAATCATGTATGTAATAGGTTCAACACAAGATGCTGAATCCACGTGACTTCCCATCAGTAAGTTAAAACATTTGGACATGAGCTGCAGCCTGCAGATATGATGAGATGTATATTGCAGACTCACTATTGATGAACCGTGTTCAGGAAAGATAGGACTTTGTTGCTCACTTAGGGAGGGTGTAATTAACATTCTATTCTCTTGGACTCAACTTACCATTTGAGGCTCCAGTAATGAAGAGCTGCAGATGTTCGATGGCATGTGATATCTGCATACCCTCCACTTCCGCATAAGGAGAACTACAGAATGAACTGCAATACTCCGGTGTTCTCCAAGGCTATCGACCTTCATATGAGTTTTCGTTTTAAGGTTGACAGCTGTTGGATCTGCTCCGAGCAACTCACTTAAGTTTTTCCTGACAGCTTCCACATATGGCCTGACTTTCTGGAGAATCAAGTTGGCATCCGAGTTTCTAACCTCATAACCTGCCTCATGCACAAGCTGAACTGGAGGGTAACATCACACAAATTGACAAGGTTAAATTGCTTATCTTTACAAACTGTAAGCAAGGCAGTGGAATACACTGACTATACTATCAGAAGCTGCAGGGAGGAGTGCTTGAATCCACATGACACAGGTAATTATGAACAATGAATGAAATACCTACTTTAAGCAGATTATGGGCAACTGTGAAGATTTTCATCATCGACCATGACACTTAAAGTTGCAGTGCCACTAAGTAACCAAAAAGGGCCACCGCTGGCTAGTGCCATTCCTACATCAATATAAAGCCCTCTGCAGGGCAAGACTACAAACTTGTAAGATCATTATCTGGCAAGTACCTGTGTTCTTCATTCTTACTATCCCTACAATAGAAGTATCTGCAGTTCCAGTACACTTGATAAGGAGAAGACGTTTTAAACAAACTGAAAAAACAGAAATTACATATTGCCACAACATCAAAACAACACAGAGCCCCAGTTTTAAACAAACTGGGAAAGGATCAAGACCATACCACGCCCAAAATAACTTTGACCTTCTAAAACACTCATTCTAGCACTAAAGGATAGAATTTTGTTAGTGGAACTGTCTTGATCATCTTGTCCTCTGACTCTCGCCTCTGAAATGACCTAACTACATAATCTCAATTAGCATTCAGGTCAACCCCAGAAAGTGCCCCACAAAATTCGGACCTCATCTGAAGTGCATGATCATAAATCTACCTAAGCTTCATTCCTTCATAGACAACATGACACTAAAGCAGCAGATAATATGCCTTAATTAGCATTCAAGTCAACCACCACAAAGAGCAATCTAGGCTTCTGCGAAGCACACCCGATAAATCGTGTCAGAACTGGTGGTTGAATGGTGGCTCACTCTCAAAGTATATCGGTGCTTGGTAAACATTTCATGGAAGGAATCACATGAGCAACACCACAAAGAGCAATCTAGGCTTCTGCGAAGCACACCCGATAAATCGTGTCAGAGCTGGTGGTTGAATGGTGGCTCACTCTCAAAGTATATTGGTGCTTGGTAAACATCTCATGGAAGGAATCACATGAGCAACACCATTTCCAGGCAACAACAGTGATTGTGATATAGCAATGTGGTCCAAATTGCAGCCTTCATGGGTAAAAGGGGGGAAAATTTTCTAAATCTATCACAATGTGTCAATTTTTTTCTAAATCTTTTGAGGATTTACAAATTTTGGCAAGATATCATTGATATGGGTCCCAATCATCTTACGTGATACACGTTAGGCTGGCGCTGACATGGGTATTTTTTAATAATATTTTAAATTTTTTCTTTTCTTTTGTTTTTTATTATCATTTCTTTCTCTCTTTTTTCTTTTTTTTTTTTTGGACAGCAAGGGCCAACAAGCCCTTGTCAGCCACTAGCTAGGATCGTGGCCCTCACTCCCAACTAACGAGGCTGCAATGGCCCTTCCCGGCCAAAATAGAAGGAAAAAGAAAAAGAAGGAAAGAAAAATCAGAAGTTAGAGCAGTTACCAATCTCAGTGCTCGAAACCCAAAAGAAATGTAAGTGAGATTTCTCGAAGTCCTTCGAGAAGTCAATCTCTTTTTTCGCATACTATGTGTATTTTGTTCACTTATGTGAGATGGGGTTCTTGATGTTACTCTCTGCTGAGTTTTCTTGAAAACTTCTCTTGGTCTCTCTCCGTCTCAAGCTTCATGAGCTATCGTTTCTTTCTTTGCTGTCGTAACTGTTTATCGCATAGCATGATTGTATCTGTTTATGTGAATAATAATGCTCGCAATATCAAATGATGTGTTGAATTCTTATTCATTGTGGCCAACTTGTTCAAACGCCTGTCTGTCACACCACTTGTGAATGTCGAGTTCAGTCGTCACCTCGAGAGGTTGATATTTACTCAAAATCTAACTGGGTTTTGCTTTCCTCAAACTTCTGCAGAAGTTGGTGGTGAGAGTGGATCTACATGATGACAGAGACAGGAGCAAGGCAATGCCAGTAGTTTCTAGTTTTGGAGGTATTGGCTCTTTCTGTCTTTGTTTTTTTCCTTCATTCTCCCACTGAATGTTCAAATCGCCACTGTAATAATTAGGGATAAGTGCTGCAGAAATCCAAAAACTCGTCACGAAAATACATTTGAATCTTAAAATTTATAAAAAATACAAATAAATCATAAAACTTGTCAAAATATTTTATTTTAGTCCTAAAATTGACGCCGCCGTCTGTTTTATTGATGGAAAAATGCCGACGTAGTATTTTAAATAATTTTTTATTTTCCAGCTAGTTTTTAACAAAAAAAATTATTCAATTTTTTAAAAAAATTATATTTAAAAACTAAAATTCAATTTTAAAAAATTGTTAAAAAAAGAAAAAGAAAAAAAAAGGAAGAAGAGGCGGCCACCCATGCCGGAGTGGCCGGTGATGGTCGTCGACCACCACCCGACCAGGGCGAGGCCTCGTCGACCCCAGGTGAGGGCCGGCGACCCTCACCTGACATGGGGGGGGCGCCTAGATCTGGGCACGCCAACCCTCGCCTAGGGGCCGACAACCGTGCTAGCCCTAGGCAAGGCCTCGACAGCCCTCGGTTGGGACCGACGGGGCTCGCCTAGATTTGGGTGTTGCCACGAAGCGTGAGGGCCGCACGAGTGGCCCGCTCCCGTGCTTCCCTGTGCTCAATGCCAGCAGATCCGAGCTAGTTGCCGGGCCGCCAATCACCGCTGTTTCGAGTCCCCTCGTCGACGACCTCCACCCACGACCAAGCGACTTCCTCGTCTCTATGCCCGGCCAAATCTGGGCGAGCCTCGCCGGCCCTAGGCGACGGCCACCGAGGCCTCGCCCAAGGCTGGCGACGGTCGCCGACCCCCAAGCGAGGGCTGGCATGCCCAGATCCGGGGCGCCTCGCCCACACCAGGTGAGGGTCGTGAGGGCTCGCCTGCGCCAAGTGAGGGTCGTGAGGGCCCTCTGCACGGGCGAGGGTCGCCAAGGCCTCCTCTTGGGCGAGGCGCCGGCGGGCGGCCGTCGCCGGCCCCTCCGCGATGGATGGCCACCTCCTTTGCCATTTTTCTTTTTTTTTTTCTTTTTTTAATAGTTTTTTAAAAAAAATGAATTTTAATTTTTAAATATGTATTTTTTAAAAAAATGAATAAAAATAATTTAAAAAGCCAGCTGGAAAATAAAAAATTATTAAAAAAACCAGCTGGAAAATAAAAAATAATTTAAAATGCGTCGGTATTTTTAACGGAAAATGCCGACGTGTTAGCTTTATAACTCAATTGAACTATTTTAACAAGTTTTATGACTTATTTACATTTTTTGCAAGTTTTAGAACTGAAACGCATTTTCGTGACAAGTTTTAGAACTTATGTAACACTTTATCCCTAATAACTAATCATCTTATGCTCGAAATGTTCGGTTTTTTCACTCACCTTTGTCACATTATGCTTTCCAGGGATTGGGTCTCCGGCTATGGACTCGAAGGACAACAAACTAACAGTATCCAGCGATTTCGACCTGGTCAAGGTTGCGAACAAACTGAGGGAATTCTGGCACACAGATATTGTCAGTGTTGGACCAGCCAAGGAAGACGATGGCAAGAAAGACGAGGGAAAGAAAGAAGAGCGCAAGAAGGACGATCAAGTCGCCAATCTCGTAAAAGCCTATCAAGCATACTGTTCTACGCCGGTCACATATTACTGTGTGCCCCCAGAAGGGACCCCAAATTGTGTCAGATGTTGAAATTTTTTGCGCTTCCAGACCGAATCAGGACTTGGTTTGTGCACCGGAGAGGATTGACTAAGTAAGGTTGATTATGCCTTGTGAGCACAAGAACAAGTGAAGTACCCTTTCTAGAATATTAGGTTTTTAGAGCGTAGTTCGGTACTTGCATGTGCGTAGGGTGTATTTGTGGAGAGATTAATTTTCAGTTGAGGAACTCAAGATATGGAAGATCCATTATGCACTCCCTTTTGGCAAACGATTGTTTTCAGTGACTATGGTTTCTGCAGTGGCTGTTTCACATAGCTAAAATGTTCCATCGCTGCCAGCAATTCTCGATGACGATATCAGACTAAATTTATAATAATTCATTGACTTAGACCTTGACTTTAACGTCAACTTCCAGGAACACAAAAATCCAAAAAATAAAAGAGAGGAAAAAAAGAGAATTACTATCACAAAAAATTATAAACTGATACACGTGATAAGTTTACATGAAACTACTTATACATCTAAGATAATTTATTCTCTGTTAACTTCCATCAAATTTTTGGATTAGATGACATGATAAGTGTATCAATTCAGAGTTTCATCTTTCATTTGTCGTTTGAGAATAGGTAAATTTGTTATATGTATACTAATTTAGGATTTCTTATGGTATTAACAAGAGAGATGTGGTCCTATCAAAGATGACGGAGGCAATGATGTCACCGTCGAGTTCTAAAGATTTCATGTTTCCCACCCGTGTGTGAAACGCGTACTTTCCTGGACATTTTTCTCATATTTCTCGCTCTTCTGTTTTGTCGATCTTTCAAATTTCACGATTGAAGAAAAAGCTTCTTTGCGCGAGCAAAAATGTAAAGATCGTACAGCTAAGTGGGGGCATTTTAACAGGGTTGATGCAGACGGTGATGTCCGCATTGATTCCCGTTCGATCGTCCGCCATTTGCCGTTTGTCCCCACCCTCCCTCTCTCCCGTTAATTCGATTGTCCCCCTTGCTAAAAAGATTTTATTTCGTAAAGTCTAAATAAGTACGTAGAAGGGGATATGATTAAATGGGACATCACATGATTATAGCGTACTTTTTAAAGGAATTATCAAGCGGATTTGAACTTGATTATACTTATGTCAATTCAGTTGTAAATTTTTCGAATTATTGCCAATAAAGACGTGAAGCTTTGTGCAGGATTCTATTGTGGTCCCTTCTGTTTGAACTAAAAAAAAACTAATGATAACTCTGAAAATTTGAATCGAGTACACAAGTTTGAGGTTGAGAATGTTCTTAGAATGATTTTCTAGTGTCTTCTCTATGTACAATACTCACCCTCCATCTTTATATAATAGCAAAACACCACACCCAATAGATGAGCCATGAAGTTTTCGAACACTCCTTTGGCAACATTAAATGAAGCAATAAAAAAAAAAGTCCACAGAGCTAATGAAAGCACACAAACAAAGTCAAATGAAAAAATACAATAAATAGATGAAGACGAGCGATGAGAACTCTTCAGTGAGCTTTTCTAGCCTTCTTTGTCTTCATGGTGCATAAGGTTTTCTTCATTAAATGCTTGTAGCTTTTTTGTCTTCAATTTTTATCAAGTGCGTACCATAAATCATACTTCACCGATTCATTTTCATTCTTCCCCTGACACCCAAATAAATCAAGGCATTCTTTTACTAACAATCAAATCTTGAGCTCAATAACCAACATACTCAATTCTTCAACGATCGAGTTTATATTATTCTAACACTTCCGGCCGGTTGCTGCTCGGAAATTGCCCATAGGATATCAGTTCGAGCAAAGCTGTCCAGGCCGGTGACAGCTAGATGCCACCACATCAGCAATTTCATAAGACAATTGGGTGAAAGGACTACACTAAAATTTCACTTGGAGATTTAGAATTACAGCGACGAAATTGAAAAGTTTAGAATTAAATTAATATATGCGCAATAAACAAAGGACGGATCTGGTGAATGTTCCTATGGCTAAAGATTTCTTATCCCGATATCTACATGCGGGCAAAATCCTGATGATACACCCTTTCCGTGTCACTGTACTACCGGGTCACTCGGTGCAAATCATTTTGCTAACCTTGGCAGCAGCAAAGCCTGAGGAGGAGCATTTGGCAAGAATCTTCACGACACGCTACGACGAAAAGCTTGAAACTGTCGACAGGGGGGACCGAGTAGTTGCCAACATTCAAGACTCACTCCTTCAAAAACTAAGGCACTAATCTCTCATGTATAGACGTGTAGCAGTAAAAAAATTTCACCCTGAACTGATTCTAATTCTTATTGGAACGTCGATCTGATAGTTCTGTAAGTATGCATTGAAATATCTGTGTATTTGCCCACTTTTTTCTTTTTTAACCATTTTCCATGTTTTTAGTAGGAACTTCTAGTTGATGTTTTTTGTTTTCTAGATCTGCATGAATCGATGGTGAAGTGAGATACGATGGACGAGACGGATCCTTCGAGGACAGAGAGAGGAGGACGGCGGTAGCTACGGTTTGAACAGCTTCTATGTTTCAGTTCAGTTTTCGGGTCTTCACCTGAACAGAACCGTAACCGAAACCAATATAAAACACGGATTATAAAGCTTTTGCCGAACCAGAGAAGACTCGACCTGAGAAGACCCCTGTAGGATTCTAGGAGATGTGGCCGACGGATGCCGTCAAGATAAACGCGTGGAAAGCAGCGCCGCCTTCAACGAATCTGGTCCGGTTTTGAAATAGGGTTGTACTAACATGGGTGTGGCTGTCAAAGCAAAATTTGCCTTTCTCCGACACAAACCCGTGGAAATTTCCAACCAAAACACAAATCTGTCGTAAAGAATGTGTTGCCGCGGATTGATCGTCTTTTTTCCAAGCTAACGGTACTGTTAGCGAAGCATTGTTTCTTTAATATATATAGATGGCCCTATGGGGAGGGGGAGTCACCAGCTCGGTCGACGGGGAACTTGAGAAAGCCTAAATCAGGAAACAAACGATCTCCATCTCGCTCAATTCATTCACAGTCCCCTTCCCTCCCTCCCTCCCTCCCTCCCTCCCTCCCTTTCCACTTCTCGATGGTGTTCAAGACCTTGACTTTCTTGCCCGACGATAATTACCTCAACACTCGCCCTGGCTCACCGCCGGCCTGGCCGCCTTCGCCCCCGGCTTCTCCTGAAGCTTCCATCTCTTGCGCCAGCATCATCAGTATATTCGACGGACTGCTGCTTCAGAATCGGTCCAGGTACGGTCCCTTCTCAGTCGTCGTCGCGGGTTCCGGTTGCTAGAAACTGATCATCGTCCCCAATTCTTCCTGGAAATCGTCTGTTTCGCTGTGAAAATTGACTTGTACTCTCAATTTCGTGCTCCAGAGACAAGAAGGACGATCAAGTCGCCAATCTTGTAAAAGCCTATCAAGCATACTATTCTACACCGGTCACATATTACCATGTGTCCCCAGAAGAGACCCCAAATTGTGTCATTTGTTGAAATTCTTTGCACTTCCAGACCGAATCAGGACTTGGTCTGTGCACCGGAGAGGATTGAATCAGTAAGGTTGATTAAGCCTTATGAACACAAGAACAAGTGGAGTGCCCTTTCTAGAATATTAGGTTTTTGGTGTGTCATTCGGTACTTGTATGTGTTTAGGTTGTATTTGTAGAGAGATTGGTTTTCACTTGAGGAACTCAAAGTATGGAAGATCCACTATGTACTCCATTTTGGCAAACGATTGTTTTCAGCGACTGGAATATGCAGTGGATGTTTTAAATCTTTCTTTGCTTGATATATTGAACAATCTGCAGGCAAAAACAGATATCGTTCATTTCTATGGCACTATCATCCTATGTCCTTAGGCCGTGGCAGTGGTTGCGGTTAGCTGATGAAACATACCTGGTATTTCTTTAGCAACTTCCTGTCATAATTTTGCCTCACAATCTTGTGAAAGGGTATTCTGCTGGATAATAAAATTCATAAAAAGAGTAAGGTCAACTACTAAATGTGATCCATGCTGTGAACTCATTGACTCGGTAATTGCTTTGGCTTATGGCAAATTCTAGTGACTGGTCAGGTCAAACGACTTCAGGCAAGCTGCAAGCAAGCGGGACATACTCTGTTGAAACTTCACGAACCAAACCAAGATATGAAAGTGTAGCCTTGGACCTTGCATGCCAAACATTATTGTCATTTTCTTGTGTTGTTTTCTTAAATTTGATCATGTGCGTCAACTACAGGTGAGCCATTTAACTAATCAGTCCCATTCTTATCTAATTAAATGAGAAGAAAAAGAAAACTTCTGTTTTGCATTGTTTGTAAGTAATTGATGACATTGCTACCACCCTCATCTTTGATTGCGTATATATTCTCCTAAAGTTGAAGTAAAAAAGGGAGCTTATATGATCATTGTTTGCGGACTCGATGTGCTAGCCACAGTTGGGATTCTTTTTTGTTCATCTTTGAAGACATTACTTATAATGGCAGATCATTTTCACTCAATCTTCTCCGGACCAGCAGCGATGGATGTCATCAACGAGTCATACCAGCCAGGTATATTGGAAAGAGGCTGAGAAGTACACGAATTGCGTCCAAGATTATCAAAAGCCTTTGGCTTAGTGGTGGATCTTTCAAGTCTTTCCTTCTAGCATTCTTCACCCTGTTTATAACTAAGCAAAGCTTACGATGATCACAGCCAGTAAAACCATAATCTTATCTTACCATGTAACTTCGATGAATTTTGGTAGATACGTATCCACTTCCTCGGTCGATGATCTAGATCCTCGTCACAGATTCATTCAGGAAGAGGGGTGTGTGAAAGAGTGGCTACAAGCTTTGTATGGCCTGTCCGCAGGGTCAGTCAGCAAATCATGTATTAGGTTCAACACAAGATGCTGGATCCACATGACTTCCCATTAATAAGTTAAAACATTTGGACATGAGCTGCAGCCTGCAGATATGATGAGACTTATATTGCAGACTCACTATTGATGAACCGCACATGTACAGGAAAGATAGGACTTTGTTGCTCACTTAGGGAGAGTGTAATTAACATTCTATTCTCTTGGACTCAACTTACCATTTGAGGCTCCAGAAATGAAGAGCTGCAGATGTTCGATGGCATGTGATATCTGCATACCCTCCACTTC
Organism: Eucalyptus dawsonii; assembly: GCA_016097615.1. Lineage (NCBI taxonomy): Eukaryota > Viridiplantae > Streptophyta > Magnoliopsida > Myrtales > Myrtaceae > Eucalyptus > Eucalyptus dawsonii. The sequence continues at coordinate 13,776,184 of CM027875.1, forward strand.
CGCATAAGGAGAACCACAGAATGAACTGCAATACTCCGGTGTTCTCCAAGGCTATCGACCTTCTCATGAGTTTTTGCTTTAAGGTTGACAGCTGTTGGATCCGCTCCGAGCAACTCACTCAAGTTTTTCCTGACAGCTTCCACGTATGGGCTGACTTTTGGTCTCTGGAGAATCAAGTTGGCATCCGAGTTTCTAACCTCATAACCTGCCTCATGCACAAGCTGAACCGGAGGGTAACATCACGCAAATTGACAAGGTTAAATTGCTTATCTTTACAAACCGAAAACAAGGCAGTGGAATACACTGACTATACTATCAGAAGCTGCAGGGAGGAGTGCTTGAATCCACATGACACAGGTAATTATGAACAATGAATGAAATACCTGCTTTAAGCAGATTATGGGCAACCGTGAAGATTTTCATCATCGACCCATGATGCTTAAAGTTGCAATGCGACTAAGTAACCAAAAAGGGCCATCGCTGGCTAGTGCCATTCCTACATCAATATAAAGCCCTCTGCAGGGCAAGACTACAAACTTGTAAGATCATCATCTGGCAAGTACCTGTGTTCTTAATTCTTACTATCCCTACAGTAGAAGTATCTGCAGTTCCAGTACACTTGATAAGGAGAAGACGTTTTAAACAAACTGAAAAATCAGCAATTACATATTGCCACAACATCAAAACAACACAGAGCCCCTTTTTAAACAAACTGGGAAAGGATCAAGACCATACCACGCCCAAAATAACTTTGACCTTCTAAAACACTCATTCTAGCACTAAAGAAGAGAATTTTGTTAGTGGAACTGTCTTGATCATCTTGTCCTCTGACTCATGCCTCTGAAATGACCTAACTATATAATCTCAATTAGCATTCAGGTCAAACCCAGGAAGAGCCCCACAAAATTCGTACCTCATCTGAAGTGCAGGATCATAAATCTACCTAAGCTTCATTCCTTCATACACAACATGACACTAAAGCAGCAGATAATATGCCTTAATTATCATTCAAGTCAACCACCACAAAGAGCAATCTAGGCTTCTGCATAGCACACCCGATAAATGGTGTAAGAGCTGGTGGTTGAATAGTGACTCACTCTCAACATATATCAGTGGTTGGTAAACATCTCATGGAAGGAATCACATGAGCAACACCATTTCTGGGCAACAACGGTGATTGTGATATAGCAATGTGGTCCAAATTGCAGCCTTCATGGGTAAAAGGGGGGAAAATTTTCTAAATGTATCCCAATGTGTCAATTTATTCCTAGATCTTTTTAGGATTTACTAATTTTGACAAGAAATCATTGATATGATGCCAGTCATCTTACCTAGCACACGTTAGGTTGGGCTAATGTGAAAGATTTTTTAATAATATTTTATTTTTATTTTTTAGTATCATTTCTTTCTCTCTTTTTTTCCCTTTTTTTTTTTTTTTTTTTTTTTTTGGACAGCAAGGGTCAACAAGCCCTTGCCAGCCGCTGGCTAGGATCGTGGCCCTCACTCCCAACGAGTGTGGCAAAAATGGAAGGAAAAAATTAAAAAAAGAAATGAAAAATCAGAAGTTAGAGCAGTTACCAAGAGCAGTTACCAATCTCAGTTCTCGTAACCCAAAAGAAATGTAGGTGCGATTTCTTGAAGTGCTTCGAGAAGTCAATCTCTTTTTTTGCATACTATGTGCATCTTGTTCACTTCTGTGAGATCGGGTTCTTGATGTTACTTTCTGCTGGGTTTTCCTGAACACCTCTCTCTCTCCGTCTCAAGCTTCATGAGCTATCGTTTCTTTCTTCGCTGTCGTAACTGTTTATGGCATAGCATGATTGTATCTGTTTATGTGAATAATAATGCTCGCAATATCAAATGATGCGTTGAATTCTTATTCATTGTGGCCAACTTGTTCAAACGCCTGTCTATCACACCACTTGTGAATGTCGAGTTCAGTCGTCACCTCGAGAGGTTGATATTTACTCAAAATCTAACTGGGTTTTGCTTTCCTCAAACTTCTGCAGAAGTTGGTGGTGAGAGGGGATCTACATGATGACAGAGACAGCAGCAAGGCCATGCCAGTAGTTTCTGGTTTTGGAGGTATTGGCTCTCTCTGTCTCTGTTTTTTTCCTTCATTCTCCCACTGAATGCTCCAATCGCCACTGTAATAACTAATCATCTTATGCTCGAAATGTTCGGTTTTTTCACTAACCTTTGTCACATTATGCTTTCCAGGGATTGGGTCTCTGGTTATGGACTCGAAGGACGACAAACTAACAGTATCCGGCGATTTCAACCTGGTCAAGGTTGCGAACAAACTGAGGGAATTCTGGCACACAGATATTGTCAGTGTTGGACCAGCCAAGGAAGACGATGGCAAGAAAGACGAGGGAAAGAAAGAAGAGCGCAAGAAGGACGATCAAGTCGCCAATCTCGTAAAAGCCTATCAAGCATACTGTTCTACGCCGGTCACATATTACTGTGTTCCCCCAGAAGGGACCCCAAATTGTGTCATATGTTGAAATTTTTTGCGCTTCCAGACCGAATCAGGACTTGGCTTGTGCACCGGAGAGGATTGACTAAGTAAGGTTGATTATGCCTTGTGAGCACAAGAACAAGTGAAGTACCCTTTCAAGAATATTAGGTTTTTAGTGCGTAGTTCGGTACTTGCATGTGCGTAGGGTATATTTGTAGAGAGATTAATTTTCAGTTGAGGAACTCAAGGTATGGAAGATCCATTATGCACTCCATTTCGGCAAACGAATTTTTTCAGTGACTATGGAACCTGCAGTGGCTGTTTTACATAGCTAAAATGTTCCATCGCTGCCAGCAATTCTCACTGAAGTTATCACTTATCAGACTAGATTTATAATAATTCATTGACTTAGACCTTGACTTTAACGTCAACTCCAGGAACACAAAAATCCAAAAAATAAAAGAGAGGAAAAAAAGAGAATTACAATAACAAAAAATTATAGACTAATACACGTGATAAATTTACATAAAACTACTTATACACTTAAAATAAATTTATCCTCTATTAATTTCGATCAAATTTTTAAAATAGATAACACGTAATAGTTGATAAGTGTATTAATTTGGAGTTTCATACCTCATTTATCGTTTGAGAATAAATAAATTTGTCACATATATACTAATCTAGAATTTCCTATGCTATTAACTAGAGAGATGTGGTCCTATCAAAGATGACGGAGGCAATGATGTCACCATCGAGAGAGGTTCTAGAGATTTCATGTTTCCCACCGTGTGTGAAACGCATACTTTCCTGGGCATTTCTCATGTTTCTCGCTCTTCTGGCTTTTGTCGATCTTTCAAATTTCACGATTGTAGAAAAAGTTTCTGTACGCGAGCAAAAATGTCAAGATCGTACAGCTAAGTGGGGGCATTTTAACAGGGTTGATGCAGAGGGTGATGTCCGCATTGATTCCTGTTCGATTGTCCGCCATTTGCCGTTTGTCCCCACCCTCCCTCTCTCCCGTTAATTCGATTGTCCCCCGTGCTAAAAGGATTTTTCAAAAAGTCTCAATAAGTACGTAGAAGGGGATATGATTAAATGGGACATCACATGATTATAGCATAGTCTTTAAAGGAAAAAAATTATCAAGTCGGTTTGAACTTGATTATACTTATGCCAATTCAATTGTAATTTTTTCAAATTATTGCTGATGAAGTTGTGAAGCTTTGCACGGGATTCTATTGCAGCCCCTTCTGTTAGAACTAAAAAAAATAATGATAACTTTGAAAATTTGAAACGAGTACACAAGCTTGAGGGAAAGAATGTTCTTAGAATGCTTTTCTGGTGTCTTCTCTATGTACAATACTCACCCTCTATCTTTATACAATAGCAAAACACCACACCCATTAGATGAGACATGAAGTTTTCGAACACTCCTTTGGCAACATTAAATGAAGCAATTAAAAAAGTCCACGGAGCTAATGAAAGCACACAAAGTCAAATGAAAAAATACAATAAATAGATGAAGACAAGCGATGAGAACTCTTCAGTGAGCTTTTCTAGCCTTCTTTGTCTTCATGGTGCATAAGGTTTTCTTCATTAAATGCTTGTTGCTTTTTTGTCTTCATTTTTTATCAAGTGCGTACCATAAATCATACTTCACCGATTCATTTTCATTCTTCCCCTGACACCCAAATAAATCAAGGCATTCTTTTATTAACAATCAAATCTTGAGCTCAATAACCAACATACTCAATTCTTCAACGCCCGGAAGTTGGCCATAGGATGTCATTTCAAGCAAAGCTGTCCAGGCTGGTGACAGCTAGATGCCACCGCATCAGTGATTTCATAAGACGATTGGGTGGAATGACTACACTAAAATTTCACTTGGAGATTTAGAATTACAATGACGAAATTGAAAAGTTTAAAATCAAACTAATATATGAGCAATAAACAAAGGACGGATCTGGTGAATGTCCCTGTGGTTAAAGATTTCTTATCCCGATATTTACGTGGGTGCAAAATCCTGATGATATCTGCAAACAACGCTAAGATGAAGAACACCCTTTCCGTGTCACCGTACTACCGGGTCACTCGGTACAATTCATCTTGCTAACCTTGGCAGCAGCAAAGCCGGAGGAGGAGCATTTGGCAAGAATCTTCACGACACGCTACGACGAAAAGCTTGAACCTGTCGACAGCGGGAACCGAGTCAGTTGCCAACATTCAAGACTCGCTCCTTCAAAAACTAAGGCACTAATCTCTCGTGTATAGACGTGTAGCAGTAAAAAAAATTCACCCTGAACTGATTCTAATTCTTAGTGGAACGTCGATCTGATAGTTCTGGAAGTATGCATTGAAATATCTGTGCATTTGCCCACTTTTTTTTTTTAACCATTTTCCATGTTTTTAGTAGGAACTTCTAGTTGATGTTTTTTGTTTTCTAGATCTGCATGAATCGATGGTGAAGTGAGACACGATGGACGAGACGGATCCTTCGAGGACAGAGAGAGGAGGACGGCGGTAGCTACGGTTTGAACAGCTTCTATGTTTCAGTTCAGTTTTCGGGTCTTCACCTGAACAGAACCGAAACCGAAACGAATATAAAACCCGGATTCTTAAGCTTTTGCCCGAACCAGAGAAGACTCGACCTGGGAAGACCCCTGTAGGATTCTAGGAAATGAAGCCGACGGATGCCGTCAAGATAAACGCGTGGAAAGCAGCGCCGCCTTCAACGAATCTGGTCCGGTTTTGAAATAGGGTTGTGCTAACATGGGTGTGGCTGTCAAAGCAAAATTTGCCTTTCTCCGACATAAACCCGTGGAAATTTCCAAGCAAAACACAAATCTGTCGTGAAGAATGTGTTGCCGCGGATTGATCGTCTTTTTTCCAAGCTAACGGTACTGTTAGCGAAGCATTGTTTCTTTAATATATATAGATGGCCCTATGGGGAGGGGGGAGTCACCAGCTCGGTCGACGGGGATCTTGAGAAAGCCTAAATCAGGAAACAAACGATCTCCATCTCGCTCAATTCATTCACAGTCCCCTTCCCTCCCCCCCCTCCCTCCCTCCCTCCCTCCCTTTCCACTTCTCGATGGTGTTCAAGACCTTGACTTTCTTGCCCGACGATAATTACCTCAACACTCGCCCTGGCTCACCGCCGGCCTGGCCGCCTTCGCCCCCGGCTTCTCCTGAAGCTTCCATCTCTTGCGTCAGCATCATCAGTATATTCGACGGACTGCTGCTTCAGCATCGGTCCAGGTACGGTCCCTTCTCAGTCGTCGTCGCGGGTTCCGGTTGCTAGAAACCTGATCATCGTCCCCACTTCTTCCTGGAAATCGTCCGTTTCGCTGTGAAAATTGACTTTTATTCTCAATTTCGTGCTCCAGAGACGGAGGAGCTGTGGGGCAGATGCAGGACGAGAATCCCCTGGGAAGCAACGATTCGGCAGGGAAAGTGTACGGAAAGGTGAGGTTTTCGAGAGCTGTCGTTGGGATTAACATATCCTTCATCTTTTGCGATTGTTCCGGATTATTATATCAGCAGCCTCCGTGGGCGACTCGCCTCTCTCTCTCTCTCTCTCTCTCTCTCCCCCCTTCCCTCCCTCTCTCCCTCTATCCAAAAGTCATGAGCCTCTGTTTTCGATCGTCTTGACTCGTTAACTTTCTGAGAAACCTTGTGGCTCTTTTCCTCAACTCGTTATTATATTGAGTCGGATCTTCTTCGTCTCCCAAATCTGTACTGGTCAATGATTTGTCCCTTTGTTCCACACACATCGAGGCCACCGAGGAACTTCTCCTTTTCACGCGCTCCTCTCATGCTCGCCACTCGATACGCGTGCACACACTCAGTTTTTTACTCGCTAGTCGATCACACCACTTGTGAACGTCTGAGTTTAGTAGTCGCAAAAGATTGATATTTACTCAAAATGTAACTGGGTTTTAATTTCCTCAAACTTTTGCAGAAGTTGGTGCTGTTAGTGGCACTACATGATGACAGAGGCTGGAGCGAGGCCATGCGAGTAGTTTCTGGTTTTGAAGGTATTGGCTCTCTCTCTCTCTCTCTCTCTCTCTCTGTTTTTTCCCTTCATTCTCTAACCGAATGTTCAAATAGTCACTGTAATAACTAATCATCTTGTGCTTGATATGTTCGGCTTTTCACTAACCTTTGTCACATAATGCTTACCAGGGATTGGGTCTCTAAGTATGGACGTGAAGGACAGCAAACTAACGGTATCTGGCGATTTCGACCCAGTCAAGGTGGTGAACAAACTGAGGAAATCTTGGCACACGGAAATCGTGAGCGTTGGAGCAGCCAAGGAAGATGATGGCAAGAAAGACGAGGGCAAGAAAGAAGAGGGCAAAAAGGACGATCAAATCGCCAATCTCGTAAAAGCCTATGAAGCATACTATTCTACCCCGGTCACATATTACTGCGTGGTCCCAGAAGAGACCCCAAATTGTGTAATTTGTTGAAATTCTTTGCGCTTCCAGACCGAATCGGGACTTGGTTTGTGCATCGGAGAGGATTGAATAAGTAAGGTTGATTATGCCTTACGAAGACAAGAACAAGTGGAGTACCCTTTCTAGAATATTAGGTTTATATTGCGTCTTCCGTACTTGTATGCACGTAGAGTGTATCTGTAGAGAGATTGTTCCTCAGTTGAGGAACTCGAGGTATGGAAGATCGATTATTCCGCAAACGATTGTTTTCAGGGACTGGAATATGTAGTGGGTGTTTTAAACTCTATTTTGCTTGATATATTAAACAATCTGCAGGCAAGACAGCTATCCTTCATATCAATCGCAGTATGATTCAATGTCCATATGCTGTAGCAGCAGCTGCAGTTAGCTGATGATAATACCTGGTATTTCTTCAGCAGCTTATTGTCATAATCTAGCCTCACAATCTCTTGAAGGTTATTCTGCTAAACAATAAAATTCTTAAAAAGAGTAAGGTCCAATACTAATGTGATCCATGCTGCTAACTCGTTGCCTTGGTCATTGATTTTGCTTATGGTAAATTCTGGTGACTGGTCAGGTCAACTGACTTCAGGCAAGCTGCAAGCAAGAAGGATATACTCGCTGGAGTTTGACGAAAACCTCTTAACCAAACCAAGATACGAAAGTGGCCTTAGACCTTGCAAGCAAAAAATTATTGCCATTTTCTCATGTTGTTTTCGTAAATTTGATCACGTGCGTCAACCACGGATGAGCCAATTTAACTAACCAGTGCCATTCTTATCTAATTAAACAAGAAGAAAAAGAAAACTTCTGTTTCATTGCATTGTTTGGTAAGTATAGGATGACACTCCCTACCATCATTATCTTTGATTGCATATGTATTCTCCTAAGTTGAAGGAAAAAGGGGAGCTTATATTCTTCTTAACCAAACTTCTTTGATCATTATTTGCAGACTTGATGTGCCAGGCACAGGGGCCAAGGATGAATCAGGGGATTCTCTTTTGTTCATCTTTGAAGACATTGTAGGTACCTGCATACCATACTGTTGGAGAAATCTTCCTTTGGTGTTTTAAAGCTGACAAAACGTTTCCATCAGTCTAGTCTAAAGACTTGTAGACTCTTTCATCAAAGTCTGAAGACCTCCGGACTGCCAAATTCAAGACTCAAAGTCTATCCTCATTGATAGTTTTTAGTCCGTCGAATAAGACTTATCCAGAACTGGATGTTTCGTTAAGGATTCAACTTTATCGACTAGAGAAGATCTCTTGGCTAGATATAGCATGGCGGAATCCATTATTCAAATCAAGAATGATTCAAAGATTGTGGATCTGTTGATTGGTGAAGTATACTTTGAAGGTTCTACTTATGGAAACCAAGATCCTGATTGTATGGGCGAGCAAGATTGATAGGCTATCGTCATGTTCCTTAAATAGCTCGAAGATCTTCCTAATTGATTCTATCCAACAGATAGATTGAAAGAATTCCTTTGGTAAGTGCCAATGGGTATGATGGCATAAAGAAGTATATAAGGAAGACGTTCCAGTTGTTTTGAGTGTGTGCACAATAGAAGAATTCCAAAGTCTGAAACTCTTTGTTCTTAATCAATTCATTTGTTGAGCGAAATCTTGTACGCAAAATAGAGTCTATATCTTTGAAAAACCTTGAGGAAGTGTGGTAGAGTATCTACACTGTGGAATCAAAGGAGAGCTTTGTTGTAAAAACTCTTTTGTTCATAGTGAAATCCAGCCGGTGGGCTGTCAGTGCGGAAGAGTGGACGTAGGCTTAGAATAAGCCGAACCACTATAATCTCTGTGTTCATTTTCTCTTCCTTACTCTCTTTTACTTTGATCATAATTCGTTTTGTTAACAAAAGGCGGACTTCCTTTCTATTGTCTATTCAATATTGCTCACTTATCACGAGAAATTATTTTTACACCTATTCACCCCCTCTAGGTGCTTATACTAGCTATCTCAATTGGTATCAGAGCATGTGTATTCACTTAATTTAAAGTGTTTTACTTTAGAGTTAAAGATCCATGGCTAGTATGTTGGCTCCAGGGTTGGTAGAAGGGCAAAGTAATACTAGACCGCATTACTTTGATGGAAATGAATACAACATATGGAAAAACAAGATGAATGCATTTCTAAGATCAAAAGATCCTCTGGAATGGGATGTGGTAGACAGAGGAATCATTCCTAAAGCCGCATCTGTCTTAGAAAGAGGAAAAGAAGCTATTGAGTCTAGTGAAATGACTCAGGAAGAGATAACCAAGAGACAAGCTCTTGATGCAAAAGCAATTTATTCTTTATATTGCGCTTTGTCACCTACTGAATATAACAGAATATCTTCTTGTATTACAGCCAAAGAAGTTTGAGATAGATTACACATCACCTATGAAGGAACTGATCGAGTGAAAGAAACCATAATCAACATTCTCCTCGGTAAATACGAAGCCTTCAAAATGAAATCAAGAGAATCTATTACTGACATGTTTAGTCGTTTTATAGAAATTGTGAATAGTCTTGAAAATCAAGGTCAATCAATTTCTAATCCCATGAAAGTAAACAAGCTACTGCGTGGACTCTCCAAGGATTGAAATCACATAAAGACCTCAATAAATGAGACACAAAGAATTATGCCACTTTCGGTTGATGAATTGGTTGGGACTCTTCAGTCTTATGAAGTGGAGCGAATCAACAAAGACGAAGATCCTAAAGGTAAGAAATCTATTGCATTAAAATCAAATGATGATTTTGATGTCACAGATTCTGAAGATGATATGGATGACAAAGAGCTTGCTCTCATGATAAGAAGATTCAGAAAGCTGAACAGAAAAGAAAGAATATTCAATCCAAAGAAACAGAGTTTTCAAAAGCAACAGAGTAAGTCTGTTGAAGATGATGAATCCAATAAAGATGTAGTTTGCTTTGAATGTAAGAAAAAGGGACACAGCAGACCCAACTGTCCCCTTTTGAGAAAAAAGAAAGGAAAAGCTGAGAAATATCGAAAGGCACTTAAAGCAGAAACTTGGAGCGATACAGAATGTGAAGAAAGTGATGATGATTATGCCAACATTTGTCTCATGGCACAATCAAACTCAAAATTAGACTTCGATACAAACTCAGATTCAGACAATGAAATCAAGGTAAGTAATTTGAAAATCCCTGCTAAAGTCTCTAGATACATTGATGAATTGTGTCTTAGTCTCAAAACTTCTCTTAAAAGGATTTCCGAACTTAAAAAGAGAAAATTCTGCACTAAAACAACAAGAAAACGTTTTGAAAGAAAATGTCAAAAGTTTAGACAAAAGTATTTCTACCTTGAAAGAAAATGAAGGCAATCTTTCAAAAGAAAATGCATTCCTAAAAAATGACATATCAAATATTTCTAAAAGATTTTCTATAGGATTTGAGAAATTGGAAAAAATTCTTTTCTGTTCAAAGACCTTAATTCAATAAATCTGGTTTGGGAATGACTGCGGAAATCATTTCTCTAATTGATTTTCCTAAAGTAAAGGAAAGAATTAAGCAAAGACATACAAGAGATGCTTACAAAAATCATTTCCAAAGAGTTTTTATAAAACCAGTAGGTCGCAATGCCTTTAAATGTTCTAAATGCAATAGCTCAGACCATTTTGAAAAAGAATGTCCTATGGTTTGGAAACCTATTAAGAAAGTATGGGCAAAGACCATATATTATACTAACACCAATGGACCCAAGAAAATATGGGTACCAAACAAAGCTTGAGTCTCTTTTCTAAATGCAGGTCACTATCAAGAAAAAAGTTAAATGGTATCTGGATAGCGGACGCTCAAGACATATAACAGGAGATTCAAATTGCTTCATAAAGCTCGTTCAAGTAAATGGTGGAAAAGTTTCATTTGGAGGAAACAGCAAAGGAAAAATTGTGGGATTCGAAACTGTAAAGATTGGAAGCCTCACAATCAGTAATGTTTCCTTAGTGGAATGACTCAACTACAATTTGCTTAGTATTAGTTAGCTGTACGACACCGGTTTCAAAATCAACTTTCAAGAGGGAATATGTTCAGGAACCAGTAAAGATTCCACTCAGTCATTTATGGGTCGAAGACATAGAAATATCTACCTCCTGGATGTTAAACTAGATGAAACCCAATGTCTAATCTCAATACAAGACGAAGCAAACTTATGGCACAGAAAACTCGGGCACATCAACATGAAACAAATAGCCAAAATCTCAACAAAGAAGCTTGTTTGGGGTCTACCCAATCTGTCATACCAAAAGACTGATCTATGCACACCATGCGTGTTGGGAAAACAGGTAAGAAACTCGTTTAAACCAATAAACCAAGTTTCAACTAACCGTGTACTACAGCTTCTGCATATGGATCTCTTTGAACCAACCAGAACTCAGAGTATTGGAGGTAAGAAATATTGCCTAGTAATTGAGGATGACTACTCACGATTCACTTGGGTATATTTCTGGTAAGTAAGTTTGAAACATTTTCTTACTTTAAAAAAATTGCTAAAAATGTCCAAAATGAAAAATGATATATTATTTCAAATATACGAACTGACCATGGAGGTGAATTTGAAAATCAAGACTTTACATGATTTTGTGATGAATCTGGTTTTCAGCATGTGTTCTCTTCTCCATATACTCCAGAGCAAAATGGAGTCGTGGAAAGAAAGAATAGATCGCTTCAGGAAATGGCTAGAACTTTTTTAATTGAAAGTAACATATCTTCACGTTTTTGGGCCAAAGTAGTTTCTACAGCATGTTATATCATTAATAGAGTTTTTCTAAGGCCTATTCTAGAGAAAACCCCCTATGAGTTATTCAAAGCAAAAAAAAAAAAGCCTATTGTTTCATATTTTTATGTGTTTGGATGTAAATGCTTTATATTGAAAAATGCAAAATGATCGAGTTGGCAAGTTTGAAGAAAAATCAAACGAAAGCATCTTCCTTGGATATTCAACCACAAGCAAGGCTTACAGAGTCTACAACAAGAAGACTCAATCTGTGGAGAAATCAATGAATGTCAAATTCCAAGATTCTATGCAAAATGAATCTATTTAGACTCATCTTGAAGAATCTGAACCTACTCCAGACTCTACAAAGTCTAAATCTTCAAAAGCAGCTCAGACTTCAAAAGACTAGCAACAAATGATTGTCGAAGATTCAAATGAAGAAAAAGATCAACAATCTGACAAATCAACCAGCAACTGGAAGTATAAGTCCAGTCATCCCAAAGATCTCATTATTTGCGACATTAATGAAGGAATTCGCACAAGATCCAAAAGGCACAAAGAGTCTAGTGCTATGGCTCTTATTTCTGAAATAGAATCCAAAAGCATAGAAGAAGCTTTATCTTATGAAAGCTGGATTGAAGCTATGCAAGAAAAACTCGGGCAATTCAGTATTAATGATGTCTGGGAATTGACTCATAAACCGAAAGGTAAATCTATTATTGGAGTTAAATGGGTTTTCAAGAACAAGATGAACGAGAAAGGAAAGGTCTTAAGAAACAAAGCAAGACTCGTGGCCAAGGGATATACGCAAGAAGAAGGGATAGACTATGATGAGACTTACGCACCAGTAGCAAGGTTAGAAGCAATTAGATTATTACTTGCTTTTGCTTGTCATAAGAATTTCAGGTTATTCCAAATGGACGTCAAAAGTGCTTTCCTAAATGGATTTATCCAAGAGGAAGTCTATGTGGAACAACCATCCGGCTTTAAAGACTCAAGGAAACTAGACTCTGTATACAGACTGAAAAATGCTTTATATGGTTTAAAGCAAGCACCTCGAGCTTGGTATGACGGGTTGAGTAAGTTTTTAATTCAAAACGGTTTTGTCAAAGGTAAAGTGGATACTACATTGTTTATCAAAAGAGAAGGCAAAAGTTTTCTGCTTGTTCAAATATATGTCGATGATATTATTTTTGGATCTTCTAATGAAAGTATGTGCAAGAGATTCTCTAAGTCTATGCAGGATGAATTTGAAATGAGCATGATGGGTGAACTAAGCTTCTTTCTCAGGTTTCAAGTAAAACAACTGAAGGAATGAACTTTAGTCATCAAGAAAAATATGCTAATGATCTTGTCAAAAAGTTTAGACTGGAAAATTGCAAAAAGACTTATATACCAATGGCAAGTTCCTTGAAGATAGACAAAGATGAAGGAGGAAAGAAAGTTGACCAGAAGTTATACAGGAGTATCATTGGTTCACTTCTTTATCTTACTACTTCTAGACCTTACATTTTGTTTAGTGTTTGCATTTGTGCCAAATTTCAAGCAGACCCTAAAGAATCTCATCTAAGTGCTGCAAAGCGTATTATCAAATACATTGCATCAACTTCAGACTATGGTCTTTGGTATCCTAAAAATGGAGATTTTACTCTTCTTGGATACTCAGACGCAGACCTAGCCAGATGCAGAGTGGATAAAAAGAGCACCTCGGGCACCTGTCAACTACTTGGAAGCAGGACAGTGTCTTGGTTTTCAAGGAAGCAAAGTACAGTAGCTCTTTCTACAGCAGAAGCAGAATATGTAGCTCTTAGGAGTTGTTATTCACAAATTCTGTGGATAAAACAACAGTTAAGAGACTTTGGAATTGAAGATTCATGCACGGAGATTAAGTGTGACAACACCAGTGCAATCAATCTCACCAAGAATCCAATTATTCATTCAAGAGCAAAACATAAAGAAATTCGACATCACTTCATTAGAGATCATGTTCAAAATGGAAAAGTTTTAATTCAGTTTGTTGACTCAAAGAATCAACTGGCGGATATTTTTACAAAACCTTTGGAGAAAAATCAATTTGAAGTTATTCGTTCCAGACTCAAAATCTTAAAGTCTGAGGAAATTCAGACTCAAGACTGAAAGTCTAAAGATACACAATCTCGACGATCAAGATTTTCTTTCATAAGTTATTTCATTTTATTCTCTCTCAGATTAAATCTCGAAAAGGTACGATCATCTATCCATAATTGATTTTTGCCATTTTCAATTTCCGTAATTATTGTAATCTTTCCTTTTCGAAAAAGAAGTTATTTTTTAAATTGTCAGTTATCTAATTTATTTTGAAAAAGGCAGTTATTTTTTAAAAATGCATCTTTGTACTTTCTTTTATGACGTTTCGTATGCTTCTCTTCGACTGTCTTATATACTGTTGGTTCGTCTTCGCTTTACTCTCAAAAACCCTAAGAAAGCACCGATCTTCCATTTCTGTCTTCTTCTCTTGTTTAATCCTTGAAAAAGTTGTCATCTTTCTTGGGAAAACAAGCTTGGAATCTCTCAAAGACTGTGAAAAATGTCTTTCCAAAGAAAGTCTTCAAGGATCGCGAACAGGGGACCATAGCAAATGCGTGAGGGGCCTACGCACTTCGATTTAACCGAAGAAGAAGAATCTCCTAATCAGCAACAGAGCCCTCAACATTCTCAGCAGTGTCCATCTCCTCCCTCTAAACCTCAGGATGTTGTACATCAAGAAGAGGAAGAAATAATCGAAGACGCAGAACCTGTAAAAATTCATAAGCCATCTTTTACCTACAAACTCGATCGTGCTTTGAAGAGGGATGGTACTTCTTTGAACCACATCGAATAATTTCTGAAAGACAAAGGGTATAGAAATGAAACATTCTTTTTACGCACAATGGAACGTTTGGGAATTGCCCCTGCGAGATCGGCTGAAGAAGCCTTTGCTAATATCCCAAGTGATCCACGGGTTGGAGGATTTAATCAACCAGATGGGAATGATGATGACAAGTTGTACAGTCAGTTTAAACCGAGAATGGGTGTTGCAACAAAAATTCGAAGCAAAAGGACAAATCTGTTTCGATCGGAGGAACACAAGCAACTATACTCTAAGTTGCTGAAGCATGAGGTAATAAACCCTAGAAGTGTGAATTTTGATTTTCTTAACTCTGTGAATGTCAATCTGCGAGAGAAATTCAGCCTTCTTCAACTTGAACAGTTTTGTTCTGAATCTACCGTAGCGTATGCTGAACTTACTGCTTATTTCTATTCGAATCTTAGTTTCATGGATGCGAATAGATTCTCTTTTAGTGTTCAAGATCAGGATTATGTGGTTGACATGAATACATTGGCTGATGCGATTGGGGATGAAAGAGGGAGATATCAACCCATTAGTGTGTCTATTGCTCGTGCAACGTTGGAGCTTATTCAGGATAGAAGGACAGATGGAAAGATTTCCTATATGAGAATGAATGCGACCAACGTTCTGCGTCACAAGATTGTGATTAATTGCCTCAGACCAAAATCTACTTCAAAGACCGATATTTCAAACTCGGAAGCAAAGCTGATGTATGCCATCAATGCTGGGAAAAAGTTCTCTCTTCCACACACTATCATGTTCCACATGTACAGGGCAGTTGTGAAGGACAAGGGTCAACTTCCTTATCCAACTCTTGTGACCAAGTTATTCAGACATTTGAACGTTCAGCCTCCCCAAATTCTTTGTGTTCGAACGTGCGATCAAATGGTGGTGGGACTAAAAATGGTCTCCAAAATGCGTCTGAAGGAACTCAACAAGGCGTTGGAGAAATTCAAGGAGAAAACCCCTGTCAAGACTCATCAAATCTCTTCGGTTGCAAAGAGAAAAGGGAAGGAGCCCATGGTTGCTTCATCCAAGAAAAGAAGAGCTCTCATCATTGAGGATGAAGAGGATGAGGATGATATCACCATTTCTGCAATTACATTGAAAAACTTGAGTCATTCTATTCCAGAATCAACGGAGAGACAAGAAAAAGACATGGATGAGACAGAACAGAGGGCTGGAGAAAGAGAAAATTTGGAGGCAGAAGAAAGACAAGCAGAGGAGAGAGAAGCAGAAGAAGGAGATGAAGAGGAGGAAAGAATTGAAGAAGAAGAAAAGGAGAGAGGAGATCAAGCGGAAGCAGAGCATGAGGAACACTCTTCTCCACATGAAGGCATGGAAACAGGGGGAGATCCTGAGAAAAAAGGAAAGTCCTCATACCCTGTAACCAGTGAAAGAGTAAGCCGCTCTTCAACAGATCCAGAGGACATCTATGCATCTCAATTTCCTTAGGAGGGACATGATGTTTCATTGCCTAATATGTGTGACTATGCTAACTTACCATCATCTGCCTTTATACCGTCTGATCATGTAGAAGCCAGTACTCAGACTGATAATTCTGCAGATTTTCGCAGAATTCTTGATGTTCTCTTAGAGATGCGAGGTCAAATATATGCTCTAAGATGCAAAGTACAGAACTTGCAGACTGCAGGTCAAACTTCTTCAGTTTCTATGAATGATCAAATTCAAGCCCTTACTCTTCAAGTTCAAGCAAATTCTAAGGGTGAAGATGTGGCGCAACTGAAAGAGGAATTGAAAAAGTTGGAATGCATTGTCCAGTCAATGGGAGATTTCAAGCTTGTTTGTGTTCCAAAGCATTCTTAAAATCCATTCTCTTTTCATCTCTACCTTTTTAATGATGACAAAAAAGGGGAGAGATGTGGTGCAGATTTGATTTTATCTTTTGAACTCTTGACTTTTATGATTCTTTTTTACTTGACCTTTGTGTTTGGTTGTTTGGATGTGGACTGGATTTGGGTTTGACTGTTTGTTTATTTTAAGCTTTGTTGATATCTCATGGCTTTGCTTATTTAAAGAACTAATCTACCTTCTGTGGATGCAGATTCTAGTGTTATTAAGCCATTTATCTATGTGAAATATCCATATTTGCTTGAGTAATGTTTTGCAGGTCAAAGATATCCAAATCTGCAGGAAAGTTTTGTCACCATAAAAAATGGGGAGACTGTTGGAGAAATCTTCCTTTGGTGTTTTGAAGCTGACAAACGTTTCCATCAGTCTAGTCTGAAGACTTGTAGACTCTTTCATCAAAGTCTGAAGACCTTAGGACTGCTAGACTCAAGACTCAAAGTCTATCCTCATTGACAGTTTTTGGTCAATCGAAAAAGACTTATCCAGAATTGGATGTTTCGTTAAGGATTCGACTTTATCAACTAGAGAAGATCTCTTGGCTGGATATAGCATGGCGAAATCCATTATTCAAATCAAGAATGATTCAGGGATTGTGGATCCGTTATTGGCGAAGTATACTTGGAAGGTTCTACTTATGGAAACCAAGATCCTGATTGTATGGGCGAGCAGGATTGATGAGCTGTCGTCATGTTCCTTAAATAGCTCAAAGATCTTCCTAATTGATTCTGTCCAACGGGTAGATTGAAAGAATTCATTTGGTAAGTGCCAATGGGTATGATGGCATAAAGGAGTATATAAGGAAGACGTTCCAGTTTTGAGTGTGTGCACAATAGAAGAATTCCAAAGTCTGAAACTCTTTGTTCTTAATCAATTCATTTGTTGAGCGAAATCTTGTACGCAAAAGAGAGTCTATATCTTTGAGAAACCTTGAGGAAGTGTGGTAGAGTATCTACACTATGGAATCAAGGGAGAGCTTTACTGTAAAAACTCTTTTGTTCATAGTGAAATCCAGCCGGTGGGCTGTCAGTGTGGAAGAGTGGACGTAGGCTTGGAATAAGCCGAACCACTATAATCTATGTGTTCATTTTCTCTTCCTTACTCTCTTTTACTTTGATCATAATTCGTTTTGTTAACAAAAGGCGAACTTCCTTTCTATTGTCTATTCAGTATTGCTCACTTATCACGAGAAATTATTTTTACACCTATTCACCCCCTTCTAGGTGCTTATACTAGCTATCTCACATACCAACCTGGTTAAAAAACTTATAATGGCATATCACTCTCACTCAATCTTCTCTGAACTAGCAGCAATGGATGTCACTAATGAGAGTCACACCAACCAGGTATATTGGAAAGAGGCAGAGAAATATACCTATTGCGCCCTAGATTATCTAAAGCCTTTGGCTAAATGGTGGATCTTTCGAGTCTTTTCTTCTAGCAATCTTCACCCTGTTTATAACTAAGCAAAGCTTGTAATGATCACAGCCAGTAAGACGATAAACTTAACTAACAGGTAACTTTGATGAATTTTGGTAGATCCCTATCCCCCTTCTTTGGGTGATGATCTAGATGCTAGTCACAAATTCATTCATCAAGAGGGTGTGTGAAAGAATAGCTACAAGCTCACCATGGCTTGTCCAGAGAACTGGTAGCAAATCGTGTGTGTAACTAGTTCAACACAAGATACAGAATCCAAATGACTTGCTATAAATAAGTTGCAACATTTGGACTAGGGGTGAGCAGCGGTCTAGGGTTGACCCTGGATCGACCTTGGACCGGCCCAACCATGCTGGTCCTGGTCTGGTTCCTAAGGAGACTGGGTCAGTCCTTGGTCCTGAAATTCCAGAACCAACACTGTACTGGTTGGTCCTCGGTCCTAAGAGTTTTTGGTTGATCCAACCCTAGACCAACCCTGTATATTATATTATATTATATTATTTATAATTCTTTTATATATTCAAACCTAAGTTAATGTCTGTTATATTATATTATATTAAAATGTTCTATCAATAGCACTAATAGTAATTTCAATTTAAAACTTTTGTTGAGTATTAATTATGTGTCGTTTGTTTTGTTTTTGGGTGTTTAGAAGTTCAAGTGAATTAACAAGATGTGAAGTTATATATTCATAGTTTATATTAAGTATTTTGAACTTTTTATGGTTTAATTGTATTTTACTAATGAATTTCAACCGCACTTTGCTTTTCAATTTGTGTCAAATGGTAGAATTTTTTAAGAGTAAAGTAGTACTGCATTTGCTACTGTGATTTGCTAGTCAAGTGGTGTGAAGCTCATTTTTTGGTTGAGTGGACTCTACGTGATCAAATGCTAGTCAAGTGGTATGAAGCTCATTTTTTAGTTGAATGAACTCTACATGATCAAATGCAGGAAAACGCTTTTGCATATAGTGTTATGAATATTAAAGATAGATGATTACAAGAACTTTCCATCTTGTCCCATATCTCGATGAGCAATTAGCTAGTACAAAATTTCTATTATTGTGTTATTATTGGTATTTATAGTTTAGTTGCACAATGTCGCATTGTCGATAGATGTGTAATTTGAATTTGTAAGTTTGCTTTTTTATGGAATATAAAAAATAAGACGAAAAAAATTATCGATCGGTCCCGGGTTGACCCTGGAACTAGACCGAACTCATTGAGTCGGTCCGATTCTTGATCCCAAGCTCAATAGGGTCAGTCCTCGGTCCTAAAAATTGAGGACCGACACTATACAGGTTAGTTCTAGGGTTAGAGGGTGGCCCGGACCAACCTAGACCATGCTCACCCCTAATTTGGACATAAGCTGCAGATATTGTGAGATATATATTGCAGACTTACTATCAGTGAACCGCACATTTTCAGGAAAGATTGGACTTTTTTGCTCGCTTAGGTAAGGTCTAATTAACATTTTGTTCTCTTAAACTCAACTTTCATTTGATGCTCCAAAAATGAAGAGCTGCAGATGTTTAACAGCATGCGAGTTATTTTACCTATTTTAGGCAACAATTAATGCAATATATATGAGAAAATATTTAGATTTCCTTCTGATTATTTGAATTTTCCTTATTTATGCATAATAATGAGATATGGAGAAGATAAGGAAAAGAATGGCAAATATCAGGAATTCAAATAAAAAAAGCAGTGGAAGATGGATATCTAATCGGGAAATTCTTGATTTTGTTCCTAATATTATCTGCAAGCATTGGGAGATAGATATCTATGAAATATCTTTTGAAGAGAGAACATGAGGAGAGAGAGAGCAGTTAGTTTTTTGTTAGATCGTTTTTCATTCTTTTGAGAGTTTTTCAAGTATTTAAAAAAAAAAACAAAAGTGGTGACAGAATTCTTGTTCTTTAATTCAAGATGATGAGTTTAATTTTTATTTTTATTTTTTCTTCTGCTATGTTCAAATTTTCTTTTGTTATAGCTATGATGTAACATAACCATGATGATATGAATTTCATGATTTTTATGTTTTGCAATTGATTTTATTCATATGAGTTATATATTATTATGCTTAATGCTTTTGAGTGACTAGCCACCATTTGAATGATCCGATGTGCATGTTTAAGACTGAAAAGTGATAATATGCAATTGCTCATTATAATATATAACCATGAATTAAACGTGGATAGAGATATACCGCCTTATTTGTGTAGTATTCGGTGATAAGGTGATCCAAAAAACTCATTGTAAGCCGGGAATATTCATAGTTTTTAATACACTTATGTTTATTTTAATTCACATAGAGATTTAGTGGATTAATAAACTGAGTAGGTTTGCTATACCTAAAGATAGGATAGTAAATTGATTAGGAAATTCCGCTATCACATGTTTGATATCATTATTGTACCCAAAACAATCTGAAATTCATATCTAATGGTTATGGTGAAATCGGATGCTCTAATATATTTATCTGATCGATTTACTGCATTTAGTCTACAAATTTCGTTTTTAATTTATTCTTAATTATATTTTGATATGTTAGATAAATTTTAGAATTAATCTATTTTAGTATTTAATTGGTTTATTAATCATCGATCTCCGTGGGATGAAACTTTTCTCATCTTTATATTACTTGTTCGACATGTGCACTTGCGTTTAGACTTTTACGAATAAGTTTTTGGCGCCATTGCCGGGGATTGTTTGTTTAATACTAATTAATATTGATACCAGATAATTCTAAGTTTAATCTAGCTTTCGTTTTGTTTTATTTTTCAGGGTATACATCGGTTTATGACACGTAGCCAACAAGGGAAACTTGTTGAGCTTGATCCAGAATTCGAGCGTACATTCAAAAGGCGACTAAGAGAATAGAGAAATCTAAGAAGATGGCAGATGATGAGAATGAAAATCAACGTAGACTCTTAAGAGATTATACTGCACCAACAGTTCAAATCAAAAGACTTGCAATTCAAGCAAATAACTTTAAGATCAAGCCGTCACTCATTCAGATGCTTTAACAATCAATGCAATATAGTGGGCTACCAAACGATGATCCAAATGCTCACATCGATACTTGAAATCTATGACACCATTAAATATAATGGAGTTACAGATGATGCTATTAAATTAAGATTATTTCCATTCTCTTTTAGAGACAAAGCTAAGAGTTGGCTTTCTTCTCTTCCTGTAGGATCAATCACTACATGGAATGATATGGCTCAAAAAAATTTAGTAAGTTCTTTCCACCTGCAAAATCTGCGAAGATGCGTAATGATCTTACTAATTTTATGTAAATGGATAATGAATCATTATATGAAGCATGGGAAAGATTCAAAGAATTTCTTAGGAGATGCCCACATCACGGACTACCCGTATGGATGCAGGTACAAACTTTTTATAATTGCTCCAGTACAAATCTTCGTTCTATGATTGATGCAGCTACAAGAAGAACTCTAAATAATAAAACACCAGAAGAAGCCTACAATCTATTAGAGGAGATGGCATCCAATAGTTATCAGTGGCCTACTGAGAGGCTATCGATGCGAAAAGTTAGCGGAGTTCACGAAGTGGACACTTTTGCTGCAATTGCTACACAATTTGAAGCACTTAATAAAAAAACTTGATAATATGACTATTTCAATCATGAAAATTCAGAATTTAATATGTGATTTTTGTGGTGGAGGACATGTTAGCATAGAATGTCAGGTAGATAATACTTTTAAACAATCTAGTGAAAATTCTAACTTTGTTGGAAATTTTAACAGGTCACAAAATAATTCCTACTTCAACACGTACAATCCGAGATAGCACAATCATCCAAATTTTTCATGGAATAATTAGAATGTGACAAGACCACCAGGATTCAAACAATCAAAAGAGATAAAGTCAAATTTGGAAGATATAATCACCAAACTTACTAATACGACTAATGAATTCATTAAAAGCACGGATGTGAGATTTCAAAACCAAGAGGCTTCAATCAGAAATCTAAAGATACAAGTGGGTCAGTTAGCAAGCATAATGTCAGGGAGACAACAAGGTTCTTTGCCGAGCAACACAGAGAAAAATCAAATTGAAAACATAAAGGCTATTACCCTGAAAAGTGGTAAACAAGTGAAAGAAGAAGAGATTTTCAGAGACAATGAAGGGGTGGTCAATAAACAATCAAAGGAGACAAGTAAGAGTAAATTTTTTCCAAATAATCCCAAGCTATATGTGCTGCCAATTCCATTTCCTCAGCGACTCCAGTAGTACAAAATAGATAAGCAATTTTCTAAATTTCTTGATATATTTTTAAAAAAAAATTGCACATTAACATTTCTTTTGCAGATGCTTTAGCGCAAATGTCTAGTTATGCAAAATTTTTGAAGGAGATTTTGGCAAACAAAAGGAAACTTGAGGATTATGAAAGCGTGAAGTTAAATGAGGAGTGTTCAGCCATCCTACAAAACAAATTGCCTCCAAAATTAAAAGATCCAAAGAATTTTACTATTCCTTACACTATTTGGGATTCTTACTTTGAAAAAGTATTATGTGATTTTGGTGCAAGTATTAATCTGATGCCTTATTCAGTTTTCAAGAAATTAGGATTGGGCGAGGTAGAAGCAACCACAGTGTCACTTCAACTGGTTAATCGATCAATTAAATACCCAAGAGGTATTGTGGAAGATGTCTTGGTAAAAGTTGACAAATTTATCTTTCCTGCAAATTTCATAGTTCTTGACATGGAAGAAGATTTTGAGATACCACTTATCTTAGGTCGACCTTTTTCTAGCAATAGGAAGAGCTCTTATTAATGTACAACAAGAAAAGTTGATCCTTAGAGTTCAAAATGATATTGTTTCATTTAATTTTTTAAAGTAATAAAATATCCATATAATAATAATAATTTTTGTTTTAGAATTGAGATAGTTGACAAATTGGTGAATAAGGTTTTTCAGAAAAATATTTTTAAAGATCCACTTGAAGCATGTCCGATTCGACCAACAGACAAAAATATTCAAAATGAGAAGATAAAGGAGTACGCAAATTTCATGAAGGCAATTCCACCATATTCAACGCAAAAGGAAATTAAATTTGAGTTGGGACAACACATTATAAAGCCTAAACCATCAATTGAAGAGCCTCCAATTATTGAACTCAAACCCTTACCTTCTCATTTGAAATGTTTATTTAGATGGAGTTTCTTCTTTATCGATAATTATATCTTCTTCTTTGACAAATTTGATGGAGGAGAAATTGCTTAGAATATTAAGAGAGCATAAGGTGCAATTGGATGGAAAATAGCTGATATTAAGGGAATTAATCCTTCAATTTGCATACACAAAATTTTAATGGAGGAACAATAGAAACCCACTATCCAACCTCAGAGGTGTTTGAACCCAAAAATGCAAGAAGTAGTGAAAGCTGAGATAATTACACTACTTGATGCAGGTATCCTCTATTCTATCTCTGATAGTTCTTGGGTAAGTCATGTACAAGTTGTGCCGAAGAAATGTGGTATGACTGTTCAGAAAAACGACAACAATAAATTGATTCCAACTAGAATAGTTACCGGGTGGCGTGTATATATGGATTATAGAAAATTGAACGATGCCACTAGAAAAGATGACTTTCTTTTACCATTTATTGATCAGATATTAGAAAGACTTGCTGGGCATGAGTTTTATTGCTTTCTTGATGGATATTCGGAGTATAATCAGATTCCTATTGCACTAAAAGATCAAGAGAAAACTATTTTTACTTGTCCCTACGGTACTTTTGCTTTTAGAAGAATGCCCTTTGGTCTTTGTAATGCACCAGCTACTTTCAGAGATGCATGATAGCTATTTTTTTATGATATGATTGAAAAATATATTGAGATTTTCATAGATGATTTTTCCGTTTTTAGCTTATCATTTGATTCTTGTTTAAATAATATGGCTTTGGTCTTACAAAAATATGAGGAGACTAACCTTATTTTGAATTAAGAGAAGTGTCACTTTATGGTGCAGGAAGGAATAGTGCTCAAGCATAAAATTTCTCGAAACGGAATAGAAGTCGATCGAGCCAAAGTGGAGGTCATTATAAAATTACCTACGCCAACATCTATGAAACTTGTTAGAGGATTTTTGGGGCATGCAAGATTTTACAGGCGATTTATAAAAGATTTTTCAAAAATTGCTAAACCCCTTTTTAATCTTTTGGAAAAAGATGCTCCTTTTAATTTTTCTGTTGAATGCATGCAAGCTTTTAACACTAAGTTAATATCGGCACCAATTATGGCAGCACCAAATTGGGATTTACCTTTTGAGCTGATGTGTGATGCTAACGATTCTGCAGTAGGAGCTGTTTTGGGACAAAGAAAGAATAAAATTTTTCAAACCATATACTATGTTAATCGAACCTTGTCAGGTGCACAATTGAATTATTCAACAACAGAAAAGGAACTTTTGGTGGTAATTTTTGCTTTTGATAAATTTCGTTCTTATTTAATTGGCTTAAAAGTTATAGCTTATTCGACCATTCTGCTCTTAAGTATACGCGTTTGAAAAGAAAGAATCAAAACCTAAGTTGATCAGGTAGATTCTATTGCTGCAAGAATTTGATTTGAAAATCAAAGATAAGAAGGGGACTGAAAATCTAGTTGCATACCACTTATCAAGAATTCCAAATTCAAAAGAAAAGGTAAGACCAATTTTGGAAGAATTCCCAGATGAGAAAAAATTTTCCATCAAGTCCACAAAAATTCCTTGATATGCTGATTTTGTAAATTATTTAGTAAGTAATATTCTTCCTCCTGAATTATCATATCAATAGAAGAAAAAATTCTTTTCTGATGTTAAAAATTATTTTTAGGAATAAAGTATGTGCAGACCAGATCATAAGGAGATATGTTCCTGATGAAGAGAATGCAAACATTTTACATCATTGTCATGATGGAAAGGCAGGTGGTTATTTTGGTGCCACCAAAACTGCAGCTGAGATTTTACAATCTAGATTTTATTGGCCTACACTTTTTAAAGATGCATACTCCTATGTAGCTTCATGAGATAGGTGTTAGAGAACTGGAAATATTTCAAGAAAAATTAGATGCATTTGAACAACATTATTGTGTGTGAATTATTTAATATTTGGGGTATTGATTTCATGGAACCATTTACACCTTCTTATGGAAATTTATACATTTTAATGGCTGTGGAGTCTGTGTCTAAGTGAGTAGAAGTTATAGCATTGCCAACTAATAATGCTAAGGCTATGGTCAAATTCTTAAAGAAAAATATTTTTACCTGATTCGGCATTCCTAAGGCAATCATAAGTGATAGGGGGACATATTTTTACAACAAATAATTTGAAGCACTTTTGAGTAAGTACTGTGTTACATATAAAGTTGCAATCCCTTATCATCCTCAAACTAGTGGTCAAGTAGAGATTTCAAATAAGGAAATCAAGAGAATTTTAGAAAAAAATAGTGAATGCCTCTAGGAAAGATTGGTCAATAAAACTTGATAATGCACTTTGGGCCTATAGGACAGCGTTCAAAACCCCAATTAGGATGTCTCATTTTAGGCTAGTGTTTAGAAAAGCTTGTCACTTACTAGTGGAATTAGAGCATCAAGCATATTGGGCATTAAATTTTTTGAATTTTGATATGCAGTCTGCAAGTGAAGAAAGATTATTGCAATTGAATGAATTAGAGGAATTTCGCAATAAGGCCTATGAAAATTCTAAGTTGTACAAGGAGCGCACAAAAAAATTGCATGACAAGCACATATTCAAAAGATAGTTTAAAATTGGTCAAAAAGTCTTACTTTATAACTCTCGTCTTAAACTTTTTCCAGGAAAGTTGCGATCTTGATGGTCTGGTCCTTTTATAGTTACACAGGTACTCCCATATGGAACCGTTGAAGTTGCGCATGACACTAAGGGTACATTCAAAGTGAACGATTAACGTTTGAAGCCTTACTTTGAAGATGGTTACAACAAGCAGACCATCATTGAACTTCATCCTCCAAAATAGCGACATCTAATATAGTTTGGCTAAAAACTATAAAGCAAGCGCTTCTTGGGAGGCAACCCAAGCATTTTCATTATGTTTTATTTATTTATTTATTGTTAAGTTTATGTTTTCCAAAAAAAAAAAGATTAACTTTTCTATTTTATTCAGGTTAATTTTTTTTAGGGAGCACATTTCAAGAGTTTAATCATTATGGTCATCTATGGACGTATCATACAACCAAGAGAGTTTTCTTCTTCCTCTTTCTATTTTTCGCATTGAGGACACAGCATCATTCAAGTTTGGAGGAGACAAATTTTATGGATATTTTTTTTTTTTTATCATGATTGCATTCTTGGTTGTGAATTTTTGTGATTCTTAGGAAAATTTAAATTTTATTTAAACTTGCAATTAATGTGTGAGTTAATATTAATTCTAATTATGTTAATCCACTTACTGAGCACTAAAAGTCCTTAATTTTTTAATTGTATGTAAATCTAGAAAACATTCATGTAAAGTATGTGATTTTCTTAAATTTTACCCAAATCTTAGAATTTGTTTGATTTTCTCTTGAGACGAAATCCTAAGCTAAATCTAATTAAGAAAATGATTTAGGCAGTTTTTGGATCGATTGAGCCTTTCAAGCTAACCCTGTTTATTTATCCATAGTCACCCCCGTTGAGCTTTAATTATTACCCAATTTTTCATTGGCACCCATATATGTTTAGTCTAGTCGTTATCAAATTATATCATTATCCAATGCCCTATGAACACGTTGATATTCTTTTGGGGATAAAAAATTATTTGAGCTTGATAGAAATTTGGGAGGAATGATGGAGTATGAAAAAAAAAGAAAAAAAAAAGTGATTGTTATGGTTATTTTGGGTGTATTTAAAAAAAAAATGCTTTTATGATTCCCTATCTAACCTTCAATTGAGTGAGCTTTTTGGATACTCAATGGGTTGGAAATTTTCATATTATATTAGGAGGGACTTGGGAGAAACTCCACCATAAAGCAATTCAAGAAAAAAAAAGTAATGATGATATATGATAACAGAAAAATTATCTTGACGGAGTGAAATTAGACAATGACATTGGCTCTAACTAGATCCTAGAAATCAACGTGTTGATGGGTGATTTGAGCTTAAAATTACCGATATCTCACCTTTAGCCCAACCTTACATTACAACCCGAGAAAAGTCCTATTGATTTTTAGTTGGATGATTAGCTTACATTAGTGGAGAGATGAATAAAAAGCAAACCTATGAGATTTGGTCATAATTATTGAGAATTTTTTAGAGATTGCGTGTAAATGTAAATTTATCTAGATTGCATATAATTCGAAAAAAGATGAGGACTTTCACACACACACTCGGATCACATAGTTAAAATTGGTCTTAACTTATAAATCAATTTCAATGTTTGAATGAAATTTGTGTTTTTCTTTTAATTGTGAATTTGAGCAATTATAGAAAGATGTCATGGAGGAGGTTGCTAGGTTGAGTATGTGTTATGTCTTGATTTTGCTCGAGAACTAGCAAAATGTTAAGTTTGGGGGTTTGATAACTCTATAAAAATAGAGTTATTTTACCTATTTTAGGCAACAATTAATGCAATATCTATGAGAAAATATTTGGATTTCCTTCTGATTATTCGAATTTTCCTTGTTTATGCAGAATAATGAGATATGGAAAAGATAAGGAAAAGAATGACAAATATCAAGAATTCAAATTAAAAAAAAAAAAAAGTGGAAGATGGATATCAAATTAAGAAATTCTTGATTTTGTTCCCTAAGATTATCTGCAAGCATTGGAAGATAGATATCTATAATATATCTTTTGAAGAGGCGAACATGAGGAGAGAGAGAGCCATTAGTTTTTTATTAGATCGTTTTTCATTATTTTTGGAGTTTTTCAAGTATTTTGAAAAGAAGACAAAAGTGGTGACAGAATTCTTGTTTTTTTATTCAAGATGCTGAGTTTAATTTTTATTTTTATTTTTTCTTCTACTATGTTCTAATTTTCTTTTGTTAGGGTTATGATGTAACTTAACCATGATGATGTGAATTTCATGATTTTTATATTTTGCAATTGATTTCATTCATGTGAGCTATATATTATTATGCTTAATACTTTTGAGTGATTTGGCCACCACTTGAATGATCTGATGTGCGTGTTTAAGGCGAGAAGTGATAATATGCAATTACTCATTATAATATATAACCATGAATTAAACGTGGATAGAGATATCTTAGCGTTATTTGTGTAGATTCGGTGATAAGATGATCCAAAAGACTCATTGTAAGTTCGGGAATATTCATAGTTTTTGATGCACTTGTGTTTATTTTAATTCACATAGAGATATAGTAGATTAATAAACTAAGTAGGTTTGCTATACCTAGAGATAGGATAGTAAATTGATTAAGAAATTCGCTATCACATATTTGATATCATTTTTGTATCCAAAACAATTTGAAATTCATGTCTAGTGGTAATGGTGAAATCGGATGCTCTAACATATTTATCTGATCGATTTACTGCATTTAGTCTACAAATTTCGTTTTTAATTTATTCTTAATTATATTTTGATCTGTTAGATAAATTCTAAAATTAGTCTATTTTAGTATTTAATTGGTTCTCCATAAGATGATACTTTTTATCATCATTATATTACTTGTTCGACACGTGCACTTGCGTTTAGAATTTTACAAACACTTCGCATAATGAGAACCACAGTATGAGCTGCAATACTCGGATTTCTCCGAGGCTATCGACCTTGTCGTGAGTTTTTGCTTTAAGGTCCTGATGGCTTCCTTGTATGGAGTCTCTAAAGAATCAAGGTGGCATCCAAGGGCGCGTTTTAACGATTACATTAAAGTAGATTCGATAAGAAATTATTCTTTTTATTCGTTCTCTTTAACCGATTCCAAAGATTTTAAGCCATTTGATAACTATCCAAAATTTCTGATTCTAGAATAGAATCACGTTTGTCTGATCTCATTAATTCGGTTCCAAATCAATTTCTTTTAATTTTTAAATAATTTGTTTTACTTTTTTTTTTTTTTCTTTTCTTTTTTCCTTTTTCTTTTTTTTCTTTTCTTTTCTTTTTTTCCTTTTTCTCATCTTCTTCTTCTTCTTGTGACCGGTCGGCAACTAGCCGGACGAGGGCCGGCGACCTCACCGGGCGTCGCCGGCCCTCGGCGAGGCCCGCCCTCGTTGACCGAGCCTCGCCGGTGGCCAAGCCTGCCTCGCAGGGGCTAGGCGAGGCTTGCCAAGCCACCAGCGGGGCTGGGCAAGCCTCGCCTGGCCATCGGCGGGGCTGGGCGTCACGAGGCTTGCCTAGCCTCGGCGAGGCTCGGCCTCACCAAATTTGGTGACGCCGAGCCTCGCCGGTGGCTGGGCTTGCCTCTGGTGAGCTCGTCGGACCTTGCCCTGGTCTAGCGAGCTCGCCGGACCGGCGGCCGGCGGCGGCAGACGGTGGTGGGCGATGGTGGACGGCAGTCGTGAGATGGCCGAAGGGAAGAAGAAGAGTTCTTAGTTTTGATTCTCAAATTCGTTCCTGAAACAAGAATCAACTTTTTTTTTGTTCTTGATTCTATTCCCAATCTGTTCCCGGGAACAAAAATTTTACCAAACACGATTTTAGGCCCAAACTAACTCTGGGAACAAAGAATCAGAATTTGGCCCTGTTTGGATAGTTACCAAATAGGGCCCAAGTTTCCTACCTCATAAATTGCCTCATGCATGAACCTGCCAGGGTACCATCACACAAATGGACAAGGTTACATTGCTAATCTTTACAAACTGAAAGCAAAGCGGTAGAATACACTGACTACACTATCAGAAGCTGCGGCGAGGAGTGCTCGAATACACATGAGACAGGTAATTATGAATAATGATTGAAATATCTGCTTTAAGCAGATTATGGGCAACTTTAAAGATTTTCATCATCAACCCATGACGCTTAGAGTTGCACTGTGACTAAGTAACCAAAAACTGCCACTGCTGACTAGTGCCATTCCTACAGCAATACGAAGCCCCCTGCAGGGCAAGACAACAGACTTGTAAGTTCATCATCTAGCAAGTACCTGTGTTCTTAATTCTTACTATCCCTACAATAGAGATTGATATTTACTCAAAATCTAACTGGGATTTGCTTTTCTCAAACTTTTGCAGAAGTTGGTGGTGAAAGTGGATCTACATGATGACAAAGACAGGAGCAAGGCCATGCGAGTAGTTTCTGGTTTTGAAGGTATTGAAGTCTCTCCCTCTCTGTTTTTTCCCTTCATTCTCCCACCAAATGTTCAAATCGTCACTGTGATAATTAACCATCTTTTGTTTGAAATGTTCGGCTTTATCGCTAACCTTTGTCACATAATGCTTTCCAGGAGTTGGATCTCTGGCTATGGACTTGAAGGACAACAAACTAACAGCATCCGGCGATTTCAACCTGATCAAGGTGGTGAACAAACTGAGGAAATTCTGGCACACAGAAATCGTGAGCGTTGGACCAGCTAAGGAAGACGATGGCAAGAAAGACGGGGGCAAGTCACCAATCTCAAAGCCTATCAAGCATACTATTCTATGCCGGTCACATATTACTATCTGCGCACCGAAGAAACCCCAATTTGTGTCATATGTTAGAATTCTGTGTGCTTCCAGACCGAATCAGGACTTGGTTTGTGCACCGGAGAGGATTGAGTACGAAAGTTTGATTACGCCCTGTGAACACAAGAACGAGCGGTGTCCCTTTTCGAGAATATTAGGCTTTTATTGCGCGGTTCGGTACTTGTATGTGCGTAAGGTGCATATGTAGAGAGATTGGTTTTCAGTTGAGGAGCTCAAGGTATGGAAGATCCATTATGTATTCCATTTCGGTAAACGATTGTTTTCAGTGACTATGGAATGTGCGGTGGATGCTTCACATAGCTAAAATGTTCCATCGCTGCCAGCAATTCTCACTAATGTTATCAGACTAGATTAATAATAATTCATTGACTTAGACCTTGACTTCAACATCAACTTCAAGGAACACAACAACCCAAAAAATGAAAGAGGGAAAAAAAAAGAGAGAAAGTTAATATCATAAAAAATTCTGAATTGTATGACAAATTTATCTAAAATTACCAATATACCTAAGATAAGTTTATTCTCTATTAATTTCCATCAAATTTTTAAATTGAGTGACATGTAACAGTTCGTCAATGTAAAAGAAAAAAAAGAAAAAATAGTTCATTGGTGTACCCTTCGTTTGTCATTTATAATTTTTTATGGTCAAAAAATTAATTTTGAGTAAATTTGTACGTGTATATTAATTTAAGATTTTTTGTGGTATTAACTAGAGAGATGTGGTCCTATCAAAGATTATGGAGGTGACGACGTCACCATCAGAGATGTTATGGAGATTTCATGTTTCTCGCCCGTGTGTGAAACGCATACTTTCCCGGAAATTTCCCAATTTCTCGCCCTTTTGGCCTTTTTCGATTTGTCAAATTTCACGATTGAAGAAAAAGCTTCTTTACGCGAGCAAAAATGTCTATATCGTAAAGCCAAGTGGTGGCATTTTGACAGTGATGTCCGCTTTGATTCCTGTTCGATCGTCCGCCTTTTGCCTTTTGTCCTCACCCTCCCTCTCTCCCGTTAATTCGATCTTCGCCTTGTTTATAACTAAGCAAAGCTTACAGCGATCACAGCCAATAAGACCATAATCTTATCTTAGCAGGTAACATTGATGACATTTTGGTAGATACATATCCACTTCTTTGGTTGATGGTCTAGATCCTAGTTACAGATTCATTCTTGAAGAGTGTGTGAAAGAATGGTTACAAGCTCACTATGGCCTGTCCAGAGAGCTGGTCAGCAAATCATGTGCGTAACTGGTTCATCACAAGTTGCTGAATCCAGATGACTTGCTATCAGTGAACCGCACATGGTCAGGAAAGATTGGACTTTATTGCTCACTTAGGGGAAGTGTAATTAACATTCTATTCTCTCAGACTCAACTTACCATTTGATGCTCAAAAAATAAGGAGCTGCAGATGTTTAATGGCATGTGATGTCGAGATACCCTCCACTTCTACATAAGGAGAACCACAGTATGAGCTGCAATACTCCGGTTTTCTCCAAGGCTATCAACCTTCTCGTGAGTTTTTGTTTTAAATTTAATAGCGGTCGTATCTTCTCCAAGCAACTCACATAAGTTTTTCCTGATAGCTTCCCTGTTTGGGCTGACTTTTGGTCTCTGGAGAATGAAGGTAGCATCCAAGTTTCCAAACTCAACCTGCCTTGTGGATAAGCTGAACCGGAGGGTACCATCGGTTACATTGCTAATCTCTACAAACTGAAAGCAAAGAGGTGGAATACACTGACTATGATACTATCAGAAGCTGCAGAGAGGAGTGCTCGAATACACATGACACAGGTAATTATGAATAATGAATGAAATGTCTGCTTTAAGCAGATTAGGAGCAAATATGAAGATTTTCATCATCAACCGATGACGCTTGAAGTCGTAATGCGACTAAGTAACCAAAAACTGCCACCGCTGACTAGTGCCATTCCCACAGCAATACAAAGCCCTTTCCAGGGCTAGACTACAGATTTGTAAGATCATCATCTCGCTACTCCCTGTGTTCTTAATTCTTACTATCCTTACAATAGAAGTATCTGAAGTTCCAGTGCGCTTGATAAGGAGAGGACGTATTTAACAAACTGAAAGGTCAGCAATTTCATATTGGCGCAACATCGAGACAACACAGACCCCCTTTGATACTGGGGAAGGATCAAGACCGTGCCACGCCCAAAATAACTTTGACCTTCTAAGACACACATTCTAGCAGTAAAGGAGAGAATTTTGTTAGTGGAACTGTTTTGATCATCTTGACCTCTGAAATGATTTAACTGCATAATCTTCATTAGCGTTCAGGTCAACCCCAGACAGAGCCCTACAAAATTCGGACCCCATTTTAAGTGCATGATCATAAATCTGCCTAAGCTTCATTCGTTCATACATAACACATGACATTAAAGCAGCAGTGAATATACCTTAATTAGCATTCAAAGTCCCCCACCCCAAAGAGCAATCTAGGCTTCTGCTAAGTGCACCCAATTAATATTGTTAGAGCTGATGGTTGATTGATGGTTCACTTTCAATGTGCATCAGTGCTTGGTAAACATGTCAAGGAAGGAATCACATGAACAACGTCATTTCCGAGCAACGACAGTGGTTGTGGTATAACAACGCGGTCTATATTGCAACCTTCCTATGCAAAAGGGGGGTAGTAAAAAAAGAAAAAAAGTCTACATCTATTGCAATGTGCCAATTTATTCTTAAATTTTTTTATGTTTTACTAATTTTGATCGAAAATCATTGATATGGATCTTAGTCATCTTTGATACATCAAGCTAGTGCTAATGTAGATATTTTTTTAATAATGTTTTGAATTTTTCTTTTTTTTTTCGCATTTTATTATTATTTTTTTTTTTTTTTTTTTCTTCTTTTTTTTTTTGGCCAACAAGCCCTCGCTAGTCACTAGCTTGGGTCGTGGCCCTTGCTCACAGCTAGCTAGGCCACTATGGCCCTCACCGCCAAAACGAAAGGAAAAAGAAAATATAAAAATATTGATATATTTTAAAAAAATTGTAAGAATTGTCAATATTGACTTCGGCTGTGCCATGTAAAATGGACATTGACGAATTCCCACCAAAAATAACCAGAATGATTTAATTGGTAAATTGTGAAAAAGATTTACGGCTTAATCGCAATGCAATTCTATCCAATGAAAAGCTTGAACCCGTCAACTACCTGAACTGAGTCGGTTGCCAAGACTTTCAAGACTCACTGCTTCAAAAGTCACCGAGTCGCGAGGGGCGACTCGACCGAGTCACTTCAAAAGCCTCGAGTCGTGAGGAGCGACTCGCCTCTCTCCCCCTCTCCCTCTCTCCCCTTCCTAAAGTGGCCATCCTCTGTTTCGTATCGCCTCGACTCGTTACTTTACTGAGAAACCGGGTGGCTCTTTCCCTTGACTCGTTATTGTATTGACTGGTCAATGATTTGTCCTTTGTTCTCCGCACCGCGTCCTCCAAGATACTTCTCTTCACGCACTCCTCTCTTGCTCGCCACTCTATATAAAGCAATCCTTTTCGTCCCTCATACGTGCACACACTCAGTTGCAACTTGCTCCGAGTGTCCTTCGAGTGTCCTTCGAGTGTCTTTAGCTTCCAAATCAAAAGTTAGAGCAGTCAGAATCTCAGTTCTTGAAACCCAAGAGAAATGAAGGTGAGATGTCTTGCAGTCCTTCGAGAAGTTCCCTCTTTTTTTTTTTTTTTTTTTTTTTTTTTTTATATTATGTGTATCTTGTTCACTTCTGTGAGATGGGGTTTCAATGTTACTCTCTCCGGGGTTTTCTTGAACACTTTTCTTGGTATCTCTCGTCTCAAGCTTCATGAGTTATCGCTTGCTTCTTTGCTGCTGTATTTGTTTATCGCATAGCATGATTGTATCTGTTTATGTGAATAAGAATGCTCGGAATACTAAATGATGCTTCAAATTCTTATTCATTGTTGGTTATATATGGCCAACTTGTTTAAACGCTAGTCTGTCGCACCACTCGTGAATTCGTTGTAAGAGATAAACATTTACTCGAAATCCAACTGGTTTTTGATTTGCTCAATCTTTTGCAGAAGTTGGTGGTGAAAGTGGAACTACATGATGACAGAGACAGGAGAAAGGCTATGCGAGTAGTTTCTAGTTTTGAAGGTATTGGCCCCCTCCCTCTCTGTTTTTTCCCTTCTTTCTCCCACTGAATGTTCAAATCGTCACTGTGATAGCAATCATCTTGTGCTCGAAATGTTCGGCTTTATCACTAATCTTTCTCACATTATGCTTTCCAGGGATTGGGTCTCTGTCTATGGACTCGAAGGACAGCAAACTGACGGTATCTGGTGATTTCGACCCTGTCAAGGTGGTGACCAAACTGAGGAAATCTTGGCACGCAGAAATCGTGAGCGTTGGAGCAGCCAAGGAAGATGATGGCAAGAAAGAAGAGGGCAAGAAGGACGATCAAGTTGCCAATCTTGTAAAAGCCTATCAAGCATACTATTCTACACCGGTCACATATTACCATGTGTCCCCAGAAGAGACCCCAAATTGTGTCATTTGTTGAAATTCTTTGCACTTCCAGACCGAATCAGGACTCGGTCTGTGCACCGGAGAGGATTGAATCAGGAAGGTTGATTATGCCTTATGAACACAAGAACAAGTGATATTAGGTTTTTGGTGTGTGATTCGGTACTTATATGTGTTTAGGATGTATTTTGTAGAGAGATTGGTTTTCACTTGAGGAACTCAAGGTATGGAAGATCCACTATGTACTCCATTTTGGCAAACGATTGTTTTCAGCGACTGGAATACGCAGATGCAGTGGATGTTTTAAATCTTTTTTTGCTTGATATATTGAACAATCTGCAGGCAAAAACAGATATCGTTCATTTTGATCGCACTATCATCCTATGTCCTTAGGCTGTGGCAGTGGTTGCGGTTAGCTGATGAAACATACCTGGTATTTCTTTAGCAGCTTCCTGTCATAATTTTGCCTCACAATCTTGTGAAAGGTTATTCTGCTGGATAATAAAATTCATAAAAAGAGTAAGGTCAACTACTAAATGTGATCCATGCTGTGAACTCGTTGACTCGGTAATTGCTTTGGCTTATGGCAAATTTCAGTGACTGGTCAGGTCAAACGACTTCAGGCAAGCTGCAAGCAAGCGGGACATACTCTGTTGAAACTTCACGAAAAACTTCTTAACCAAACCAAGATATGAAAGTGTAGCCTCGGACCTTGCATGCCAAACATTATTGTCATTTTCTTGTGTTGTTTTCTTAAATTTGATTGCGTGTGTCAACGACAGGTGAGCCATTTAACTAATCAGTGCCATTCTTATCTAATTAAATGAGAAGAAAAAGAAAACTTCTGTTTTGCTTTGTTTGGAAGTAATTGATGACATTGCTACCACCCTCATCTTTGATTGCGTATATATTCTCCTAAAGTTGAAGTAAAAAAGGGGGCTTATATGATCATTGTTTGCGGACTCGATGTGCTAGCCACAGTTGGGATTCTCTTTTGTTCATCTTTGAAGACATTACTTATAATGGCAGATCATTTTCACTCAATCTTCTCCAGACCAGCAGCAATGGATGTCATCAATGAGTCATACCAGCCAGGTATATTAGAAAGAGGCTGAGAAGTACACGTATTACGCCCAAGATTATCAAAAGCCTTTGGCTTAGTTGTGGATCTTTCAAGTTTTTCCTTCTAGCATTCTTCACCCTGTTTATAACTAAGCAAAGCTTATGATGATCACAGCCAGTAAGACCATAATCTTATCTTACCAGGTAACTTCGATGAATTTTGGTAGATACGTATCCACTTCCTCGGTCGATGATCTAGATCCTCATTACAGATTCATTCAGGAAGAGGGTGTGTGAAAGAATGGCTGCAAGCTCGCTATGGCCTGTCTGCAGGGTCGGTCAGCAAATCATGTAAGTAATAGGTTCAACACAAGATGCTGGATCCACATGACTTCCCATCAATAAGTTAAAACATTTGGACATGAGCTGCAGCCTGCAGATATGATGAGACGTCTATTGCAGACTCACTATTGATGAACCGCACGTGTTCAGGAAAGATAGGACTTTGTTGCTCACTTAGGGAGAGTGTAATTAACATTCTAATCTCTTGGACTCAACTTACCATTTGAGGCTCCAGAAATGAAGAGCTGCAGATGTTCGATGGCATGTGATATCTGCATACCCTCCACTTCCGCATAAGGAGAACCACAGAATGAACAGCAATACTCCGGTGTTCTCCAAGGCTATCGACCTTCTCATGAGTTTTTGCTTTAAGGTTGACAGCTGTTGGATCTGCTCCGAGCAACTCACTCAAGTTTTTCCTGACAGCTTCCACGTATGGGCTGACTTTTGGTCTCTGGAGAATCAAGTTGGCATCCGAGTTTCTAACCTCATAACCTGCCTCATGCACAAGCTGAACCAGAGGGTAACATCACGCAAATTGACAAGGTTAAATTGTTTATCTTTACAAACCGAAAGCAAGGCAGTGGAATACACTGACTATACTATCAGAAGCTGCAGGGAGGAGTGCTTGAATCCACATGACACAGGTAATTATGAACAATGAATGAAATACCTGCTTTAAGCAGATTATGGGCAACCGTGAAGATTTTCATCATCAACCCATGATGCTTAAAGTTGCAATGCGACTAAGTAACCAAAAAGGGCCATCGCTGGCTAGTGCCATTCCTACATCAATATAAAGCCCTCTGCAGGGCAAGACTACAAATTTGTAAGATCATCATCTCGCAAGTACCTGTGTTCTTAATTCTTACTATCCCTACAGTAGAAGTATCTGCAGTTCCAGTACACTTGATAAGGAGAAGACGTTTTAAACAAACTGAAAAATCAGCAATTACATATTGCCACAATATCAAAACAACACAGAGCCCCTGTTTTAAACAAACTGGGAAAGGATCAAGACCATACCACGCCCAAATAACTTTGACCTTCTAAAACACTCATTCTAGCACTAAAGGAGAGAATTTTGTTAGTGGAACTGTCTTGATCATCTTGTCCTCTGACTCATGCCTCCGAAATGACCTAACTATATAATCTCAATTAGCATTCAGGTCAAACCCAGGAAGAGCCCCACAAAATTCGTACCTCATCTGAAGTGCAGGATCATAAATCTACCTAAGCTTCATTCCTTCATACACAACATGACACTAAAGCAGCAGATAATATGCCTTAATTAGCATTCAAGTCAACCACCACAAAGAGCAATCTAGGCTTCTGCATAGCGCACCCGATAAATGGTGTCAGAGCTGGTGGTTGAATAGTGACTCACTCTCAACATATATCGGTGGTTGGTAAGCATCTCATGGAAGGAATCACATGAGCAACACCATTTCTGGGCAACAACGGTGATTGTGTGATATAGCAATGTGGTCCAAATTGCAGCCTTCATGGGTAAAAGGGGGGGAAATTTTCTAAATGTATCCCAATGTGTCAATTTATT
The DNA here is from genome assembly GCA_016097615.1 of Eucalyptus dawsonii. Lineage (NCBI taxonomy): Eukaryota > Viridiplantae > Streptophyta > Magnoliopsida > Myrtales > Myrtaceae > Eucalyptus > Eucalyptus dawsonii. The sequence goes on from CM027875.1 coordinate 13,814,092, forward strand.
CCTAAATCTTTTTAGTATTTACTAATTTTGACAAGAAATCATTGATATGATGCCAGTCATCTTACCTAGCACACTTTAGGTTGGCGCTAATGTGAGCATTTTTTAATAATTTTTTAATTTTCTAATTTTTTAATTTTTTTTGTTTTTTAGTATCATTTCTTTCTCTCTTTTTTCCTTTTTTTTTTTTTTTTTTTGGGACAGCAAGGGTCAACAAGCCCTTGCCAGCCGCTGGCTAGGATCGTGGCCCTCACTCCCAACGAGTGTGGCCACAATGGCCCTTCCCGGCCAAAATGGAAGGAAAAAAATTAAAAAAAGAAATGAAAAATCAGAAGTTAGAGCAGTTACCAATCTCAGTTCTCGTAACCCAAAAGAAATGCAGGTGCGATTTCTTGAAGTGCTTCGAGAAGTCAATCTCTTTTTTTGCATACTATGTGCATCTTGTTCACTTCTGTGAGATCGGGTTCTTGATGTTACTTTCTGCTGGGTTTTCCTGAACACTTCTCTCTCTCCGTCTCAAGCTTCATGAGCTATCGTTTCTTTCTTCGCTGTCGTAACTGTTTATGGCATAGCATGATTGTATCTGTTTATGTGAATAATAATGCTCGCAATATCAAATGATGCGTTGAATTCTTATTCATTGTGGCCAACTTGTTCAAACGCCTGTCTATCACACCACTTGTGAATGTCGAGTTCAGTCGTCACCTCGAGAGGTTGATATTTACTCAAAATCTAACTGGGTTTTGCTCTCCTCAAACTTCTGCAGAGCAGAAGTTGGTGGTGAGAGGGGATCTACATGATGACAGAGACAGCAGCAAGGCCATGCCAGTAGTTTCTGGTTTTGGAGGTATTGGCTCTCTCTGTATCTGTTTTTTTCCTTCATTCTCCCACTGAATGTTCAAATCGCCACTGTAATAACTAATCATTTTATGCTCGAAATGTTCGGTTTTTTCACTAACCTTTGTCACATTATGCTTTCCAGGGATTGGGTCTCTGGTTATGGACTCGAAGGACGACAAACTAACAGTATCCGGCGATTTCAACCTGGTCAAGGTTGCGAACAAACTGAGGGAATTCTGGCACACAGATATTGTCAGTGTTGGACCAGCCAAGGAAGACGATGGCAAGAAAGACGAGGGAAAGAAAGAAGAGCGCAAGAAGGACGATCAAGTCGCCAATCTCGTAAAAGCCTATCAAGCATACTGTTCTACGCCGGTCACATATGACTGTGTTCCCCCAGAAGGGACCCCAAATTGTGTCATATGTTGAAATTTTTTGCGATTCCAGACCGAATCAGGACTTGGCTTGTGCACCGGAGAGGATTGACTAAGTAAGGTTGATTATGCCTTGTGAGCACAAGAACAAGTGAAGTACCCTTTCAAGAATATTAGGTTTTTAGTGCGTGGTTCGGTACTTGCATGTGCGTAGGGTATATTTGTAGAGAGATTAATTTTCAGTTGAGGAACTCAAGGTATGGAAGATCCATTATGCACTCCATTTCGGCAAACGAATGTTTTCAGTAACTATGGAACCGGCAGTGGCTGTTTTACATAGCTAAAATGTTCCATCGCTGCCAGCAATTCTCACTGCCGGCAATTCTCACTGAAGTTATCACTTATCAGACTAGATTAATAATAATTCATTGACTTAGACCTTGACTTTAACGTCAACTCCCAGGAACACAAAAATCCAAAAAATAAAAGAGAGGAAAAAAAGAGAATTACAATAACAAAAAATTATAGACTAATACACGTGATAAATTTACATAAAACTACTTATACACCTAAAATAAATTTATCCTTTATTAATTTTGGTCAAATTTTTAAAATAGATAACACGTAATAGTTGATAAGTGTATCAATTTAGAGTTTCACACCTCATTTATCTTTTGAGAATAAATAAATTTGTTGCATATATACTAATCTAGAATTTCCTATGCTATTAACTAGAGAGAGATGGGGTCCTATCAAAGATGACGGAGGCAATGATGTCACCATCGAGAGAGGTTCTAGAGATTTCATGTTTCCCACCCGTGTGTGAAACGCATACTTTCCTGGGCATTTCTCATGTTTCTCGCTCTTCTGGCTTTTGTCGATCTTTCAAATTTCACGATTGTAGAAAAAGTTTCTGTACGCGAGCAAAAATGTCAAGATCGTACAGCTAAGTGGGGGCATTTTAACAGGGTTGATGCTGAGGGTGATGTCCGCATTGATTCCTGTTCGATTGTCCGCCATTTGCCGTTTGTCCCCACCCTCCCTCTCTCCCGTTAATTCGATTGTCCCCCGTGCTAAAAAGATTTTATTTCAAAAAGTCTCAATAAGTACGTAGAAGGGGATATGATTAAGTGGGACATCACATGATTATAGCATATTCTTTAAAGGAAAACAATTATCAAGTCGGTTTGAACTTGATTATACTTATGCCAATTCAATTGTAAATTTTTCAAATTATTGCTGATGAAGTCGTGAAGCTTTGCGCAGGATTCTATTGCAGTCCCTTCTGTTAGAACTAAACATAATAATGATAACTTTGAAAATTTGAAACGAGTACACAAGCTTGAGGGAAAGAATGTTCTTAGAATGCTTTTCTGATGTCTTCTCTGTGTACAATACTCACCCTCTATCTTTATATAATAGCAAAACACCACGCCCATTAGATGAGCCATGAAGTTTTCGAACACTCCTTTGGCAACATTAAATGAAGCAATTAAAAAAGTCCACGGAGCTAATGAAAGCACACAAAGTCAAATGAAAAAATACAATAAATAGATGAAGACAAGCGATGAGAACTCTTCAGTGAGCTTTTCTAGCCTTCTTTGTCTTCATGGTGCATAAGGTTTTCTTCATTAAATGCTTGTAGCTTTGTTGTCTTCAATTTTTATCAAGTGCGTACCATAAATCATACTTCACCGATTCATTTTCATTCTTCCCCTGACACCCAAATAAATCAAGGCATTCTTTTACTAACAATCAAATCTTGAGCTCAATAACCAACATACTCAATTCTTCAACGCCCGGAAATTGGCCGTAGGATGTCATTTCAAGCAAAGCTGTCCAGGCCGGTGACAGCTAGATGCCACCGCATCAATGATTTCATAAAACGATTGGGTGGAATGACTACACTAAAATTTCACTTGGAGATTTAGAATTACATTGACGAAATTGAAAAGTTTAAAATCAAACTAATATATAAGCAATAAACAAAGGACGGATCTGGTGAATGTCCCTGTGGTTAAAGATTTCTTATCCCGATATTTACGTGGGTGCAAAATCCTGATGATATCTGCAAACAACGGTAAGATGAAGAACACCCTTTCCGTGTCACCGTACTACCGGGTCACTCGGTACAATTCATCTTGCTAACCTTGGCAGCAGCAAAGCCGGAGGAGGAGCATTTGGCAAGAATCTTCACGACACGCTACGACGAAAAGCTTGAACCTGTCGACAGCGGGAACCGAGTCAGTTGCCAACATTCAAAACTCGCTCCTTCAAAAACTCAGGCACTAATCTCTCGTGTATAGACGTGTAGCAGTAAAAAAATTTCACCCTGAACTGATTCTAATTCTTAGTGGAACGTCGATCTGATAGTTCTGTAAGTATGCATTGAAATATCTGTGCATTTGCCCACTTTTTTTTTTTTACCATTTTCCATGTTTTTAGTAGGAACTTCTAGTTGATGTTTTTTGTTTTCTAGATCTGCATGAATCGATGGTGAAGTGAGATACGATGGACGAGACGGATCCTTCGAGGACAGAGAGAGGAGGACGGCGGTAGCTACGGTTTGAACAGCTTCTATGTTTCAGTTCAGTTTTCGGGTCTTCACCTGAACAGAACCGAAACCGAAACGAATATAAAACCCGGATTCTTAAGCTTTTGCCCGAACCAGAGAAGACTCGACCTGGGAAGACCCCTGTAGGATTCTAGGAAATGTAGCCGACGGATGCCGTTAAGATAAACGCGTGGAAAGCAGCGCCGCGTTCGACTTATCTTGTCCGGTTCTGAAACAGGGTTGTACTAACACGGGTGTGGCTGTCAAAGCAAAATTTGCCTTTCTCCGACACAAACCCGTGGAAATTTCCAAGCAATACACAAATCTGTCGTAAATAATGTGTTGCCGCGGATTGATCGTCTTTTTTCCAAGCTAACGGTACAGTTAGCGAAGCATTGTTTCTTTAATATGTATATAATGCGAATTTCGGGGGGAGGAGGGAGTCATCAGCTCGGTCGACGGGGAACTTGAGAAAGCCGAAATCAGGAAACAAACGATCTCCATCTCGCTCAATTCATTCACAGTCCCCTTCCCTCCCTCCCACCCTCCCTCCCTCCCTTTCCACTTCCCGATGGTGATGAAGACCTTGACTTTCTTGGTCGACGATAATTACCTCAACACTCGCCCTGGCTCACCGCCGGCCTGGCCGCCTTCGCCCCCGGCTTCTCCTCAAGCTTCCAACTGTTGCGTCAGTTTTTTTCAGTAGATTCGAGGGACTGCTGCTTCAGGATCGGTCCAGGTACGGTCCCTTCTCAGTCGTTGTCGCGGGTTCCGGTTGCTAGAAACCTGATCATCGTCCCCAATTCTTCCTGGAAATCGTCTGTTTCGCTGTGAAAATTGACTTGGTACTCTTAATTTCGTGCTCCAGAGACAGAGGAGCTGTGGGGCAGATGCCGGACTAGAATCCCCAGGGAAGCAACGATTCTGTTGGAAGATATGCTGAAGATCCGGGAAATATACTGGGAAATTGATTGATCTGATTTTGATTATAGAGAATCAATCAAGGATTAGATAGAAATATTAGATTGTTTTGTAAAATATTACATTGCCTTTTCTATATGTACATCTTGTAATATAACTGCTGAAGTCTTGTACATTAATTACAAGTGAGAAATATACAGAAAATCTTCTCTCCAAAATCCGTCCTCTTCTTGCTTTCCTCGTCCGTTCCTTGCTTTCCTTCGGTTTCTCACATGGTATCAGAGCTTTGGCTCTAAGCTCCAATTTCCGCACCTAATTGCTTTCATACGATCTTGAAGCTGCAAGACAGATCAACGTCTGTCTTGTTACAAAAGAATCAAACTTTGTAAAGAGGAAGAAGAAACGGAAAGGAATTTTTTACCATGAATCCAGAGAATCTGCCCCCTGTTGCTGCTGGCGTTCCATCCACAAGCAACGCCACACCGACGGGAGAAACACAAGGCCACAGAACTGGCACAATACCTGCAATTCCCATAACCCAGCAACAAATGTAGACCCAAGGCATACAATGGCAGTTATTCCCAACTCAATCGAATATGGGGCAGCCCATTCCGGGCCATCCTTACCAATGGGTACCCTATCCATGGTACGTCGGGCAAGGCTCAAATCCATCATTGCCAGGGGTAATAAGTTACCACAATAGTGTTCAGCCTGACGGGAGCCTACCAGCTGCAAGTGGGGCAAGCTCAACCGTCGAGACAGAACAAGTCACCGGATCTGGAGAACCGGGTACAGGGACGAATCCCTACTCGAACGTTTCACTCGTGTTTTTACCATTTCCGATCGCAGCTATCACCGGCCGACCAAAGCCAGGTGATCCTTTGCATGTGTCAACCGCCAATGGTCCAGAACTGCGATTGATCAGTCTGCAACTGACCGGGCTAGAAAACTACAACAAATGGTCACAAGACTTCCGGTGAGCTCTCGTGACAAAGGATAAAGACAGTTTCCTCGACGAAACCGTACCAATTCTGTCGGACGAACAACTGGCCAAGCACTAGAGAAAATGCAATCACCTAATCCATGTCTGGATCGGCAACACAGCTGGCCTTCCACCGACGGAGGATTCGAAAATCATGTGGGACAACATCAAAGAGAGGTACGGGAAATTAGACCGAGCAAAAATCTTTTGTCTCATGCAAGAACTCACATATCTCAAGCAGGGGAATATGTCCGTCACAGCGTGTTACAACAAACTCTCATCGCTCTGGAACGAGCTCGAGGCCACGAAAGAAAAACTCGAGGGACCTCCAAAAACTCTTGGGCAGTACAGATCTATGAAGAAGAGGGAGAAATCCACTCAATTTCTTTTAATTTCGAACGAAACATACCTAACCTTTCGTTCGCAGATCCTGGCGATGGATCCCGTGCCACCCCTCGGTTGGATTTGTTGGAGAAATCTTCGTGAAGTGTTTTGAAGCTGACAAAACGTTTCCATAAATCTAGTCTGAAGATTTGCAGACTCTGCTATTTAAAGTCTGAAGACCTCCGGATAGCCAGACTCAAGACTCAAAGTCTATTCTCATTGACAGTTTCTAATCCGTTGAAGAAAGGTTATCCAAAACTGGATGTTTCATTAAGGATGTGACCTTATCGACTGAAGAAGATCTCTTGGCTGGATATGACATAACGGAATCCTTTATTTGATCATGATTGATTCGAAGATTAAGGATCCGATGATTGGCGAAGTATACTTGGAAGGTTCTACTTATAGAAACTGAGATCCTGATTGTATGGGCGAACATGATTGATAGGCTATCGACATGTTCCTTTAATAGCTCGAATGATCTTCCTAATTGATTCCGTCCAACGGGTAGATTGGAGGAATTCCTTTGATAAGTGCCAACGGGTATGATGGCATAAAGGAGTATATAAGGAAGACGTTCTAGTTGTTCGAGAGAGTGCACGATAGAAGAATTCCAAAGTCTGAAGCTCCTTGTTCTTAGTCAATTCATTTGAGTGAAATCTTGTACACAAAAGAGAGTCTATATTCGTAAGAAATCTTGAGGAAGTGTGGTAGAATATCTACATTGTGGAATCAAGGGAGAACTTTGCTATAACATCTCTTTTGTTCATAATGAAATCCAGCCGGTGAGCTGTCAATGCAGAAGAGTGGACGTAGGCTTAGAATAAGCCGAACCACTATAAATCTTGTGTTTAATTTTCTCTTCCCTACTCTTTGCTTTACTTTGATCGTAATTCGTTTTGTTAATCAATCGAGAACTTCATTTCTATTGTCAGATTAATACTGCTTGCATATCACGAAAAATTATTATACACCTATTCACCCCCTCTAGGTGCTTATACTAGCTATCTCAGGATTTTCCAGCTGGCTATCCAAGAAGATAGCTAGCGGCTCACAACTCCGGAGCAGACCCGAGGAGGCGACACCATCACTCTCGCTCTTCACGGGGAACACTGTGGGAGAGATTCAGGGGTAAAAACCCTAGCCCGGGAAAGAGAAAATCGCGAGGGGCTAGGGTTTGCAACTAGCGAAAGAACCCTTAAAAGGGAAGGAAGTTACGGTTCAGATTTAATCCAGCAATCTAATGACTCAGATCCCTTCCGGCAATCTGACAGTCCGCATGGACTCAATCTGTCCGTTACATCGGACGGTGGAGATAATTCCACAATAAAAGCATCCAACGACTAGATTTTTTCCTCATCACTAAGGAATTTCGGCCAAAATTCAAGGAGGAGAGGTAAATTATACTGTGAACATTGCAAACGTCTGCATCATACCATAGATAATTGTTGGAAATTACATGGAAAGCCAAGAGAAAAAGGAAAAAAGAAAGAATATTATGCAGCTTACCAGGTCACTGGACCTACTATACCAAGTAGTGACCGACCAATTACCTATGGGCAATATCAACAACTGATGCAGGCACTGCAAAAAGCAGGCATTGGAAATAAAAGAGGAAGTTTCTCAGGTATATCCCACTGCCTGATCAATTCTATTTCAAAAAGGGCATGGATAGTTGACTCAAGAGCAAGTAATCATATCATTTGTGATATAAGTTTCTTTTCAAAAATGCATAGGAAATTGGATACACCTATTTCTGTGCAACTTCCAAATGGAAATGTTACTCATGTCACATTGACAGACACTGTTCAACTAAGCTCTCAAATTATCCTACAAAATGTCCTTTATGTCCCACAATTTCAGTTCAATCTCATTTCTGTATCCAAAGTCTGCAAGGAAAATTCCTATCAAATACTCTTCGATGCTGACACATGTTTTTTTCAGGCCCTTTCGACTGGGAAACTGATGGGCTTGGGTAGTCTTTCCGAAGGTTTATATTTCTGGACCGGTCATTTTGATTTGAATTCAATTCCTCTAAATAAGTTGTCATTGTGTAATGTCATTGCCAATGATAAAGATTTTCTTTTACATTCGAGAATGTGTCACAATGCTTTCTTTCCATACTCTAAATTTCATAAATGTCCTCTCACAAAACAGTCTCGCACACCTTTCCCTTCAAATAAAAAACGTTCCAAAGATATCATTTCTTTAATTCATGTGGATGTATAGGGACCATATCACACAGCACATTGTGATGGTTCACGATATTTTCTCACAATTGTGGATGATCACTCTCAGGCCACATGGGTATTCCTGATGCAATCCAAAGCCCAAGTTCCCTCTCATTTGAAAACATTCATCACCCTGACTAAAAATCAATTTAGGAAATCAATTCAACGAATCTGGACTGACAATGGGAAAGAATTACAGGCATTGACTGATAATCAGACATGGGAGATAGTTCATCTACCCCTGAACAGGAAATCCATAGGATGCAAATGGGTTTATAAAGTAAAGTATAGAGCTGATGGATTTATTAAACAATACAAAGCTCGATTGGTGGCAAAAGGATATACCTAACGAGAATGTTTCGCCTATCACGAAACTTTTTCTCCAGTTGCTAAAGATGTCACAATCCGCTCATTTTTATCAGTTGCAACAATCCATGATTGGCCATTACACCAAATGGACATCCACAATGCTTTTCTTCATGGCGATCAGGATGAAGAAATTTACATGGATATTCCTAAGGGCTTACGGAAACAAGGGGAGAATAAAGTATGTCGTCTCCGCAAATCCCTTTATGGGCTGAAACAAGCTTCCAGACAATGGTATGCTAAATTTGCTAATGCCCTCACCAATGCAAACTTCAAACAATTCAAGTATGATTATGCCTTATTTACATGGACAAAAGGTACGTTATCTATTTATTTGATGATTTATGTAGATGACATTCTTATTATGGGAAATGATAAAGCTACAATAGAGAGCCTTAAAAAATATTTGCATACCACATTTCATATAAAAGATCTGGGAGCACCAAAATATTTTCTTGGGATTGAGATCGCTCGATCTCACCAAGGAATTTCCCTTAGTCAAAGGAAATTTGTGTTGGAAATTATATCAGAGGTCGGTTTATCAGGATGCAAGCCAACAGCTATTCCAATCGAGCAGAATACCAGATTGACTACAACAGACCATACTGGGGGGACATCTCAGGATGATGATCCTATACTGCAGGATCCAACGAGTTATCAAAAGCTCATTGGAAAACTTATATACCTAACTATGACCAGACCTGATATATCATATGCAGTGCAAAACCTCAGTCAGTTTATGCACAAACCGAAGGAATCCCACATGAATGCCACTCTAAAAGTTGTGAAGTATTTAAAGAGGTGTCCAGGACTTGGGATACTTCTATCTAGAAGATGCAACATGGAAATGACAGCATATTGCGATGCAGATTATGCAACTTGCCCTATGAGTCGAAGATTCATAACTGGGTTTTGCATTAAGCTGGGAGATTCCCTTATTTCATAGAAAACCAAGAAGCAAGCAACAGTTTCTTTATCCTTAGCTGAAGCAGAATATAGGGCCATGGCAAAAACCACATGTGAGATTGTTTGGATACGAGGTTTACTTGGTGACCTCGGAGTAAAGCTGAAAGGTCCAACGAAGTTATTTTGTGACAATGAATCGGCTCTCAAGCTTGCGGCAAATTGTGTAATGCACGAGAGGACCAAGCACATAGAAGTGGATTGTCATTTCACTCAGGAGAAGATTCAAGAAGGGATAATCGAGACAAGAGGGATTGGGACTGCTGAACAACCTGCAACGTCTTCACCAAAGCCCTATGTCAAAGACAACATGCATATCTGCTAAGCAAACTAGGCATCTTGGACATTTACAAGCCACCAGCTTGAGGAGGAGTGTTGGAAAATATGCTGAAGATCCGGGAAATATACCGGGAAATTGATTGATCTGATTTTGATTATAGAGAATCAATCAAAGATTAGATAGAAATATTAGATTGATTTGTAAAATATTACATTGCCTTTTCTATATGTACATCTTGTAATATAACTGCTGAAGTCCTGTACATTGATTACAAGTGAGAAATATACAAAAAATCTTCTCTCCAAAATTCGTCCTCTTCTTGCTTTCCTCGTCCGTTCCTTGCTTTCCTTCGGTTTCTCACAGATTCGGTAGGGAAAGTGTTCGAACAGGTGAGGTTTTCAAGAGCTGTCGTCGGGATTAACATTTCCTTCATCTTTTGCGATTGTTCCGGAGCAGCCTCCGTGGGGCGACTCGCCCCCCTCTCTCTCTCTCTCTCTCTCTCTCTCTCTCTCTATCCAAAAGTCATGAGCCTCTGTTTTCGATCGTCTCGACTCGTTAACTTTCTGAGAAACCTTGTGGTTCTTTCCCTCAACTCGTTATTATATTGACTCGGATCTTCTTCGTCTCCCAAATCTGTGGTGGTCAATGATTTGTCCCTTTGTTCCACACACATCAAGGCCACCGAGGAACATCTCCTTTTCACGCACTCCTCTGATGCTCGCCACTCGATACGCGTGCGCACACACTCAGTTTTTTACTTGCTATCCCATCACACCACTTGTGAACGTCTGAGTTTAGTAGTCGCAAAAGATTGATATTTACTCAAAAATGTAACTGGGTTTTAATTTCCTCAAACTTTTGCAGAAGTTGGTGGTGGTGTTAGTGGAACTACATGATGAGAGACAAAAGAGGAAGGCCATGCAAGTAGTTTCTAGTTTTGGAGGTATTGACTCTCTCTCTCTCTCTCTCTCACTTAAAAAGAGTAAGGTCAAATACTAATGTGATCCATGCTGCTAACTCGTTGCCTTGGTCAGTGATTTGGCTTATGGTAAATTCTAAGGGTGAGCATGGTCCGAGTTGGTCCGGGCCACCCCCTAACCCTAGGACCAACCCGTATAGTGTCGGTCTCAATTTTTAAGACCGAGGACCGACCCTATTGAACCTTGGACCAAGGACCGGACCGACCCAATGGGTTCGGTCTGGTTCCAAGGTCAACCCAAGACCGATCGATAATTTTTTTCGTCTTATTTTTTATACTCCCTAAAAAAACAAACCTACAAATTCAAATTACACATCCATCGATAATGCGGTATTATACGACTAAACTATAAATACCAATACATATTTAGCAAATTTAAGATGACACAACAATAGAAATTTCGTACTTGCTAACCGCTCATCGAGATATGGGACAAGATGGAAAATTCTTGTAATCATATATCTTTAATATTCATAACACTATATGCAAAAGCGTTTTCCTACATTTGATCATGTAGAGTCCACTTAACCAAAAAATGAGCTTCACACCACTTGACTAGCAAATCATTGTAGCAACTGCAGTACTACTTTACTCTTCAAAAACTTTTACCATTTGACACAAATTGAATAGCAAAGTGTAGCTGAAATTCATTAGTAAAATACAATTAAACCATAAAAAGTTCAAAATACTTAATATAAACCATGAATATATAACTTCACATTTTGTTAATTCACTTGAACTTTTAAACACCGAAAACAAAACAAACGACGCATAATTAATACTCAACAAAAGTTTTAAATTGAAATTACTATTAGTGATATTTATAGAACATCTCAATATAATATAATATGACAGATATTTTACTTAAGTTTGAATATATAAAATAATTATAAATAATATAATATAATATAATATAATATAATATAATATATAGGGTTGGTCCAAGGTTGGACCAATCCAAAACTCTTAAGACCGAGGACCAACTCGTACAGTGTTGGTCTTGGAATTTCAGAACAAGGACCGACCCACTCCCCTTGGGAACCGGACTGGGACCGATAGGGTTGGGCCGGTCCAGGGTCGGTCCAGGGTCAACCCTAGACCACTGCTCACCCCTAGTAAATTCTGGTGACTGGTCAAGTCAAGTGACTTCAAGCAACCTGCAAGCAAGAAGGATATACTCGTTGGAGTTTGACGAAAACTTCTTAACCAAACCAAGATACGAAAGTGTGACCTTAGACCTTGCATGCGAAAAATTATTGTCATTTTCTTGTGTTGTTTTCGTAAATTTGATCACATGCGTCAACCACGGATGAGCCAAATTAACTAACCAGTGCCATTCTTATCTATTTAAACAAGAAGAAAAGGAAAACTTTTGTTTCATTGCATTGTTTGGTAAGTATAGGATGACACTCCCTACCATCCTTATCTTTGATTGCATATGTATTCTCCTAAGTTGAAGGAAAAAAGGGAGCTTATATTCTTCTTAACCAAACTTCTTTGATCATTATTTGCAGACTCGATGTGCCAGGCACTTCATCTTTGAAGACATTGTATGTACCTGCATACCATACCACCCTCGTTAAAAAACTAATAATGGCAGATCACTCTCACTCAATCTTCTCCGAACCAGCAGCAATGGATGTCACTGATGAGAGTCACACCAACCAGGTATATTGGAAAGAGGCAGAGAAATATACATATTGCGCCGTAGATTATCAAAAGCCTTTGGCTAAATGGTGGATCTTTCGAGTCTTTCCTTCTAGCAATCTTCACCCTGTTTATAACTAAGCAAAGCTTGTGATGATCACAGCCAGTAAGACGATAAACTTATCTACCAGGTAACTTTGATGAATTTTGGTAAATCCCTATCCCCTTCTTTGGGTGATGATCTAGATCCTAGTCACAAATTCATTCATCAAGAGGGTGTGTGAAAGAATGGCTACAAGCTCACCATGGCCTGTCCAGAGAGCTGGTCAGCAGATCGTGTGTGTAACTGGTTCAACACAAGATGCAGAATCTAAATGACTTGCTATAAATAAGTTGCAACATTTGGACATAAGCTGTAGATATGGTGAGACGTATATTGCAGACTTACTATCAGTGAACCGCACATTTTCAGGAAAGATTGGACTTTTTTGCTTGCTTGGGTAAGGTGTAATTAACATTCTGTTCTCTTAGACTCAACTTACCATTTGATGCTCCAGAAATGAAGAGCTGCAGATGTTTAATGGCATGTGAGTTCTGAATAACCTTCACTTCTGCATAAGGAGAACCACAGTATGAGCTGCAATACTCGGTTTTCTCCAAGGCTATCAACCTTCTCGTGAGTTTTGCTTTAAGGTCCTGATGGCTTCCTTGGAGTCTCTGAACAATCAAGGTGGCATCCAAGTTTCCTACCTCATAAATTGCTTCGTGCATGAGCCTGCCAGGGTACCATCACACAAATGGACAAAGTTACATTGCTAATCTTTACAAACTGAAAGCAAAGCGGTAGAATACACTGACTTCACTATCAGAAGCTGCAGCGAGGAGTGCTCGAATACACGAGACAGGTCATTATGAATAATGATTGTAATATCTGCTTTAAGCAGATTATGGGCAACTTTGAAGATTTTCATCATCAACCCATGACGCTTAGAGTTGCAATGCGACTAAGTAACCACAAACTGCCACTGCTGACTAGGGCCATTCCTACAGCAATACGAAGCCCCTGCTGGGCAAGACAACAGACTTGTAAGTTCATCATCTAGCAAGTACCTGTGTTCTTAATTCTTACTATCCCTAAAATAGAAATTGATATTTACTCAAAATCTGACTGGGTTTTGCTTTTCTCAAACTTTTGCAGAAGTTGGTGGTGAAAGTGGATCTACATGATGACAGAGACAGGAGCAAGGCCATGCGAATAGTTTCTGGTTTTAAAGGTATTGAACTCTGTCCCTCTCTGTTTTTTCCCTTCATTCTCCCACTGAATGTTCAAATCGTCACTGTAATAATCAATCATCTTTTGGTTGAAATGTTCGGCTTTATCGCTAACTTTTGTCACATAATGCTTTCCAGGGATTGGATCTCTGGCTATCGACTTGAAGGACAACAAACTAACGGTATCCGGCGATTTGGACCCAGTCAAGGTGGTGAACAAACCGAGGAAATCTTGGCACACAGAAATCGTGAGCGTTGGACCAGCTAAGGAAGACGATGGCAAGAAAGACGGGGGCAAGAAAGAAGAGGGCAAGAAAAACGAGGATCAAGTCGCCAATCTCAAAGCCTATCAAGCATACTATCCTATGTCATTCACATATTACTGTCTGCACCCCGAAGAAACCCCAATTTGTGTCATATGTTAAAATTCTATGTGCTTCCAGACCGAATCAGGACTTGGTTTGTGCACCGGGGAGGATTGAATAAGAAAGGTTGATTACGCCCTGTGAACACGAGAACGAGCGGAGTACCTTTTCGAGAATATTAAGCTTTTATTGCATCGTTCGGTACTTGTATGTGCGTAGGGTGTATATGTAGAGAGATTGGTTTTCAGTTGAGGAGCTCAAGGTATGGAAGATCCATTATGTATTCCATTTCGGTAAACGATTGTTTTCAGTGACTATGGAATGTGCGGTGGATGTTTCACGTAGCTAAAATGTTCCATCGCTGCCAGCAATTCTCACTAATGTTATCAGACTAGATTAATAATAATTCATTGACTTAGACCTTGACTTCAACATCAACTTCAAGGAACACAACAATCCAAAAAATGAAAGAGGGAAAAAAAGAGAGAGAGAGAGAGAGAGAAAGTTAATATCATAAAAAATTCTCAATTATATGACAAAATTTATCCAAAATTACCAATATACCTAAGATAAGTTTATTCTCTATTAATTTCCGTCAAAGTTTTAAATTGAGTGACACGTAACAATTAATCGGTGTACCCTTCGTTTGTCATTTAGAATTTTTTATGATAAAAAATTAATTTTGAGCGAATTTGTCACATGTATATTAATTTAAGATTTTTTGTGGTATTAACTAGAAAGATGTGATCCTATCAAAGATTATGGAGGTGACGACGTCACCATCGAGAGATGTTACGGAGATTTCATGTTTCTCGCCCGTGTGTGAAACGCATACTTTCCCAGAAATTTCCCAATTTCTCGCCCTTCTGGCCTTTTTCGATTTGTCAAATTTCACGATTGAAGAAAAAGCTTCTTTGCGCGAGCAAAAATGTCTATATCGTAAAGCCAAGTGGTGGCATTTTGACAGGGATGATGCAGACAGTGATGTCCACTTTGATTCCTGTTCGATCGTCCGCCTTTTGCCTTTTGTCCTCACCCTCCCTCCCTCCCGTTAATTCGATCTTCGCCCTATTTATAACTAAGCAAAGCTGACAGTGATCACAGCCAATAAGACCATAATCTTATCTTAGCAGGTAACTTTGATGAATTTCGGTAGATACATATCCACTTCTTTGGCTGATGGTCTAGATCCTAGTTACAGATTCATTCTTGAAGAGTGTGTGAAAGAATGGCTACAAGCTCACTATGGCCTGTCCAGAGAGCTTGTCAGCAAATCGTGTGCGTTACTGGTTCAACACAAGTTGCTGAATCCAGATGACTTGCTATCAGTGAACCGCACATATTAGGGGGAGTGTAATTAACGTTTTATTCTCTCAGACTCAACTTACCATTTGATGCTCCAAAAATAAGGAGCTGCAGATGTTTAATGGCATGTGTGATATCCACATACCCTCCACTTCTGCATAAGGAGAACCACAGTATGAGCTGCAATACTCCAGTTTTCTCCAAGGCTATCAACCTTCTCGTCAGTTTTTGTTTTAAATATAATAGCGGTTGGATCTTCTCCGAGCAACTCACACACGTTTTTCCTGATAGCTTCCCTGTTTGGGCTGACTGTTTGGGCTGACTTTTGGTCTCTGGAGAATCAAGGTAGCATCCAAGTTTCCAAACTCATAACCTGCCTTGTGGATAAGCTGAACCGGAGGGTACCATCACGCAAATGGACAAGGTTACATTGCTAATCTCTACAAACTGAAAGCAAGGAGGTGGAATACACTGACTATGATACTATCAGAAGCTGTAGAGATGAGTGCTTGAATACACATGACACAGGTAATTATGAATAATGAATGAAATGTTTAAGCAGATTAGGAGCAAATATGAAGATTTTCATCATCAACCAATGACGCTTAAAGTCGTAAAGCGACTAAGTAACCAAAAACTGCCACCGCTGACTAGTGCCATTCCCACAGCAATACAAAGCCCTCTACAGGGCTAGACTACAGATTTGTAAGATCATCATCTCGCTACTACCTGCCTGTGTTCTTAATTCTTACTATCCTTACAATAGAAGTATCTGAAGTTCCAGTGCGCTTGATAAGGAGAGGACGTATTTAAAAACTGAAAGGTCAGCAATTTCATATTGGCACAACATCGAGACAACACAGATTCCCTTTGATACTGGGAAAGGATCAAGACCATGCCACGCCCAAAATAACTTTGACCTTCTAAGACACTCATTCTAGCAGTAAAGGAGAGAATTTTGTTAGTGGAACTGTTTTGATCATCTTGACCTTTGAAATGACCTAACTGCATAATTTTCATTAGCGTTCAGGTCAAACCCAGACAGAGCCCTACAAAATTCGGACCCCATCTTAAGTGCATGATCATAAATCTGCCTAAGCTTCATTCCTTCATACGTAACACATGACATTAAAGCAGCAGTGAATATACCTTAATTAGCATTCAAGTCAACCACCACAAAGAGCAATCTAGGCTTATGCTAAGTGCACCCGATTAATATTGTCGGAGCTTATGGTTGATTGATGGTTCACTTTTCATGTGCATTGGTGCTTGGTAAACATCTCAAGGAAGGAATCACATGAACAACGCCATTTCTGAGCAACCACAGTGGTTGTGGTATAACGACACGGTCTGATTGCAACATGTGCAAAAGGGGGCAGGTATAAAAAAAAAAAAAGTCTAAGTCTATTGCAATGTGCCAATTTATTCTTAATTTTTTTATGTTTTGCTAATTTTGATCGGAAATCATTAATATAGATGCTAGTCATCTCACATGATACGTCAAGCTAGTACTAACATGGACATTTTTTAATAATATTTTGAATTTTTCTTTTCTTTTCACATTTTTTTATTATTATTTCTTTTTTTCTTTTTTTTTTTTGGGGGGGCAAGTCCTGGCTAGCCACTAGCTTGGGTCATGGCCCTTGCTCACAGCTAGCTAGGCCACTATGGCCCTCGTAGGCCAAAATGAAAGGAAAAAGAAAAGATAAAAAAAATGATATATTTTTAAAAAATTGTAAAAATTGTCAATATCGACTTTGGCTGTGCCATGTAAAATGGACGATGACGAATTCCCACCAAAATAAATCAGAATGATTTAATTGATATATTGTGAAAAAAGATTTACGACTCAACTAGCAGAATTGAAAAATTTTGTATTGACTTGAACAAGTACAATAAATCTAGAATTTTTTAAAAGGTTAGAAAAAGGGGAAAAGTACCAAAAAAGTCCTAAACATATTACATTGGCACCAATTCAGTCCTAAACTTTTCAATTGGACCAATTTAGTCTAAACCTTTTGATATTGGTAACAATTCAGTCCATCCGGCCAATTTTTGGCCGGCCGGCGCGACGTGGACGTCGGCCGGTGATCGGACGCCCGACGTGGCAATTTTTCTGATTTTTTTATTATTTTTATTAATTTTTTTTTTTTTTCCTTTTTGCTTTTCTTTTCCGGCGATGGCCGGGCCTCGGCCTCCGGTGAGGCTCGTCGGCCATTGGGCGAGGGCCACGAAGCCTCGCCATCGCGCCGAGGGTCGCGGCCCTCGTCCGGCCTCTCCCGAGCCATCGGCGAGGCCATGGCGGCCATCGCCGGGCGGAGGCGGGCCGCGAAGCCCTCGCCAATCGGCGGCGAGGGTCACGGCCCTCACCTCTACCCCAGCGATGGCGGCCATCGCCGCCAGGCGGAGGCGAGGGCCGCGGCCTCGCCGCCCGGCGGTGAGGGTCCTGACCCTCACCTCTACCCCGGCGATGGCCACCATGGCCTCGCCGGCCGGGCCGGCGAGGCCGCCGCCCGCGGCAAGGCCGGGCGAGGCTGGCTCGCCCATCCGGGCGGCGAGGGCTTCGCGGCCTCGCGCCGGCGGGCGAGGCCGCCTTCGCCTGGCAAGGCCGGGCGAGGCGGCCTTGCCCGGATCCGGCGAGCGAGGGCCGCGAAGCCCTCGCCAACCGCCGCCGAGGGTCGCGGCCCTCGCTCGCCGGATCTAGGCGAGGGCGGCCTCGCCCGGCCTTGCCGCGGCGGCGGCCTCACCCGCGCCGGCGAGGCCATGGCGGCCATCGCCGGGCGGGGCGAGGGCCGCGAAGCCCGCGCCCGCCGACGAGGGTTGCGACCTCGCTCGGCCTCGCCCAGGCCGCGGGCGAGGTCCGAGCGGCCGCGACCCTTGCCGGCGGCGAGCAAGGGCCGCCGCCTCGCCTCCGCCCGGCGATGGCCGCCATGGCCTCGCTAACGGCCCTAGGAGAGGCCGGACGAGGGCGCGACCCTCGCCGGCCGGCGGCGAGGGCCGCGGCCTCGCCCGGTGGCCGGTGAGCCTCACCGAAGGCTTGCCGGCCACCGCCGGAAAAAGAAAAGCAAAAATGAAAAAATTAATAAAAAATAATCAAAAAATCAAAAAAATAATTTAAAAATCAAAAAAATCGCACGTCGGCGTCCGGTCATCGGCCGACGTCTTTCACGCTGTGTCCGGCCGTGGCCAAAATTGGCCGGATGGATGAATTGTACCAATATCAAAAGGTTTAGAACTAAATTGGTCAATTGAAAAGTTTAGGTGACCGAATTTGCACCAACTAATAGGTTTAGGATTTTTTTGGTACTTTTCCCTAGAAAAAGTCACGTACGGGAGAATGGATGTAGTACATACTCACTTGACTATATCACTGTAACTCATTGAATATGTGGAGAGGCTTTGATTTACATGGCCGTCTTCATGACACGTTATATAACGAAAAGTTGCAATCGGTCGAGACTCACGACGGCTTGAAGTGGTCCCCGAGTCGAGAGGGAAGACTCGACCGAGTCACTCCCCAAACGGACCTTCGAAAGTCCCGTGTCGCGAGGGGCAATTCGATCGTCTCGACTCGTACATTTTCCGAGAAACCGTGTGGCTCTTTCCCCTGCATCTCTTTATTACGTTGACTTGACCGCCGTCCGCCGGTCAAGAGCTTATCGCTTCGTTCACACCTCGTATCCTCCGAGAAATTTCTCGTTCTCCCACACTCCTCACGTGCTGGCCGCTCTATATAAAGCGACCCGTTTCGTCTTCGGTGCGTGCCCACACTAAAGTTTTTACTTTGCCCCGAGTGTGATTCGAGCGTTATTGCCTTCCCAAAACATAAGTTACAGCAGACGCCAATCTCAGTACTTGAAACCCAAGAGACATGACGGTGAGATTTTCTTGAAGTCCTTCAACAAGTTGTCTTTTTTGCATGTTAGTGGATTTATGCACTTCTGGGAGATGGGGTTCTTGATGGTATTCTTTCGTGGGCTTTCTTGAACGCTTCTCTTGGCATCTCCCTGTCTCAAGCTTACTGAGTTATCGTTTTTGTTTTTTTTATGATGACCCAAGTTACCGTTTTTTTCCTTGCTGTTGTAATTGTAAATCGTAGAAAACGAATAATAATGCTTGGAATATCAAATGGTGCTTTGGATTCTTATTCGTCATTGATAATTTATGGCCAACTTGTTTAAACGTTAGTTTATCACCAGCTTGTGCACGTCTGAGTTCAGTCGTCGTAAGAGATTGATATTTAGTCTAAATCTAACAGGGTTTTTGCTTTCCTCAAACTTTTGCAGAAGTTGGTGGCCAAAGTGGAGGTACATGACGAAAGACAAAAGAGGAAGGCCATGCAAGTGGTTTCTAGTTTTGGAGGTATTGACTCTCTCTCTCTCTCTCTCTCTGCTTTTTCTCTTCATTCTCCCACTGCATGTACAAATCGTCACTGTAATAACTCATCGTCTTGTGCTTCGAATGTTCGGCTTTATCACCAACCTTTGTCACATAATGCTTTCCAGGGATTGGATCTCTGTCTATGGACCTAAAGGAGAACAAACTAACGGTATCTGGCGAATTCGACCCAGTCAAGGTGGTGAGCAAACTGAGGAAATCTTGGCGCGCAGAAATCCTGAGCGTCGGGACGGGCAAAGAAGATGAGGGCAAGAAAGACGAGGGCAAGAAGAACGAAGATCTCGCTAAAGCCTTGCAAACGTACTATTCTACGCCGATCACATATTACTATGTGCCCCACGAAGAACCCCCGAGTTGCGTCATATGTTAAAGTTGTTTGTGCTTCCAGACCTAGTCAGGACATGGTTTGTGCGCTAGAGAGGATTGACTAAGGAAGGTTGATTATGCCCTATGAACACAAGAACATGTGGAGTACCTTTTTTAGAACATTAGCTTTTTAGTGTCTTTCCGTTTTTCGTGTGTACATAGGGTATCCATGTAGAGAGATAGGTGTGTAGTTGAGGAACTCAAGGTATGAAAGAGCCATGCCTGGGATTCCTTTAGCAGCTTGTTGTCATAAGTTAGCCTCACAATCTTGTGGAGGGTATTTTATTGAATTATAAGATTCTCAAAAAGAGAGTAAGTTCAGATACTGAATTTGATCCGTGCTTCGGTCATGTTGAATCAGTAATTGCTTTGGCTTTTGGTATATTCTGGTGACTGGTCAGGTCAAGTGACCTCTGGCAAGTTGCGAGCGAGCAGGATATACTCAGTGAAATTTCATGACAATTTCTTAACCAAACCAAGGGAAGAAAGCGTAGCCTTAGACTTTTCCTGCCGAAAACTATTTGTGTTGTCACTTTCTTATTAAAAAACTTGCATTAACCGCCTTTTCTGGGTTTGCTTAAATTTGATCGATAAGCACGAACCGAGATAGGCCATTTAAATAATCCAGCGCCGTTCTTGTCTAATTTACTGAAAAATGGATCTTCTACTTCATTGAGTTGTTTGGAAGTATTTGATGACATCGCTATAACCCTCGTCTTTGACAGCATATATTCCCCAATAAAATAAGTTCAAGAAAAAAATGGAGCAACAGATGGATCAGGGGATGCTCTTTCGTTCATCTTTGAAGACATTGTCTTTACTTGCATATACCATCATGGTTAACAAACTTATTATGGAGGATCATCCTCACTCAATCTTCTCCGAACCAGCAGTGATGAGATTCATACTGGCCACGTAAATTGGTAAGAGGCAGAGAAGTATACATATTGTGTCCACGATTATCAGAAGCCTTTGGCTTTATGGTGGTCCTTTCGAGTCTTTCTTTCTAGCAATCTTCACCCAGTATATAACTAGGAAAAGCTTATGATGATCATAGCCAGTAAGACCATAATCTTATCTACCAGGTTACTTTGATGAATTTTGGTGAATTCATATCCACTTCTCTGCTTGATGATCTAGATCCTTGTTACAAATTCAATCATGAAGAGGCCGTGTGAAACAATGGCTACAAGCTCACCATGGCCTGTCCCCAGAGTCGGTCAGCAAATCGTGTATGAAACTGGTTCAACACAAGATGCTGAACCCACATGACTTGCCATCCATAAGTTACAACATTTGGACATGAGCTGCAGATATGATAAGACGTATATTGCTGACTTACTATTAGTGCACCGCACGTGTTCAGGAAAGATTGGACTTTATTGCTCACATGGGGAAAGTGTAATTAACATTCTATTATTTTATCCTCTTACCCTTTGATGCTACATAAATGAAGAGCTGCAGTTGTTTAAAGGGGCGTGATATCCGCACACCGTTCACTTCCGCATAAGGAGAACCACAGTATGAGCTGCTATACTCCGGTTTTCTCCGAGGCTATCTACCTTCTCGTGAGTTTTTGCTTTGAGGTTAACAACAGTCGGATCTGCTCCGAGCAATTCACATAGGTTTTGCCTGATGGTTTCCTTGTGCGGGCTGACTTTTGGTCTCTGGAGAATCAAGGTGGAATCCAAGTTTCCAATCTCATAGCCTGCCTCATGCATGAGCCGAACCTGAAGGTACCATCACACAAATCAACAAAGTTAAATTGCTAATATTTACAAACTGAAAGCAAGGAGGTAGAATACACTGATTATGCTATCAGAAGCTGCAGAGATGAGTCTTCCTGTTTGGGCTGACTGTTTGGGCTGACTTTTGGTCTCTGGAGAATCAAGGTAGCATCCAAGTTTCCAAACTCATAACCTGCCTTGTGGATAAGCTGAACCGGAGGGTACCATCACGCAAATGGACAAGGTTGCATTGCTTATCTCTACAAACTGAAAGCAAGGAGGTGGAATACACTGACTATGATACTATCAGAAGCTGTAGAGACGAGTGCTTGAATACACATGACAAAGGTAATTATGAATAATGAATGAAATGTCTGCTTTAAGCAGATTAGGAGCAAATATGAAGATTTTCATCATCAACCGATGACGCTGACTAGTGCCATTCCCACAGCAATACAAAGCCCGCTGCAGGGCTAGACTACAGATTTGTAAGATCATCATCTCGCTACTACCTGTGTTCTTAATTCTTACTATCCCTACAATAGAAGTATCTGAAGTTCCAGTGCGCTTGATAAGGAGAGGACGAATTAAACTAACTGAAAGGTCAGCAATTTCATATTGGCACAACATCGAGACAACACAGATTCCCTTTGATACTGGGAAAGGATCAAGACCATGCCACGCCCAAAATAACTTTGACCTTCTAAGACACTCATTCTAGCAGTAAAGGAGAGAATTTTGTTAGTGGAACAGTTTTGATCATCTTCACCTCTGAAATGACCTAACTGCATAATCTTCATTAGCGTTCAGGTCAACCCCAGACAGAACCCTATAAAATTCGGACCCCATATTAAGTGCATGATCATAAATCTGCCTAAGCTTCATTCCTTCATACATAACACATGACATTAAAGCAGCGGTGAATATACCTTAATTAGCATTCAAGTCAACCACCACAAAGAGCAATTTAGGCTTCTGCTAAGTGCACCCAATTAATATTGTTAGAGCTGATGGTTGATTGATGGTTCACTTTCAATGTGCATTGGTGCTTGGTAAACATCTCAAGGAAGGAATCACATGAACAACGCCATTTCCGAGCAACAACAGTGGTTGTGGTATAACAACGCGGTCTATATTGCAACCTTCCTGTGCAAAAGGGGGGGAAGTAAAAAAAAAAGCCTAAATCTATTGTAATTTGCCAATTTATTCTTAAATTTTTTATGTTTTGCTAATTTTAATTGAAAATCATTGATATGGATGCTAGTCATCCTACATGATACATCAAGATGGTGTTAACGTAGACATTTTTTAATAATATTTTGATTTTTTTTCACATTTTATTATTATTATTTCTTTCTCTTGTTTTTTTTTTTCCTTTTTTTGGCTAGCAAGCCCTCGGTAGTCACTGGCTTGGGTCGTGGCCCTGCTCACAGCTAACTAGGCCACTATGGCCCTTGCGGGCCAAAATGAAAGGAAAAAATGAAGATAAAAAAATTGGTATATTTTTAAAAAAATGGTAAGAATTATCCATATCAACTTTAACTGTGCCATGTAAAATGGGTGTTGACGAATTCCCACCAAAAATAACCAAAATGATTTAATTGATAAATTGTGAAAAAGATGTACAACTCAACGAGCAAATTCAAAAAGTTTGTATTGACTTAAGCAAGTACAATAAATCTAGAATATTTTAAAAGGTTAGAAAAAGTCACGTACCGGAGAATGGAGTACATATTAATTTGATTATATCACTGTAACTCATTGAATATGTCGACAGGCTTTGGATTTACATGGCCGTCGTCATGACACGTTATATAAAGAAAAGCTTGAACCCGTCAACGGCCGGGACCGACAGGGTTGCGATCGGTCGAGACTCACGACGGCTCGAAGTGGTCCCCAAGTCGCGTGGACGACTCGACCGAGTCACTCCCCAAATGGTACTTCTCCCGTGTCGCGAGGGGCAACTCGATCGTCTCGACTCGTACATTTTCCGAGAAACCGTGTGGCCCTTTCCCCAGCGGCTCTTTATTATACGTTGACTTGACTTCCGTCCGCCGGTCAAGGAGCTCATCGCTTCGTTCACACCTCGTATCCTCCGAGAAACTTCTCATTTTCAAGCACTCTTCACGTGCTCGCGGCTCTATTTAATGCGACCCGTTTCGTCTACGATGCGTGCCCACGCTAAAGTTTTTACTTTGCTCCGAGTGTGATTCGAGCGTTATTGCCTTCCCAAAACTAAAGTTACAGCAGACCCCAATCTCAGTACTCGAAACCCAAGAGACATGACGGTGAGATTTTCTTGGAGTCCTTCAACGAGTTGTCTTTTTTGCATGTTAGTGGATTTATGCACTTCTGGGAGATGGGGTTCTTGATGGTATTCTTTCGCGGGCTTTGAACGCTTTTCTTGGCATCTCCCTGTCTCAAGCTTACTGAGTTATCGTTTTTTTCCTTGCTGTTGTAATTGTAAATCGTAGAAAATGAATAATAATGCTTGGAATATCAAATGATGTTTTGGATTCTTATTCATCATTGATTATTTATGGCCAACTTGTTTAAACGTTAGTTTATCGCCAGCTTGTGCACGTCTGAGTTCAGTCGTCGTAAGAGATTTGATATTTAGTCTAAATCTAACAGGGTTTTTGCTTTCCTCAAACTTTTGCAGAAGTTGGTGGCCAAAGTGGAGGTACATGACGAAAGACAAAAGAAGAAGGCCATGCAAGTAGTTTCTAGTTTTGGAGGTATTGACTCTCTCTCTCTCTCTCTCTCTCTCTCTCTCTCTCTCTCTCTCTCTCTGTTTTTTCTCTTCATTCTCCCACTGCATGTACAAATCGTCACTGTAATAACTCATCGTCTTGTGCTTCGAATGTTCGGCTTTATCACCAACCTTTGTCACATAATGCTTTCCAGGGATTGCATCTCTGTCTATGGACCTAAAGGAGAACAAACTAACGGTATCTGGCGAATTCGACCCGATCAAGGTGGTGAGCAAACTGAGGAAATCTTGGCGCACAGAAATCCTGAGCATCGGGACGGGCAAAGAAGATGAGGGCAAGAAGAACGAAGATGTCGCGAAAGCCTTGCAATCGTACTCTTCTACACCGATCACATATTTCTATGTGCCCCACGAAGAACCCCCGAGTTGTGTCATATGTTAAAATTGTATGTGCTTGCAGACCCAGTCAGGACATGGTTTGTGCGCTAGAGAGGATTGACTAAGGAAGGTTGATTATGCCCTATGAACACGAGCATGTGGAGTACCTTTTTTAGAACATTAGCTTTTTAGTGTCTTTCCGTTTTTCGTGTGTACATAGGGTATCCATGTAGAGAGATAAGTGTGTAGTTGAGGAAGCCATGCCTGGGATTCCTTTAGCAGCTTGTTGTCATAATTTAGCCTCACAATCTTGTGGAGGGTATTCTATTGAATTATAAGATTCTAAAAAGAGAGAGTAAGTTCAGATACTGAATTTGATCTATTCTTCGGTCATGTTGAATCAGTAATTGCTTTGGCTTTTGGTATATTCTGGTGACTGGTCAGGTCAAGTGACCTCTGGCAAATTGCGAGCGAGCAGGATATACTCAGTGAAATTTCATGACAATTTCTTAACCAAACCAAGGGAAGAAAGCGTAGCCTTAGACTTTTCCTACCGAAAACGATTTGTGTCGTCACTTTCTTATTAAAAAACTTGCATTAACCGCCTTTTCTGGGTTTTCTTAAATTTGATCGATAAGCACGAACCGAGATAGGCCATTTAACTAATCCAGCGCCGTTCTTGTCTAATTTACTGAAAAATGAATCTTCTACTTCATTGAGTTGTTTGGAAGTATTTGATGACATCGCTATAACCCTCATCTTCGACAGCATATATTCCACTATAAAATAAGTTGAAGAAAAAAATGGAGCCATAGATGGATCAGGGGATGCTCTTTCGTTCATCTTTGAAGACACTGTCTTTACTTGCATATACCATCCTGGTTAACAAACTTATAATGGTGGATCATCCTCACTCAATCTTCTCCGAACCAGCAGTGATGGACGTCATTAACGAGATTCATACTGGCCACGTAAATTGGAATGACGCAGAGAAGTATACATATCGTGTCCACGATTATCAGAAGCCTTTGGCTTTATGGTGGTCCTTTCGAGTCTTTCTTTCTAGCAATCTTCACCCAGAACATAACTAAGAAAAGCTTACGATGATCATAGCCAGCAAGACCATAATCTTATCTACCAGGTTACTTTTGATGAATTTTGGTGAATTCATATCCACTTCTCTGCTTGATGATCTAGATCCTTGTTACAAATTCAATCATGCAGAAGCCGTGTGAAAGAATGGCTACAAGCTCACCATGGCCTGTCCCCAGAGTCGGTCAGCAAATCGTGTATGAAACTGGTTCAACACAAGATGCTGAACCCTTCGCCATCCATAAGTTACAACATTTGGACATGAGCTGCAGATATGATAAGACGTATATTGCTGACTTACTATTAGTGCACCGCACGTGTTCAGGAAAGGTTGGACTTTATTGCTCACATGGGGAAAGTGTAATTAACATTCTATTATTTTATCCTCTTACCCTTTGATGCTACATAAATGAAGAGCTGCAGTTGTTTAAAGGGGCGTGATATCCGCACACCATTCACTTCCGCATAAGGAGAACCACAGTATGAGCTGCTATACTCCGGTTTTCTCCGAGGCTATCTACCTTCTCGTGAGTTTTTGCTTTGAGGTTAACAACAGTCGGATCTGCTCCGAGCAATTCACATAGGTTTTGCCTGATGGTTTCCTTGTGCGGGCTGACTTTTGGTCTCTGGAGAATCAAGGTGGCATCCAAGTTTCCAATCTCATAGCCTGCCTCATGCATGAGCCGAACCTGAAGGTACCATCACACAAATCAACAAAGTTAAATTGCTAATATTTACAAACTGAAAGCAAGGAGATAGAATACACTGATTATGCTATCAGAAGCTGCAGAGATGAGTCTTCCTATTCAAATAATACAGATGACTGTGCAATGAATGAAACATCCGCTTCAAGCAGATTATGGGCAAATATAATAATTTCCATCTTCAACCCATGACTTGTGCATTACACTTAAAGTTGCAATACACTAAATACCCACAAACTGCCACCACTGACTAGTGCTGTCCCTAAAACGTTATGAAGCCCTCCACGGGGCAAACTACAAACCTTTAAGATCATCATCCAGCAAGTCTCTGTTTCCTTAATTCTTATCCCTATGGTAAAAATGTCTTAAGTGCCCACATGCTCGATAAGGAGAAGACGTAGTTAACAAACGGAAAGGTCAGCAATTACATATAGGCACGACAACGGAACATCACAGAGCCCATTCATGTCCTCATACAAGGATATGGGGAATAATTCCAACAAAAAAGAGCATAATAACACTATGCCAAGATTAAGTTTGACCTTCTAAAACACTCATTCTTGCAGTAAAGGAGAGGATTTTGCTAGTGGAACTATCTTGATCATCTTGACCTCTTATTCATGCCCCAGAAATGACCTAAGCACATAATCTTAATTACTATTCAGGTCAACCCTCATCAAAGAGCCCAACAAAATTCGGACCTCATCTCAGGTGCATCACTTCACTCATTCATACACGACACATAAAACTCAAGCAGCAGTTGGTCTATCTTAATCCTCAAACAAATGGCGGGATAAAATTAACCACGGCCAATCAACATGGCAAGGGGAGGATTTTGTAAACAAGAAACCCCAGCGAAACCCTCGACAGATGAACCACACATTGTCAACTGCCATTACCTTGTCAGATCACCTTCCATTGAGAACCATGCTTATGCACCGAAACATCCAACGTTCGAAAGTATTATCAGCGAACGAAGCAAGCCCCGTAACATGCGAGTTGGAAAAAGAATAGGTTGGTCAGGGTCAACTCACGGCTTCCTTGATGAAAACAGACGAAGGCGCACCCTTCCACTTGGGATCGGAATCCGGGAATATCTGCCCTATATCTGGAAGCCCCAGAGCTCCCAAAATCGCGTCCACCACACAGTGAAGCAGCACATCCCCTGCAACAAAAAGACAACCCCAGCGTCACAACAGTGACACAGCAATCACTCAAACACCCCTGAATCGAATTTCACTCCAAAGAACAACAACAAAAGCAAAGAACCGCCCAATGAAACAACAACCGAAACACCCACTAACTGTAAAGTAATTCTTTCGAAATAAGAATGACGACGACGACAAGAACGGAATGAATTACCATCAGAGTGAGCCTCGCAGCCTCTGTCGTGAGGTATATCGATGCCGCCGATGATCAGAGGGTACCCGGGCTCCAGCCTGTGGAGATCGAAGCCGTGGCCCACCCTGAACGGCAGCGTCTTGGGAGGCGCGGCGGCGGCCGGCGGGGCCCCGCCCACGGCCGTCTTCACGGCCGCGACGACACGCGGCGAGCCGGCCGCCCTGAGGGCCGGGGCCGAGGCGGGTCGTACAAAGAAACTCTGGCTCTTATCAGAAACGAAGGCAAGGGAGAGCGACTTCCCGTTGCGGGCGACTATGCCGGCGGGAAGAAGCGAAGAGGCGTGGAGGTGGAGGTGGGCGGCCATGGGAGGCGACGGAGGAGAAGAAGGAACGGGCAATTTGCGGTTGTCTGGTGGTGGTTGAGCGCTGCTGAGTTTTGGTCTTTCGCTCTGCTTCTGGCTCAGCTCGGGCCGAAGCGTCTGGTAATGGGAGAAGGAGGGGGAGAGGAGGGAGTCGTGAAGCACGCTTTGAATGTGCGCCACGTTTTTAGCCCCCAACGAATCTCTGGTGCTAGATGCTGGGGGGGATTTTTGTCTTTTTAATCCCGGCGATGATGCTAAAACTTGCCAAACATGCTTTTCCCCAATTTCACGAAATCGGGAGAAAATTTTTTTAAAGATTTATCGGTTTTGTTTCACTAGCCCCAGCCTCATTTGTCGTCGTATCGCTTTACAAGATCGTTCAATCGAGACGAACGATCTTTGGGTACAGAGCGGGGAAAATGACCTCTACTGTATACAAGAATAAAATCAGATTGGAATTCAATTTGAAGAAGAAACTATGAGTTTGCCATACACTTAGTTCAAGCATTTAGATACATTGACCGTTTAGCCTGACGAGATACGCAAGATTTAGGAGTTCTTATGGATTCACAATGAAAACCTAATGATTTTCTTTTCTTGTTTATGTGTGATTGCGACAAAAGAAAATTTAAAGTCTCTGAAATTGTAGATGAGAGGTCGCTATGCACTCCTTCCTAACCTCATTAACATGGTTAGGCGGCCCTATATTTTCGAAACTTAAGCATATTGCGTACAAAGATAACGAGCTGCTGAAAAGCGAATCCTACTCTCGCAGGCCTATATGATTTAAGCAAAGTCGTTGTGAATCAGTAAAAAGATAATAGGCTCATGGTAAGGTTAAGGAGAAGATGGATTCTGCCCTATATAGAGTTGAGGTTGCTCTTTTCAGACAACTTATTCGGGGATAGACCGAGGACCATTCATACTAGCATTAGTTCAGAGAGGTTATTTTGATTACATTATGCTGCAAGAAATCGGAGCGCCTTCTATTCCCTCTCCGCTTTCAATAAGAAACTCAACTTCGGTCGAAAAAGCAGCTTTACCTGCTATCATCTTTGGCTTTTTGGTAAGTAAACCACACTGCGCAATTTCTCGAGCCTCTTCACCTCCCTGTATTCATCTTGCACTATTGTGTTCAACTCGTGATTGGGTAATCAAATGTAATCAACCTGCACGATCTTCTTGGCAATGTACTTCCCCAAATAATCATACCCGTGGAAGTACAGAGCTTCGATTTCGGCTCTCCGACCAGTCTCAGTCATGAATGCCAATTCCTCCTGGTACTTATCCTGCAGAATGCCAATTAAATTAAGCAAAGCGGTTCCATTGGCTTACTTTGTGTAGTGTTGTTTCATCTAAGGCACCATTGCAGTGACGTGGAATTCACCTGCAAGAGCTTTGAGGACATCAGACTTTTTGCTATTCCAATATCTTTTGGCTTAAGAGGAATAAAAGATTCTTCCGGTATCAGTTCCATATCACTCCCTCGCAATCCCAACCACTTCACATTGCAAGCTGATGGAGCAATGTCAAAAAGAAAAAAGAAAAAAAAGTAGAGAATAGGTAGTAAGAACTGCATTCTACTTGAAAGGATACAGATGTGCTCATAAACATGTATTTCAAAATGAAACTTTCATGAGTGCACCATATCGAAATGCTTCTAGACCCATTCCAATGCTCCCAAATTTGAAGGTGCACAGTATAGCTAATCCAGCTGGATTCCTTTGCATGGTCAGAATGCAGAAATTTAACAGGGGTATATTCGACTACAGAAGATACATCACACCACACAGTAGAAAGGAGAAAAGATTTCCCTCACCAGTCTACCAATGCCAGAATTGGCAAGTTCGGAAAATTCTGGCTCATTCGGTGGAGAAAAAACCTGTATCACATAGCAAAGCAGGCTTTGTCATAACTCTAGCAACATGGTCCTTTCAAGATTTCAGCTTTGTTCTGCCAGTTGCTTCAGATTGGTTTGCTAAAGAGTGAAAGACCTGCTTAATGTGCTACCTTGTTGCAATATCTGGATACCCTTTGGCTGTGATTAGTATGCTTGGGATCTGATTGAACACATGATCATCTACCAGTCGCTGGAATATTGCATGCTAGGCCAAGGAGATAACCTCAAAGTATGTCTAATAAATATGTGATGGCAGAATCTATCAGGTGTCGACTTTCTGAAAATTGACCAACCAAATTACCTTCTCGACTAGGATGATGTAGCGTGCATCAGTCTTCATAATCAACTTCTCTAGCAAATTCAAGTCACCAGATATAGGATACCCGGAAGAGCCACACGAACAGCAGTCAACAATCTCCTTGTTTGGCTCCTGGAGCACGTCTCAACATAAGCAGACAGAGAAGGCAACAGAAATATGAATCCTCATCAAAATGCAACGGAGGTAAACTAGAGCATATCCACATACAAAAGGCAGTATTCTTGTCAACTATGACTGCAACAAATATGGGTTTAACGCAAGGAGAAGAAACCCTCCCAAGGAAATTATAAACATTCAAGAAATTCCTTTTTCTAAAGCTACATCAAGTTATGCAAATGTTCTGCTCAGTTGACCACTCAGGAAACTTTAAGTTTGGGTGTAGCGACATTTCAAAAAGATGAGAATACTAGACATTAGCATTGACGGTCTCCTCTGATTGCAATTAAGAATCTCTTCCATGGCTTGTGATGAAACAATGGTCTACCAATCATCCAATTTAATGTTTACACAAGAGAGTAAACACGGTATTGCCAATAAGCTATTTGGGGATATCACTGAATCACAAAACAAACGCAGGAGATTCTGAAAAGTCTTGAGAGCAGGTACCTGCAGCAACAGTCTTCCAGCTACAAGTCCTCTGCTAGAGGCCATGATTCCAAGACTGTATCGGCTACAACGAAGCAGTGCTACGGTATCTGCTCATTTTTACATCCTGTACTCATCAAATATATGCAAAGCAATCACTGGCACCATTAACTCAGGATTTGGACATCAATGCTGACCTTGGATTGCCTTATTAACTTGCAATTGGGAAGTGAAGTACTCTGATGACGTGCAAAGCAGTTTGTAGTAAAGCTCCCTCTGAGTGACTTTCTTCTCCTGAATCAAGATCTGATAACACATCTCCATGACCTTCCAGACTGCGAAAGATTCAAACCACATCTATTATGTCGAACGCTTTTACGCTTGCCCATTTGCAAAAGAAGCTAGGTGATCTCGATCATAGAAATAGGGAAAGTACCTCTAATGAAGGCTTTAGCGGCATTAGCTCTTGTCAAAGACCTCGTGCAGAATGAGTGAGAGAGAAAGATCCACGAAATGTCGGTAAGCAGTCCATGATTCACTCTGCTGTTGCTTGACGTCCTATTAATCTGCACATCCACAGACACGATTCTTGAAGTCGATAGAGAGACAAGCAACGGCAGTTCGACTTTCACATCCTCATCGGTCGCATGTCAGAGGCAGGAAAAATAAAAAAGAATCAAACAAAATGAACAAAACAAAACTCCACCAGATGACTATCCAGATTCCAATCCCAGCTCCAGGCGCGTAAATCACTACCACACTCGCTCGCTACAAGCACATATTCCGCAACTCAAAAGGCATTTAACTGCATCAGAACAATCTTTTATTTCGATTTGGAAGCAGCAATCATGCAATCTCGATCTCAAGCTCGACCTGAACTCAGCTTCAGGCGTGCAAATCTCTACCACATTCGCTTGCCACAAGCATACGTTCCGCAACTCGAAAAGCATTTAGCTGCATCGGAACGATCTCTTATTTCAATTTCGGAAGCAGCAATCACGGAATCTCGATCTCAACCTCGATGACGCATATCGAAACACTCTCGCATCGGCCCGAGCTCTCGTGATCAGATCAGAAGCACGAAAACATCCTCGACGCTGCAGCATAGAAGTTGCTACATCCACGTTCCAATCTCCGAAGCGAGCTCGCGAACCTCTCTCTACCTCGCGCGCTCCGTCGAAATTACGAGAAAACGCGATCGCGAGCGGAAATGGAGAGGAAAAAGAACTCGGCGGGAACTACCAGGGGAAGATGCGAGATGGCGGGATCGCCGGAAGTCAAGGTCCGGAGGAAGCCGAGCACGGCGACTTCGATCCTGGCGCGGGCCTCGGCCGGAGGGAGGACGTCGGCGCAGCACCGCCGTTGATCGGCGAAGAACGTCAGCGAAGATTCGCGGAGACCTTCCATTTCCGCTCTTCTCCGTCCGGCGGGAGCGTGTGGGAAATTTGGGAGAAACGAAAGTGGCAGAAATTGGCGCGACCAGCTCTCGGCCTTTAAATAGGAAAAGAATATCATGGGATGGACTGTAGCACGTGAGTGGCACGTGGAAAACAAGTGGTTTTTTTAATTTTTCCATTTTGCAGTAAACGAATGATTTGAAAAATTAATTACTTCTATGCATACAAGATTGAACAGATGAAATACATTTTTATTGTCCGCAAAAATTTTGAAATATAAATTGTTGTCAGTAATAAAAACACTAATCATTAATCTATCATTTAGATCAACGTCAACGATTATTTTTAAAAAAATATTTTTCAAATTATATGTTTTTCACAAAATAAACGGTAACTTTTAAAACTCACGTCCGCAAACAATTTGATACACCATTCTATGATTTCCAGCACGTCTAGCCGGGATCGAGACACGTTCTTTTTCTCGTTTGGGAATTTTTTAATTGCCCTCTAAATTGACTACTTGAGAAGTTTAAAAAGAGGACGTAAGCTTCTCGATTTCCATTTTTTTTTTCCTGTGATACTAATTTTTACATATGTACCATACAAGGAACGTGAAATCGGGGGGAAAAGAAAAAACAAAAGACCACGAAGAAATTGTCTGAAAATACATCAACCTGTCCATTGCAAGAAAGATGACATTTACTATAGACAACACCGCGCGCACATCTACAGGGGCTAACCGATCATATCGATCTTTACACCAAGAAAAACCTGCACAAAACCACCAGCCACCCTTAAATCCAAAATCGGTCCTTCATCTGCGATCGTTGTGCTTGGTCACTGGGTGCCCCGCGGATAACCTAGATGACTTCTGCTATTGACCATAGGATTAGGAACCCGTAGGTGAGGCGCAACCGTAGGCGAGGATGAACTGGAACCCACAGCAGGTGGGGGTGGAGTAGCTTGAGCCTGTTGGGTTGGCCGGATCACATTGAGATTATTATCCAAGTGCAACCGTTCAGTAATGCTTCCGCGCATTTGACGTGTAGGACGCCAGTTCTGCTCCACCGACAACTCCCTAGTACCGTCGACACCTGAGGGGGTGTGTACCCCGGTGTTAGCTCTCTGGTCACCTGCTGATGCCCTCAATCTATCAACTACATAATCCCGCATTCTCGAGGGTTGATTCTGCGACTGCACCGGAGTCTGTGCAGGCATGGCTGGCTGTTGAGCCGAAGGCCAGAATCTCGACGAGCTGGGTGTCTGACTGACTGGAGCTAGAGTACGAGGAAGAAATGGTCTACCCATGCTTGGAGAATGAGTAGTGGATGGTGAAGTCACCATGTTCAGAGCTTGCTGTAAGTGCGAGTTTTGGACTGTTTGGAACAGTCCAGAAGACGTTCTAGAACGACCGTGGAGTTGACCAGGAGATGGGCGCACCACAGGCATTTGGGCTGATTGTCCCGTGGAGAATGATCGATCCTGACAATATCGTTTCAGTAGAAAATGTATCAGACAAGCAAAGCTAACCTATCTCTTCTGGTTCTTTTAAAATATTAATGATACTAATTGGCCGGAATCTTCCCAATCTAGGAACATGCAACACAAGGAAAAACAAACCTGCATTGATGAGCTCCGGAGCAATGCTGATGGAGGAATGTTCGAGACTTGAAGGGTATTAACAGGAGGTCTAGAAACTTGCTGCTGCCTCTCCACATGCATTCCTGCACTTCCAAAACCTTCTAATGGCTGAGTCATAGACATTGTAGGCTGCGGAGCCATGGAAGGACCACTGGGCATCATAGAATTCATCATACTCTGTGACTGCAATGGGCTTGGTGTCTGGGCCCGGGCTGGGACGACCGGCATTCCTACAGAAGCTCTAGTTGCATGTCTAGGTATAGAGGGCATATTCCCATATTCACTTCCAACAGCAGTATTTATGACTGGCGACTGTTGTATTTGTTGATTATTGGGAACAGACAAATGAGTTTGCCTCATAGAGTCCATGAAATTAGCATTTCCAAGTAATTGAGCATCTTGAGCTGGTGCAGGAGGGATGGCACCAACCGATGGCAAAGAGACGATCATAGAGATTGCCTGTTGTAGACCCCCATGTATTTGCATCTCCTGCCTGGCATTTGATGTGGAAGGAGTTTGAACGAATCCAGGCAAGTTATTTCCCAATTGAGCAAGTTGGGTTACAGTGCTTCCACTGTTTAGTATAGATGGCAAAGATGGATTTGTGGGGATGCTCTGAATCATAAAATCAGATTGCAAAGGTTTCCTGTCTTCAGATTCAGAAGTAAAGGCCCCGTCCATTTCATCCTCATCCCCCGTTAGATCCACAACATTGGAAATGGCATTTGGAGAAACAGTACATTTTTGCTGCTCAGACCCTCGTTTAAGGCAGTTCCGGGTCTCATTGGGAGTCTTGTGTAGATCATCATCACACTCCATAACTGCCTTCCATGAACCATCGAGAGTGATTGTCACCTCGGAAATGTCATCACCCACTTCTTGCAGGACCTGTCAGACAGAATATACTGAAAATAAGAACTTCATGATTGACAGTGCACGAAGATGTACCTTATTGCTTCAAAAATAGCATATGGAAGATGACCAGAAGTACTAACTTACCTTCACAATGTTTTGATCAACACGGATGTCAGTAAAGCAGACAGGTTGATTGCAATGAGGGCAGCGCCAAGATGGTTTGCTTGAATTTATTTTGAGAAAATTCCTATAATCAAAACACTACAAGAGGCACAACAGATTACTTAAGTAGCTGGGAAAGAGGCCAAAGTAATCCCAAGATCAGCATGAACTTTCAAACTTCATCAACACTACCACATCACGAAATTGTCATGAAATTTTAACAGATTCAGGTAATGAACAACAGAAAGGCTTTTCCTAGCAACCAGTAACTTGTATCAAGCAATGAGATGACGAAAAGCTTTATAGTTGTCCCATCATCGTTCTAGAGCTATGGCAAGCCAAAATCGACAGTTAATTCCAATCAACTATGCTTCAAAATACCATCATAGATTGGCGTAATGAGCACTCACCTGATGGTGCTTGCAGGAATGTCCTTTAACAGGTAATTGGATACGGGTACGGCTGTTTAATATGGAAAGGATATGGCATTATCAATATAGAAATAGCTTCAAAAGAATCAACACCAGAAGCTTAAAGACTAACAATGTACGTCAGCTATATAAATCAAACAACATTTCAAAGGAGAAGGCAAAAAATCAGCATAGGCAGCAAAAACCTAAATTTCAGAGAATCAAGCTTCCAAATGAACTATCATACAGTTTGGCAATTGTGAAACAGACAAGTACCTAGCAATCCATAAGTAACTCTCACAGTAGGTGATATAGAATCATTATCTAATAAGCAGGAAGAATTCTACATCAACTGTCTAAACATAATAATCACTAGTCTTCAGAGTCATGTCTTTCACCTAAGTTCACTTTCCCACAAGCAGCCCATATCATATCAATCAAATGAGTAGTTGTTATCTATTAAACATGCTATAACTAAGGAAGCAACAACTAATGACCCGTGGTACCAACATCTAACAAAGCATCTGAAAAAAAAAAAAAAAAATATATATATATATTCCCCTTCTAAAGAAATTTTTCAAAGAATTGTGGGTCTACACCTTTTATTTTCATATAAATCATCCTAAAAGTCCAAGACTTAGGTCAAATTAGATTACACATTGACTCATCCTTTCAGACCTAATTCTTAACCAAACATGTTTCTCTATGTACTTCAAACTTAGTGCATGACTAGCCCAAGCATAGACCAAGCAACAGTAACTAAAAAAGAACTTAAAATAACATAGTAACAATGTTGACAATAGATCAGGCAAACCTTATGGGACAATTGAGACTTATACGAGATGCCACCTCTACTATGTCGGAGTCTGAAATATGGAGAAGAGCAAAAAAAAAAAGAAAAAAATTCTCTTAGGCAATGGAACAATGAGAATATGCAGTAACTTCCAAGCAAATTGCATCAACCAAACTTTCCTCTTAAACAACGCACCTGAATCTGTTGCAGCAATGGTTGCTGGAACATAATCTAATAGTGTTGATGAATCAGGTGGCGACGCCACACTCACAAAGCCAATGATTATCACATAATGACCTTTTCAAAAATTAAACAAGTCACTTGGCAAGGCTCTCTCTGAGAAAACAAACACAAAAAGAGCGAGGGGGAAAATATTTACTCAAGCATACCATTGAACTGGCCAACAGCTTGGAGAAGGTTTGTGCCATATTTAAGCATTTGAGTGACATTAGTAGGCATCTGAGGTCCAGTATCCTAACAGCATCCAAGAAAATAAAATATAACACTTGCGGATAAAAGGAAAAGAGAAACCAGATAATTCTTTATCTGATTTTACTGCCTCACTAATACATTGAGTTCATCTAAAGCATTCAGAAAGACACGAACCACGAAAGTATTGGTCCTTCTCTCTACTCCTTTTCCATTTAGTAGAAAGCTACAAAATTAACAAAGAAGATAAGGAAATTAGAATAACTCAAACAAATCACATTTAGGAATTTAACTGAATCAGGAAAAGTCACACCTTACTTCTGGAGGAGTTACGATACATGCAGATGTCTCTATGTTATCTGCATGTGCTACAAATAACCTCTGCAAGAAGGACAATATGGCAGCAAAATTTGTGTCATTCTTATCTCAAGATCTCTGTTAAAAAAACTTGATGAGGAAGAGGAAGCAGGTCGTACTATTTAAACATTACAAGCCCACAGCACAAGAATCATCCACACAGCTGGAAACACATATGTAGGCAATTATGTATGCATACCCCAAAACCAAATGAAAAAATTAAAATCTCTCAATAAATTGTACATGCAAATGGAAGGAAGCAGATGAAAAAGATCTTTATAGCATTGAAATTCCAATGACTCTGGAGAGAGTGCAAATATCTGAATCATACAGAATTGCTATGTCAAGATAAGAAAAAGAAATGAAAAGATCAGGACTACTTGTGGATGAAGACTATAAATCTCATACTGCTAGCAAAAAGAAGTACAAATCTCATTGGTTCATATAATGGAAGAGACGTCAATATCAAGAATTCAGGCACCAAATAGAAAATTCCCATCAGGACACAGGAAAAACTTGAATCCTAACCCTACCTCTACATTCTTTTTCCTATTTAGTCTCTCATTTCAGTCTTTCTGAACAGAAAAATATCCACTCTCTCATTTTCTAAGAAAAGTTCAAACAGAATCAGAAAAACAGCTTTCCCCCCTTCATGAAGAGTCAAGAGTCCTGCATGCAACAGATTATCATGATATTTTTTTATATTCTAAGAAACTTGCAGCAACCAATGCTCAGTCATCCATCTCACTTTTAGGAAAAACCTCATGCCAGCATATTTAAGTTGCTTCTCAATGCATAGCAAAAATCATTGTCAAATTGTCTGAATATGCTATATTAAGTTTACAAAACTATAATGATAGATTCAGAGGTTACTCACTATTTTCTCTTCTGGAGAGTGCACCATGCTCTTAGATATGTGAAAATCATTGACCAGTGCTGCATATCCAGGCTGCAAACCAACCAGAAAAGCAAATTTATACAGATGGTGGCCCTCAACAATAATCATTGTAGAAAAATGCTAAAAATGCTACCTCTACTTCCAGCAAAATAAGATTGTGGCCCATCTTCAGCTGTGGATAGAATCTGTGATAATATAAGATAAAGATAGGAAAATAAGGAAGCAATGCCCTCAATGATCAGTGGTAAGCAAATTAAGATCAAGCTGAACATCTCAGCGGCAACTGATAGTTCTTCAATAAATTTACAATGGAAAAGCAAATGTATTCATACTGTTCTTCAACTGAGCATCTAATGCATAGAACTTGAAACATCATTCAAGTTTTAAAATAGAAATTGCACTTATCATTATTGACCAACTAGGGGACACCTAGATCCATGAAGATAATTCCAAGTAAACAGCCCGTAGCTACCAGGTTGAACTTAGCTCTTCTCGAGGAATAATAAAAAGCTATTCAATCAACTGTACTATTTGACCAACAAATTAAGTATGACAGAGGAACAAAACACTGTATGATAAGTGCAGCTCCTTATGTAACAAATACCCCCCTGTAGGACTCAAAACATATTGAAATTGAAAAACGTGGAAAATCACATGAACATTAAAGACTTTACCTTGCAAATATACTTGAAACTAAGGAAAAAGAGGCAGTACTTCCAACGGCAGCGTCTCTTGGACTTTGAAAGTTTTTCCCAATCTATAACAGCCAATGCTAGCAAAATCAACGGCCCAGAATTACAATTATAACAGTAAATGGTTAAAGAACAGAAAAAAGCCTACTTCATCAACAAGGGCAAGGAGCTCTTGACAATCCTTCTCTGAAAACCATTTATATTTGCATGCATTCTACAATGTTAAACAAATAGAGATAGACTCCAGTCAGATTAA
Organism: Eucalyptus dawsonii; assembly: GCA_016097615.1. NCBI lineage: Eukaryota > Viridiplantae > Streptophyta > Magnoliopsida > Myrtales > Myrtaceae > Eucalyptus > Eucalyptus dawsonii. Next base: position 13,853,326 of record CM027875.1, read on the forward strand.
GAAAATTACTCATGAAAGCCACAAATTTGGCTGTGAAACATGAAATTAAGGATATTCAAGGTCAAATCAAGTTAATTACCTTAACAGAGATCATCAGAACCATTATAACTGAAAGATAGAAACTATCATCTTTAAGAAGGCAGAGCTAGATAACACAAAAGAAGATTGGATTAGTCTTCGATAAGATAACATGGCATCAGACACCAACAGATAGTCACAGTCACAGAACCAAAAAGCAAGCACTTTAAAACTCAAAAGCCAGAAACCGAAATCAAGAGAATGGTGTTTCTGACTTCTTTCTTGGTCCAGCTTTAATTTTTTCTTGTTTTACTCTTAAGGAAGCAATGGTTTACTATAAATGTAGTCAAAATGAACTAATTCTGCAATTCTCATTCTTAAGAGGAGATAATATTCCTGTAATAATGTTGCTAGTTATATCCAACATTTTTATGCGAATGAAAGCCAATATGCCACAAGTTAAAAAAGAAGCCATTCACAGAGGGTGCAGCATACTCGTATCAAAGCCGCTAGAAACATGAAAATTCCTCAAAGAAAAGTAAGCTGCATATACGTCAACTTTGATGAGAAAATCATCTTAATAACCAAAATTTATGGATGAAACGTAATATAGGAGCCACAAATTGCTCTTCAGTAAACAGGCAAACAGCCAGCCCTGTTGTTGGGACACGAAACAGCACAAGGGTAATACTCTAAAAGGATGAGCACATAAAAATGTGAATGCAGACAACTTAGTCAATCGAGAATGTCAACAGAAAATGTTCAAACCATTCTTCTCTTATCAATTCCCCTTTAATGATCAATGTAGGTCTTTCTTATGTCCACATACTATGTAGAATTATTGTTTCATAGCAATGTCGGTCTTGTTGGTGGAAGCATGAATCATCAGCAGATTGTATGAACAGACACTTAATCTTAAACTATCTGGTATCAATTAATGAGACATTATATTAAGTACGTTTCACAACATCACGCTTGAGAGAGAGAGACAGAGAGAGAAGCCGTATCCAAAATGGGTAAAACTCTCTCTCGCATAGAGAAAGTATGACCAGGCTAAACAAGCCAATTACAATGTCCTGTAACAGGACTTCCATCCAATTTGGCATTCTAGTTTCAGCACTCTAGTGTATGCTTTACTTGCTTCAACACGTGTCATTGCCACATGATAGTATCCGATATAGAAAACACCTTTTCCTCTTGCATGGGGTGCACCCTTCTGGTAGTTATGGTAACCTGGGACTTAAGTAAAAGCCATAGTACTTATTTGCACTACGCCTCACGAGGTAGTACAAATCTCATCCAGAGAAGAAATATGTTTTAACTGTTGTTAGTTAATCAATCTGCCAAATGAGGGTGCAATCTTGCTGGCAGCATGCATAGCAACAGAACAGAGAATTGGCGATCATGGCATGGAATCAACACAAGTTGCACCAAGCATGATCAAAACCTATAAAGACATGCACTCAATTCCCTCAACTTATTCAATCATCATCCTAACACGACACTCTTGAATTGAAGACTTAAATAGACATGACCACAAAACACAAATTGCACAAAGCAAGCGCAGGCAGGCAGGCGGGTGCATGACTGTGTGCAAAAGCACAAAGCTTAAGTCCCTGCCTCACGAGCGAGTACATATTCAAAATGCTAATCAAGCTACAGTTCAGCCAAACGACCCCTTCACATGCTATTCTGATGGAGCAATCAATCAATCAACACAACGAGCAAAGGACGTTGCAAGAAGAAGGCGGAAAACGAAAGTCATCGCAACCGCAGTTCATGACCAGACTTACCCTTTTCAATAAGACAGGCAATTCGTGAGCTTTGGGCAGAACCTCATTGTTCGCGACCGCATAGTCAATGCCTCTGAATCTCGAAACCAATGAAGCCAATGAGCCAAAAGGAAAAATACAAATACAGAAAGACAAAAGGGGGGCGAAAAGGGGGAGGACGACAGAGCAATGCGGCGGAAACAAGCAATCCACGAAACGGCGATACTAATATCCACCACAATCACGACAGACACACTACAAAGGGCCGGAAGTACGCATGATTGCTGCGAAAACATTCGTTCGAGAAAGGATTCGACAGAAAGTTCGCAGCTTGAACAGGCTCAAAAGCTCTAGACGCTAGTAGACGCCCGCGCCGACACGCACGGGGGAGTGGCGACACTGGGAGACGGTACCTGGCGAGGCAGAGGCACGAGTTCAGGAACTCCATGGAAGTACCGCAAGATGCCGACAGGCCGGAGCCCTTGCCGATGGTGGCGAGGTGCTTCGACAGCCGCTGGTAGACGGCGCCCACCCTGAGCGCGTTGTAGACGGAGTCGGGGAACCGGATCGCGGCGGCGGCGGGCGCGGCTTGCTGCGGCGGCGGCGGCGGCGGCGGCGGCGGCGGCGGCGGCGGCGGGATCTGGTTGGTCGCCGCTCCGATCATCGCTCGAATTCCGAGCGCATTCGAGAGGGGAATTCGCGTCGCGGCATCTCGGGGCTTTTTCCTGCGGTTTGGTTTTGGGGTTATTACCAATTAATTTCTGTTTTCGGTGCGGCCCTTGGGGCTTGAATTGAATTGAATTGATAGTTCGCAGTCCTTTTTTTAATATTTGGAAAATTGAATTTTACGCAGGCAGTTTATTTCGCGGTTTAGCATGATTTTTAGGAACTTTCTTCTTTCCTTTCTTTTTTCTAGAGGCGGCGGGGGTGTTAATTTTGAATTTTTCTGCACTTTGTACGACAAATATTCTGTTTCTTGCCATAAAACTTTATACTTCTGCACATTGTGTAACAATCGCTTACATCTGGTGACAGGTGGGGGCCCACGACCCTCGTTGGCCATCCCCACTCTTGTCAATAGAGGTAATTCCATTAAGGATGGATAAGGTCTAGACTTGGAACCTGTACTTATTTCTGATATAACCGATTTCCCTTTTTTTTAGATCTTATACTCAACCCTATTTATATTGGATAATGTACCCAACCCACCATATTTTTTCGATTCAGTTTCAAGGTCAACCTGTTTTCACTGAAACCTATTTTGTAATCTTCCAATATCCTATATAATTTTGAATTTTATATTAATGTATGAAAAAATAATGTAATTATTTTAATTTGTATTGAAACATTAAGCATTTGTAATAAATAAATATATGAACTTTTTGACTAAATGAAAAATTAAGGATTCATGGAGCTAATTAGGCAAAAAATTAACAACAAAAATGAGTCTAATATTGGTCTTATTCACACAACTATTACATGAAACTATTCATTTATACAAGCATAACTCCTTTTACAAAAGAAAAATTAAGCAAGCTAATACATGTGATACACAAGAATTTGGCGGCAAACGAACACCATCGTGACATCTCGGGGCTTTTTTGTGCAATTTGGTTTTGCTGTAATTACCAATTAATTTTTGTTTTTGGTGCGGCCTTTGGGGCTTGAATTGAATTGATATTTCGCAGTCTTTTTTTTTTATATTTGGAAAATTGAATTTTACGCAGGCAGTTTATTTCGAGGTTTAGCATGATTTTTAGGAACTTTCTTCTTTCCTTTCTTTTTTCCAGAGGCGGCGGGGTTGTTAATTTTGAATTTTTCTGCACTTTGTACGACAAATATTCTGTTTCTTGCCGTGAAATATTATACTTCTTTGCCTCCACCTCATGAGGCTCATTTTAATTATCGGGCTGTTATTTCGTAATCGCTTTATATGTTATGTTTATATAAAGTCGGATATCGATGATCGGTGTTTTTGTATGTTTTAATTATCAATTTATCTCTCTTCTGTTGGTGAACTTTGCTTATCAATCTGTCTTACAAATTGTGTTGCTTATTTCTAGGAATTCTTTTTTTTTTAAACAGCACTTAATGAGATTATGTTTGTTTGAAAACCACCGCTAACAATAACTTAAAACTTCTATTTACTGAATTAGGTAAGGAAGAGATTACTCAGTTCATTAAATAGAAAAAGTAATTATGGCAATGAGGATATTACCAATTATATTTCTAAACATGCCAATAATTACAATTTCTATGTGCAATAAAACATTAATAGTGATCAGTAATCAATTTTCAGTAATTATCAAACAACTTTATTTCTGTTTTCAACACTTACAATTCCAAGTTAGATTTTCTATATTTATTTTCAATTTTATCAAAAGAGAAAAGATGTTCTTGTGGTAAATACTTGTTCAACTCCACTGCTCTCGCAGCTACCTCATTAATCACACTCACTCTCCTCACCGCCTTCCCTTTTTCTCGATCACCACCGCTTTTTTGTGCAAGGCACGACAAAAATTTTTTAAACATAAATTGATTTATGGCATAAATATCAATTTATGTTTTAAATTGATAAATTAAAAATTAACTTCGATTTCTTTTCCAAATTTATTTTTGGAATAAAAATCTATTGTAGAAAAATAAAAATCAAATTACGTTATCAAACGGATTTTCTATTCTTAACATGTTATGAAGAACAGAGAAACGAAGAAATAGAGAAGTATAAAGTTTATCATGTATATCCTTAATTCTTTGGGAAAGGCATGAGCAACATGGAATTCAATTCTAAAATTTATATAAGGTACAATCATATCGTAAAACTTATCATATTAATACAATCGAGTTATTACGTTAATTTCATAAACTTGGCTAATAGAACATGCTAACGTGAACTTTTTTATTATTTTTCAATCTTGCGTGACGATAACATAACTTAAATTATGTCGTTCTGATCCATATATAATTATGATTTGAAACTAGACGACAAGGGCTATCACCATTGTTAGGAGGGGCCCCCTCACCTACATTTGGTGAGAGACGGGGCCCATGACCCTCATTGGCAATTCCCCACCCTCATCAATCCTTTCCGGTGATTGAGTGGAGCTCAAGCTCTTGTCGTTTCATTTCAAACTCCACTCTTTAAAAAAAAAATTGTCTTTCTAATTTAATTTAAACAAAATTCATATTAAAATCAAATTTGAATTAAAATGATGTCATTTTAACTCTATAGTTTATGTTTGAAGTATGTCATCACCAAGTAGGAAAGAGAAAGTATTTAAAAAAAAAACCACGAGAGTTAACAGAATTACCTAAATTTTAGGATTTACTTGCACTTTAGTGACAAATTTATAACTTTCAATACACCTGTTCCTAATTTTTTCTTTTAATTTTGTTAACATGATGCGTGGGTTCTTATTCCAAGTCTATTTCTTAATTACTACCGTTTTAAGTTTCGTGATAAAATCATTGGGATAAATAGAACGACTAGGTATTTTTATAATAATTAAGCTTCGAACCGAGGGATCTCAAAGATCCTAGGAGCAAGCCTTACAAGCCTGCCACTAGACCAACTACAATTAAACTTAGCAGCATGGACAAAATACCGGAGAATGACTAGACTTTATCAATGAATGGATTCAGACGAAGCGTGGTAAAATTTTCGTCCAAATTTTTTTAAATATATTCTATGATTTTTAATTCAGTCATAAACTTTTTGATTTGACCAAATTTAATTTTAAATTTTTTTCACAAATTTTCATATAATCATTTTGTCCAATTTATACCAAAAATCACTAACAAGGTATAATTATCACTGACATGAACGATCTTTACGAATTTTATATATTCTCTTTTTATTTATTTATTTTTTCTATTTTAATCTATCTTGTCTTTTTTATTTTATTTTTCCACCATTCATCTTCCCAAAGGGGCCAGCCTAGCCGCTGGCACTTGGCGATGGTTGACGAGCCTTCCTCACCATTAAGTGAGGCCTACACCCATCATTGTCCATCTCTCTACAATATTTTGGAATTCGATCAGCTATTGCTTGTGCTCCACGACCTTCTTCCACGTGCCTAGTTTTGAGCCCCCTCTTCAATCCTAACATACTCAATTTTTGACTAGATTTCTAGTAACGATGCTCGGTACACTTTGCTCTAGTAAATGCAATATTGAGGATCGGCGGCTACATGAGACGGCCGAGGCAAAGAGCCATTCCATGCTGCTTAGACTGTTGAAGTTGACATTGGGGTCGGTAAGCGCTTTATGACCCTCGTCCAAACCACCGACAAGGGGCCTGGTTCTCGCTTGGGGCTAATGACCTTACTCGACCTTTGTCCAAGCCTTGGCAACCCCCATACACGGGGACAGTGAATTGGAAAGTACCAAAAAAATGGTAAAAAGTAAAAGTAAACAAAAAAAATTAGAGTTCTTTTTTAAAAACTGCAAAATTTATCCACTCCAACGTTAGTCATAATGTGTAAGAGGCCGACGTTTGACTGAAAGGATTGCATTTACAAATCGACAAAAGATCTAGGACCATATTAATCAAATTAAAAAGCATTATTTTATGGTTTGGTGAAAATAAATAATTGAAATAAATTAAGTTACCACAAAAATCTCCAAACTATGCTCAGCATAACACAAATATCATGAATTTTTTTTGGCATTACTAGAAACTTTAAATTTGCCCATTGTAACATAAATACCTTAGAATTTTTTTTTCATGTCATGAAAATTTTTGAACTTATATTAACGTGATAAATATAGAACTCAAGTAAAGTATATATATGCGATACATGTATAGGTTTGGGTTGTTTTGGGACATAAAAAAATTGAGAATATTTGCGGTGGGCAAATTAAGGATTTTTGGTGACACAACAGAGTTTAAGGTGTTATAGTGGGTATAATTTTGAGTTTTTTTATGATATTTATCCAAATAAATAGAGATAAAAAAGAGTCCGCTTGAAAAAGAATAATGTCATTTAAAAAATGTGAAAGGGCCACATCATCTCATCAGCATGCATCATCCAATGACCCCCCCCCCTCTCTCTCTCTCTCTCTCTCTCTCTCTCTCTCTATATATATATATATATGTATGTATATATTTATATATGTATATAAATTAGGCCGGAGAACAATTAGAACCGGAATAGATTAATACAAAAAAAAAAACTTAAAAAGAAAAAAAAGGGGAAAAAGCAAAAAAATTCAGCTCATTTGCTTGCGCCCGTGCTTACGTGGGCCGGACCATTCCCATCAGTGGATAACGCCACGCCAGATCCTTCCAAAAAGGCGCACCGGCAGCGCCGCATCGACGGTCCACGGCGGCGCGCGCACCCGATTACCCTGCGCCGCCTCCGCACCGGAACGCCCCCTTCCCCACGCACCGGCCTCCGGCTCCTCTCCCTTTTCCCGAAAACTATAAATACCTCCCATTTTCCCCCAATTTCGTGCCCTAGAAAACCATCCCTCCCTCGCTCCCGTCGTCTCTTTCCCCCCCTTCGCCGCAAAAGAGGATGCACCCCGGTCGCCGCCCGACCTCCGCCGCCGCCCGGCCGTCGCCGCTCTCCCGCCGGATTCCCCGCTCGCCGATGCTCCCGTCGCCGTCCGTCCTGTGACCGGGCCGAGCCGAGCCGAGCCTCTCCCCGCTAGTCGGATCACCGTGCGGATCTATGGTGCTAGGGTTTCCGGAGGGCGGTGATGGACGCGGTGGAGCTGCCTTATCCGGTTGACGTTGCGGCGGCTGCGGTGTCTAAGCTCATGGGGTCGGATGGGTTCGTCGGTAGAGCTGGCGTTGGTGGGGGCGTTGTGGCGGTCAAGAAGGTCGAGCCTCGCGGCGGGGGCGATTTGGACCGCGTGGTTGGGATCCCCGCGATCAGGCCGTGCAGCGCGGTCGACGACAAGAAAGGCGAGTGTCTCTTTGCGGGGCTCGGTTTCTTTCTTTCGGCTGAGCGGTTTTGATCCTGCGAATTGTTTCGTATGATTAGGTTCGAGATTGTGTAGCTGGAGAGAGGGGTTGGAGTAGTCTAGAGAGTTTCGAAGCTAGAGGCATGGGTTACTTTCTTTTCGTATTTGGCTTTGTCAGTCATGTGCAAAATTTTGGGATTCATGCGGTTTGATTTCCTCGTTTGTGCTTTCTTTGGGGAGATTGGATGAGTTTTTTCAGTCTATGTGAAGGCAAAAGGGCGGTTCTGCTTGGAGTTCATGTACCTTAGATTACTTAAGGCGCTTTACTAACTGATGCTAGTATGAGAAGTTTACTCACTGGTGGCTATTCTAACTGTAAAAAGATAAGTATTGGTGGAAAAGATCCTTATGCTGAGTGAGTTGACTTTCTGCTGGATCGCTTGCCTTTGGTCATAGTCATTTCCATCCCCAGGGGGGATCTTTTCCTTTCCTTGCTGGTAATTAGACTGGGTATTATTCCTTTGCCAAAAATGGAGATTTCAGCTTTTTGTGGTCTCTTATTGTCATCTTTCTGGTTGGTAATTGTAAGTCTCGCCTTCATTATCATTTGAATGGTCTGAGTGAGAAATACAGAGCAAATATACCTTGAACTTTTTCTGTGAAATTGAGTTGCTTCCCCTTATTGGTTCTCATTGAAGGGTTATCTTGTTCTATCATTATCTTTGCAGATGTGGCAACTCCTGCAAATGCTTTGGACATGCCTTCCCAGCATAGAAGTACAGAAGCTGAAAATCATAGGCATAATCATCTACTGCCAGATTTGCATAGTAAAGATATATCTCAAGATCGTCCCAGGACTGATGTGAATTTTGTTCGTAGCCCTGGTTCTGAAGATGGTCGATTGCCTTGGAAAGCAGGGAAAGTTCCAAGGAGCAGTAATACATGCTCCAAGAGAGCACGAAGCACTCAAGTGGAAGATGCTTCAGCAATTACTTTAGCTGATGAAGTTAAGGGACTCACAGACAAATCCTTGACAAGAAATGGCTCTTTAGGTAATTGTTGATAATTTCAAAAGTCTAAAGTACAAGTATGAGTTGCCATTAACACATATATATGCTCTAATAAGTTAACTTTAGCAAGTGGAATGTCTCAATATAGTTGTACTTTTGCTGTCTAAATTGAAACTTCTGTTGGTCATGATTTAATCCAGTCTTTTTAGCTGCTAATGCTCTATTCAATGGCTATGACTTCAGCTTCGGATAGCAAATAGATGTCAGAAGGTTGACTTTGTCAATAATATGGGTGTATGGCTGATGAAATTTGAAAGCGTTGGCTGTGAGCCTTTAACTTAGATTCCCTTGGCGTAGGTATTCACGAGGCAATTTTTATTGTTGATTAAAGGATTTCTTCTTTCAATAAAGCATACTCTCTGGATGGTCTGAATATGAATTTTTACCTTATTTTTACAGCCTTCTAGCTATATTCATTAACTTAGCATATTCATGAAATCATATTTTCCATGAAATCAGAGGAAACCGTGAGTTCAAGTCAAAAGAAACCGTATTTTCCATGAAATCAGAGAACTTTCTGTTTTAGGTTCTGCCATTTCCTTTTATTTGAGTGTTTTCTATTAGCATACAGCATTGTCATGGAATCTGTCATGCCTGGAAGGTTGTTTGAGTAACGATTTAGTATGACCTTATTGAAGGGTTGTGCTGTCATTGCTCTGATAGTTAGTACAAGTCTATATTTTTTGGTTTCGAGCTAGTGTTGATTATATTTCAACTTTTATGTGCTGTTGCACCACTCCTCAGAGAAAAGTCATTCGGGGAAATCGAGGACTATTGGCAATAAACGGGGTGATAGAAGAAACGGCAAAGCCCCTGTGAAGAATAGATATGATGCTTTCATGATGAGGCCTTGTTCTTCAAGTTCCACGGTCTCTCCGGGAGGAAGCAATTTTCTAGGTACAGCTATTCTACATTTTAACATAATTTTACCCATTTTGAAATATTTAGATTGATTTTCAGTTTCTTTTCTTCTGTTAATGTTGAGGAAAAATGCGCATTTTTGTTTAGAGAGAACTTTTCTAAAGATGTCATGTTTGACGTGAAGTGACATGAATGCTCTATGATAAAATTATCTTGTCAGTGGCAATGTTCTTTGCCTATATAATGCAAAGTGCTGACGGCAAAAGATTTCTATTTCTGGACCATAAAATAACTCTGCATCTGAGTGTGTGAAGATGCTGCAACTTCGGGCGTTTACTTGGACTCAGCTCCATGATACGCTCAATGGCTCATGCAATTTCTGGTGCTTTGTTTCTGATATTGCAGATCAATGGTAGAGCAAGGCTTAATCATTTTAAGTTTAGAAGTTTCCCTACGCAAAAACTGAATATACTGGCACCGTGAGGTGCAAATTATTTATCAAGATTTTGGAGAATAGGAGCGAGATTACTATATTGCCAACAGCTGAAGCATTTTAATTGACTCTTATCCTCTTACAGTATTGTTGATGACTTTATCATTGTCTGCAAGCCTGCTTAAGCATGAAACCTGACTCTTGGCTTTCACTGCAAGAAGAGAGTGGAAGCAGAGAAGAGAGTTATGAGCAATTGCATGTTCATAGGCATGGCATTTTCAGACATAGGTGCTTGATTGTTTTTTTGAATCTTTATAGTTCTTAATAGTTTAAAATAAAGCATGCCAACTCTGGTTGTGGAACTTTTCCGTATGTTGGTACTGTCATTGTAAAAGGTGTTGCTCTGGATATAAGCTTGTTAAGAAGATATGATGTGTTCCCCAAAATCATATATTGTGAATTAAGGGTTTTTTTCAATCGCCAGAAAGAGAGGTAGATAAAATGTGTTGTTGTACTTTATTGGAAATGAATATCTACTATGATCCCCTTGTCCATTCTATGGATCAACCAGTATCCATGCACACATCATAGTTTTTACCTTTCAGGTGTGACATACTCTGAAGTCACAGATGCACAGGATGTATTGACTGAATTTATAAGCATCTTTGCTGTTTATAGGAGTTATATCTCAGCTGTTTCCTTTGGAAAGCAAATATCATCATCTACTATCACAGAGTCTATTTACTTTATCCTTTATGAATAGCTTTTTTTGCTAATATTACTGATTTAGGTCTGATATTCCCAAATCCTATCACTTGGGCCATGGTGAATGCTTCTTCTTTCTCCCTCTAAAGAATTTCAGATGCTTCAAAGATCTTTAAGGGCCTAAATCCTTAAGGACTCTCAATCTGCATCTCCTTAATCATATATCCTGATACTACAGCAGAATGCATTGTTTTACTAAGTTTTTCGGTTGGCTGGCTTCTCACGACTGAGGTGTTTTGGGCAAAAGCATTCTGCTGTAGTTGTAATGTGGTTTCAGTCCTTGCGGACTCTAAAACTGCATGTCCTTTGCTGTTGATCCTAATTCTATTGGAGAAAACCTGGATTATCTAAAATTTTCATGTGGCTGGCTTTTTCTCTGCGGCTAGTTCTTTCAATATTGCGCTACTTGATGTTTGGGCAGGAGCACTCTGAAATAGTTCTCACGTGATGTACGGCAATAGGATTGATGTGTTCTCATTGTTGGTTATTATAATTCCCTTTTGTCCAAAATTGAAAACCAGAAATAATTGAACAGTAGAGTGACTCAACATCAAAAGGAAAAAAGGAGTGAAAGAACCTATGGACAAGCTATTCCTCCTGTCTACCATGCTGCTGTTTGGCTTTTCAAGTGGCATACAATAAGTGTTAGCATTATTGTGGCACAAAATAGTAGCTTGGTTTGCTGTTCACCTGTCCTTTGTTTTATGTTGGTTCTGTCACTTACAGGGTCTGAAACGTGATGTTTTAAGAGGTAATAAATTGATTTAACGTGGACATCCTATTAATGACAGGGTTCTATGGTCTGAAGTCAGATAATCGTGATATTACAAAGCTTGTGGATGACCTGTCATTGATTGACATCCTTGGGGGTACATGCAAATGCCCTAGTTTAGGCAAAGAGAAAGGGAAGAAATCAGCTAATGCGGATGATAAATTAACTCAATCAGTTAGAAAGGCGTGCTCTGTGCTTGAGCCCCTGAGAAGAGGCCAATCCCAAAATCTTGCTGAGGTGGACATTTGCGAAGACAAGAAAATATCCTCTGTGTTAAGCTCCACGTCCCTTGCAGAAAGTGGTGCCGAGGGTGATTACAGGGACATGTACTCGGTTGACCCCTCTTCATCCAATGAGGTAAGTTTGGAGGAGTATTTATAAGAAAAAGAATATTTTTCAAGCTTTCATTTTGAATTTTCCCAGGGAGAGTGCACATAGTAGGGCCAATCTTTGATCTCTATGCATGTGGACCTTTGCATAAGTAACTTGACCACTGATTGTTCATGCTTTTGATATTGATCACATAAGTCTAGCTATAAAATTGGTGGCATATTTCTGCTCGAACAAACATAAGTAGCCTGATGTGTGATGGATCTGCTGTCCTCTTGGACATCTTATAATTTGGGTTGATATGGTGGAAGCTGACCAGTTACCTATTTTTTTGTTCTTTCTGTTCATAAAAACCAGGGCCTCTGTGGGAAGCCAGAGACCTCTGTGGATCCTCTTGATTTGCCACTTTATAGTCCAAAAGGCCTATGGGAGAAATTGTCACTCCCTCCACCTAAAGATTTGGACTCCTTGCTCCTGGATGCTGCAAAACCTGCTTTATCTTCAAAGAGCATGTCTGATCCACGTTCAGGCAAGCAAATAGTTCGCCGAGGTTGCTTGCCGCCTTTTCCATGGTCACATGCCTTTACTGGACATTCTCGGAATAATTCTGATGCCGCTAAATTGTCCATTAGTAGGAGTACTTGCCAGGGCAGATGGGTAAGGGTAGTGAGTCCTGCGATTTTGGCTGCAAATTCAGCTGATTGTTACACAGACTTGGACTCTATCACCTATAATGAGGGCCTGGTTCCCTCTGTAAAAAGAAAAGCAGGGGTTTTGGGAAGTAAAATTATTTCTCAAAAATGTGTTGGCATTCCGCCATGGGACTGGTCATCATCTTCTTCTGCAACTTGCTCTTTTCCCTCCAACCCAACTCTGGGTAAGACATTCTGGCATTGTTCAGATTCTATGGATTTTATATGTTTGTCCTTTTGCTCCTTCTAACAGCCTTTGTTTGATTAAATGGAGCAGCACCATGTGGAGTTGAGACGGAGAATGAGACTCATGGTACGATTCAGTTACCAATTGCATTATTAAGGAAATCCAGCATCTTCTTCTTGGTTTGTTTGCTAACATGTGGTTTTATGTATCTGGGGATGACAGGTCTAGAATAAGAAAATTGTAACTGATATGCACGAACTATGTCGTATATTGCAGGATAATATGTTAAACATAGAATTTCTATATATTAAGTAGGCACTAAAGAATTATAACCTCAATGCAATATTTGGATTTTGGATGGTCACTTATGATTATCTGACTCTAGACAGGCTATGTTGTCTTTTTGTTATCTGGGGATGACAGGTCTAGAATAAGAATATTGTAACTGATATACCCGAATTATGTCATATATTGCAGGATAATATGTTAAACATAGAACTTCTATATTTTAAGTAGGCACTGAAGAATTATACCCTCAATGCAATATTTGATGTTAGATAGGCTATGTTGACTTTTTTGTTAATAGAAGAGGAAGACAGTGAATTAACCAATATATGCCATCTCTTGGGGTGATGGGTGGAACTAAAACATCTAGAAATCTTTGCCAGAATTTTGTATAATGCATAACTTGACCCTGTAAGCAATAGAATGATTGAGTTATGTTGATTTCAATGACCACTCTCTCATTAATAGCGGGACCTCATTTAACCAGAGTAGTGGACCACCATTACCAGTTGGAAAATTATTCTATAAATGAAGAAACTCCTTTGCAAGCCAAGCAAAAATGAGAAGAAAAAGAAAACTGCCGTTTTGTTAAATGGAGTCTTATGCACATTTTCAAAGTTTGGAATTGAAGAGATCTCAAGGCTTTGACTTCTGAAAATTTTAATGCCAGAGGGTCTAATTCATCTGTGCAGCTCCTTGAGGTTGTTTTGTTTTCCCTAGTGTCATGTGGCATGTGATGAGGATTGCGTGCTTTTCATATCTTCAAGGACTCCTCATAGAGAGCAGTGTTTAGAGTTGTCTAATAGACATATACTGATGTCGTTCACCTTTATTAGATGTTATTTTCCTGGATTTATTCCCGAAATTCGTTTCCATTGCATGACAGAGAGCCGGTGCCCAAGTCTTTTAGCTGCTGCACAAACCTTGTGTGATATTGCAAGCAAAGAAGCTGGGAGGTCTTCACTGAACCGGTCAAGAAAGCCTCTACAGAAGGCACTCAAGCCTCGGAAGTTGAAGTCGAGCAAAAATTGTGAGGACCTTGTGACACCAAAATCAGAGACCAAAGATGTCGCCAATAATTTGGACCAAATACTATCAACGAAGAAGCCTAAGCTCTCCAACATGGACATCTGCTTTACTAAACCTCCAATGAGTTGGTCTACCCCCAGATCGAGCAGATCATCACCAAGCAGATCAGTCAGGGACTTTGTTACTGAAACTAGACATTCCGTGAGTAGCATCTCAAAGCAATCGAGCATGTTGCCACCAGCGGCACGGGTTTTTGATAAGGCTTATGACAGCCATCAGAAGCCCAAAACCTCCATGCCGTTGCATTGGAGCAGAGGCAGGGATGGTCTACACTGACGCCCTCTATACACTCCCATAAGGTCCAATTTGAACTGTATTTACTGTTTGAAGATTGGGGGGAACGGACGGATTTTGTACATAATGTATTGTCGAAACTGGGAAACAGTCAAAACAGAAGATGCGCACCCTCTAGGATGCGGAAGCGGGTAATGTTGTAACTTGTAACAATTATTAGGTTTCGCAAAAACAAGTTTAGCATACTGAGAGGAATTGTTTGCCGCCCTATGTAAAGCATTTCAAGCGGCAGTTCAATTCTTACTCTTCTCTACCCACCAGCTCCTCTGTGACAGATTGCTGCTTCAATTTCTATTTCAACGGCGCTAATTTGCAATCGCTTTTATTCATTACTATAAAGTGTAAATGACGCCGATTCCAGGAACGACCGCATGATAAGAATACAGAGCATCATGGGTGCCATCTTTGGGTAACTGATAGTTGACGCTTTAACAGCTTAATATTCCCCCCTCACGTCGGCTAAATTTGGTCGAATCTTGCGATGCGTAGACCAGCGAATCCTAGGAGAAAAGTCACAAGCGTGTCAAATCAGAAGAAAAGATGCACTTTCTGCTCTGCTCTTCTCGTAACATTCTTTTAGAAGAGTTTTCGGCCTCTCCCTCTCGCATCAACGCCAGATCCAGAGTTTCATAGGGAGTTCGAACGAATCTTTGGAATGTGGTCATCAGACGAATGGAATTTTTTAATATTATTTTTTTGGAACAGTAAACAACAAGGGGATGTAGCTCAGATGGTAGAGCGCTCGCTTAGCATGCGAGAGGTACGGGGATCGATACCCCGCATCTCCATTTTCCTCTGTTTTCCATAATCTCTCTCCTCTCTTTTTTGCTCCTGCCTCTTCTTCCTCTTCTCCTCTAATTTTTTAGGACAATCGACTTGATTTCGATCCCACAATTGCCAGGACAAGAGGGCCATTTTGCGACTTCTCTCTTGCCCTTCGTTCTCTCATTCTTCATCCCTAGGAAAACATTTGATCCAGCAGGAGAACGAGAGCCATGGCGAAGCTGCAGTCGAACCCCGGCCTCACCACCAGCACAAACACCTCCGTCCCGAACGACCCCCCGCCGAGGCTGGCCTCCTTCCTCTTGATCTCCGCCACCACGTCCCGCGACGACGCCTGGAGCACTTTACACGACCGGTTCGCATATGACCCCTCGATCACATACTCCCGCGCCTTGGCCGGCGTGGCGCGGCACACGTACGCGATCGCACCGGAAGCGGAACGTAGGACGCCGACCCGCCTCCTCACGCAGCAGATGGGCTTCTTTCTTGATCGTTTGCCGGACTTGTAAGAGGGCCCATCGTCGTCGCCGGCCTCGCCTTCGTAGACCAGCCAGTCGTCCAGCCTCGCAAGTAGTTTCTGCAATTCACGTCCCAAGAGAAGATGAATGAGTCGTCTACGCACTTGCTATCTTACCGAACGTCATCAGCATGCGTAGAAAACCATGTCCCCTACGCTATACCCTACCTTGAGACGGCGCAGTGTGAGGACGGATTTGCCGGCGCGGTCCATGAGGACGACCTCCCGCGGGCGCCCGCCATAGCTGTCGACTCGATAGACTATATCCCCGCGCGAGTCGATTACCGTGAAGCCATTGCAGTCGGTCAGGAGCGACTTCCTCCACACCGTGAAGGAAACGCAGGCCTCTTGCCCGTCGTCGTTTTCGTGGCGGGGCTCTCCGATCCGGCGTCGATCCTCGTTCGGGATTGTCTTGAACGAGGACGCGAGGCGGTTGTATTCATCCTCGATCTGCTGCTCTTCGTGGACGGTTCTTGATAGATGTTTCAGGAACAGGAACATCTTTCTTTGTCGGGAGCGTCCCCGTGTTGGAAAGCTCAAGCTGGGATGAGGAGTTACGGTTTGAGGGTTACTTATAATGAGGTTATAAGCGGACGGAACGCTTGAGGTTCGGGCCACGGGCTATTAAATATACAGCATATCTATAATAATTTTGGCCCGTTTCAATGAAAAGTGTCTCAATCGATGAAATATTTTTCGTTCTTCGATTTTCATTAAAAGGCGACAAGTTCTATGACGATTCAGAACAAGAGTCTTAGGATATAGAAGGAACAGATGTTCTTCGTCAGAATTTAATCAAGGAAAAAGTACAAAATGCTTTGCTGGAATTTAGTGGAGGACAAAGTGCAATAAGAAAGATATAATGTTGAAATTTAATTGATAACGAAGTTATGAAAACTATAATTAAGATATATGTGGGAATATAATTGATGATGAGAAATGTGGAAATACGGCTTAGGAACGAGAGTGCATAGGTATTTGAATTGTAGAAAAGTAAATATAAATATAAATTTATGGAGACATTGAATTTTTTAATTGATTGATAGATAGATCTTTACATGAATCACTTTGGGTTTTTAAAACATAACATAATCGATTTATTATCTTAAAGTAACTTCCTTGCTTGAGGGCTAATGAAATTTGACAAAAAAAGAAAAAAAAACCTCCTTTATGAATAGTTACTACTTGAAGAGAAATGCTCAGGAGACTGTCTTTTATACATTGTTAGAATAATAATCTGTTTTGAGCTTAAAAAAAACAAATAATTCGAAATTATTGTGGAGTTTATCTCTTCAAGAATTTGTTAGGGCTAAAGGAGGGTGAATAGGTAACAATGCCAAAATTAAGATTATATTGTGATAGGACAATGCTTGGTGATAAATTGTGCAGTGCTCAAATCTTACAAATGTGCAACAATCTATAACAAAATAAAAATAAGAGTTTAAGGGATAGAAAAATTACACAAAATAGGTTTATAGTGGTTCAACTTTAACAAGCTTAAGTCTACTTTTCCGCACCGACAATCTATTGACTAGATTTCACCATGGTAAATCAATAAGAAGTTATAAGGACTGAATATTCACTACTCAAACTCATATGGAATATTATTTAATCTCACACTCACAACCTCTACAAGATTACAATGTATGGCTCATGAAAGATGAATGTGTTGTGGATACGACTTTGTTGAACTTTGGAATTCAGAACTTCAGTTCTCTTGATATCCTTTAGCTTTATAACTTCCTTTAATACTCCTCATTGTCTAAGCTAATTGTCAGACTCAAGCTTCAAGGGTCATTCATCCAATCAACCTATCGGACTTGAATGTTGATGAAAATTTGATCGCTTCTGGATTGCCGAAAATAAAGTTCCTCAAAAGATCTGCCACCCATACAGTAGATAGGGTTTCCATAAGTTGTGTCCTTCCTTTGGCAAACATTTCGTGTTCAATTGATTGTTCTGTTGATAGATTAAGATATTTTAAATAAGTAAGATTGCACTCAATATTTTCCATTCGGACAGTCAATATATATAAGGCAAGGAACTTCCACCAATCTTCTAGTCGTTAGCACAATGATTCAAAGTTGAATCAATATCCTTGTTATGTTGAAATTGAATATTAAGAATAAGATTTTTACTACGTCCTTGAATATGATGAGTAACGTCCAATGATGCACATAGTTTCCATCTGGAAAAAAATTACCATCATATTCAAAAGAAAATTAAGAAAAGTTTTGTCAATTTTCAAAATCAATTAGAGAATTTTCTTTAACAAAATTTACGGTACACAACTCTAACAGTAACTTAAAGACTATTATACTAGCAAAACCCTTAATTAAATCTTCAAATGTAACTGCCTTACCGCAATCTCAGACTTCATAACTCCACCCAGTCCTTATCTAAGCAATTTCCAACTGTCTTCAATACTTATCTTGAATATTAATCAAGTGGTTAAACCATTATCGATAGCCAAACTTAGTCATCGGTATTCATATTTATCAAATAATCGTTAACCAATTGTCATTGCATAATAACACTTGATCATCGATATAGCTACTACTTGCTAACATTGGGGTCAATCGTCAACCAATCACCACCACATATCAACGGCAATACTTGGTCATCAATACAACTATTACTCACCAACATTAGAGTCAATTGTCATAGTCCAAGGAAGTGACGCGATTTAGAATATTTCTATATGATATTGTGACCGATCCATGAATGAGCGACCCTCGACTATCTCTTGAGTCTTAGGGTTTTCTTGAGTATTTAAGAATAATCTTGGGAGCGGATGATATGCTAACTATATACTATTGTCTTAGGGTTTTCTTGAGTATTTAAGAATAATCTTAGGAGCGGATGTTATGCTAACTAAATACAGTTATTATTTATGCATATAGTAGGGTAAATGGGGATATGTCTCCATAGTTAGATCAAGAAATGATCTAAGTTAATCTTGTACTTGTATATATAAGGGTCTCCTTCCCTCATTTATATGTATCTCACAAGTGAAATACAATCCAAAGCTTCCTTCTCTATAGTTTCTCTTTAAGATTCTTGTGAGTGTGAGCAAGTAATGCACATTAGATTGATCGACCTGTGACGCAAGTGTCCACCAATCACCATCGATTGTCATTGCATAATAACACTTGGTTATCGATATAGCCGCTACTCACCAACATTGGAGTCAACTGTAAACCAATCACCACCGCATATCAAAATCAACACTTGGTCATTGGTATCCAGAAATCAATCGTCATTTTTCTTATTGATGTTCCTATCCATTGTCGATTATGGTCAAAAGTTGGTCAATTTTTGATGTAAACACAACCTTTGTGAATCACAAGAAACGTTGAGTCAATTGAAGTTGTCGATGTTAAAAGAATTTGAGACATGACATGACCTAGTTCCCTAATTTTCCAATCCACGGATTAAGACATTATTGCATGATGGACCTCTCCTGACGATCTCAAACCTAAGTTTCCCTGTGTCGAGGGATTCACCTCGTGCATCAATGCTCCACGCCCGCCCCTATGCCCGACCAGCTGGTTCTAATGGGGTCGAGAGCTATCATTAACTAACGATTTGCTACAATAATTCTGCTCAACGTATCTCATAATCCACATGGAATTAACCTCCCTCGGCACGACGCGTGTGCGATCGTCTATAAGATTCCGTTTCGCTTTAACATAATATTTAATTCGTTTGGAGCTCTTCGATGAGAGTTAGGCAAAGTGGTTTTTTATGTTTCTATGTGGTGGCAAGAAAGAGACAGGAGAAAGGTGGTGGTGGTTCAGAAGAAGATCTGGGGAGGGTGGAATCCAAGAGAACTGCTGGTGGTTGTTACCGGCCAGGGGGGCTTTTTTGTTCTTCTCTTTTGTGCTGAAGTTTTTGCCCTAACGAGGTCAAAAGTTGGACGTGGAGATATTTTCTTTTGCATCTTTCGAAGGCGAGTTTCGTTGCATGAATCGAAACGAAGAGTTACTACAAGCATGCATGCATGTCACTGGCAAAGTTCATAGCACAAAAAGAAAAAGGGAGGGAAGGACACACGAGGCTGCAATGAGGGAGGGAGGGAGGGACACACAAGGCTGCAATGCATTCGTTAGTCCAAAGTTCATAGCACAAAAAGTTCGAAAAAGGGAGGGAAGGACACACGAGGCTGCAATGCATTCGTTAGCCCAAAGTTCATAGCACAAAAAGTTGGAAAAACCAATTGGAAAACCGAGGCCTCCCAATGAATTTCTATGTGGAGAAAATTCATAGGGCTTGAATTTCTAATCTTCTCGATTGGCCATGTTCCAGAATTTGGACGACCTCGGTATAAATATCGGTAGGGTAAAAACTTTTCCCATCTCGGGTTGTACGAGTCAACCCGGATATTGAGAGTATTTTGACTCGTGAGTTACAGTGTTCTAAGGTTTGGACGACCTTATTCTCGTTAAAGTATGAACATCAGCAGAGAATTAATTTTTCCGTTCTCCGTCTATATGATTTAAACCCAAAAATTATGGTTGTTTTGATTTATGAGTTACCATGTTTTAGAATTTGGATGATCTTGTCCTCGTTGAAGTATAAACGTATAAACGTCAGTATGAATTAACTCGAGAATTGAGGTTGTTTTGACTAGTGGGTTACATTCTATGTTATAGAATGCTTGACTTTTCTTTATTGGAAAAGGGATTAGATGTCTGCATCAAATGCTACAACACCAAATAGGCTCTCATTGTTGTTGCTAGAGTTTGGGCAAGCTCCATTGACATTAAGGAATTTGTCAAAAAATAATGTCTGGAAGTACTTATATTAAGTGATTAATCAAGGAAACGTAATGAAAACTACTATATTTAGCGTTCTTATTAAAAATTCATCGTCATCGGTATTTTGAAAATCGAAACTTACTTTTTTTACCGACAGGTGTCTCAAGATGATATTTGCTAATAATATTTTATGATTATATACAGTGACCTCCTTTGGATGAAAGAAAAGAGGGGAAGAGGTCAATTAAAAAAACCTCTCTCTCTCTCTCCCCCTCTTCTTCAAATATAACACAAATATGTAATATTCAATATGCTCTTTTGAACTTTCTGGGCTTATGATCCTTTTCAAACTCAAATCTTGACACTTTTAGGAAGGTTAGATACACTGATGATGCATGCATAATCAAGGAAACATCACCATAACACGGACTCACATTGGCTCCTATTGTCCTCTTTAATCTAGTGGAAATTTCTTTTTCAGAGGGGTGTGCATTGGTCCCAGTTAGGGGTGAGTGGTAGGGGTGAGCAGTGGTCTAGGGTTGACCCTGGACCGACCCTAGATCGGCCCAACCCTACCGGTCTTGGTCCGGTTCCCAAGGGGATTGGGTCAGTCCTTGGTCATGAAATTCCAAGACCAACACTGTGCGGGTTGGTCTTCAGTCTTAAGTGTTTTGGGTCGGTCAAACCCTAGACCAACCTTGTATATTATATTATATTATATTATATTATATTATATTATTTATAATTTATCTTTTATATATTCAAACCTAAGTAAAATGCATGTTATATTATGTTATATTGAGATGTTCTATCAATAATACTAATAGTAATTTCAATTTAAAACTTTTGTTGAGTATTAATTATATGTCATTTGTTTTGTTTTTGGGTGTTTAGAAGTTCAAGTGAATTAACAAAATGTGAAGTTATATATTCATGGTTTATATTAAGTATTTTGAACTTTTTATGATTTAATTGTATTTTATTAATGAATTTCAGCTACAATTTGCTTTTCAATTTGTGTCAAATGGTAGAAGTTTTTGAAGAGTAGAGTAGTATTGCATTTGCTATGGTGATTTGTTAGTCAAGTGGTGTGAAGCTCATTTTTTGATTGAGTGGACTCTACTTGATCAAATGTAGGAAAACGCTTTTGTATATGGTGTTATGAATATTAAAGATAGATGATTACAAGAACTTTCCATCTTGTCCCATATCTCGATGAGCGGTTAGCAAGTACGAAATTTCTATTATTTTGTCATCTTAAATTTGTTAAATATGTATTGGTATTTATAGTTTAGTTGTACAATGCCGCATTGTCGATGGATGTGTAATTTGAATTTGTAGGTTTTCTTTTTTAGGGTATATAAAAAGATAAGACAAAAAAAATTATTGATCGGTCCTAGGTTGACCCTGGAACCGGACTGAACCCATTGGGTCGGTCCGGTCCTTGGTCCCAGGTTCAATAGGGTCGGTCCTCGGTCATAAAAATTGAGGACTAACGGTGTACGGGTTGGTCTTAGGGTTAGGGGGTGGCCCGGGCCAACCTGGACCATGCTCACCCCTAGTGAGTGGTTCTAAATTTTGTGCAAGATCTACCTTGAACTTACTCATAGGATTAGGTTCTTTATTTTTTGAAACTTAGAACCTACTTTACATACCCTAAAATCTGGAACCTACTTTGTCACAAGTTTTAAGTTCGATTTGAGAGTCTACTTAGATTCCATTTATATTATTAATTGAACGATTATAGTGAATTATAATCTTTAATGTCCACCAGTCCGATTCTTAGGTTATGGACTTGACCCTCGAACCATGCTCACCCCTAGTTCTAGTTCAAATCGAAAGCCAAACAAAATCGGACCCATACAAACTGATTTCGAGTGTTTCCTAGTTCCACATAATGAGCCGGATTGCCTAGACTAAACAAGATTTCTTAGATTTTTGTTTTATGATTTATTTTATTCTAAAGCAAACCCTAATTAACAAATTATTTTTTTCTTTTAATGTTGGGAAACTCCCACTTGTAGGGAATAGAAGAAATAAAAAAACAAGAAGAAGAATAAATCACCAATTCTAGTCCGATTCAGTTCCAGAATTGGGTGGATCATTTTCTAGTCCATGCACTGAAACCAAACTTGTCCGATTTAATTTCAGGTTTCGGGGTAGAAATTGACCTAACACTAAAACCAATCACCTCCTATTATTTAGTCAAGAGAGATAGGTAGAGCTCGATAAAGTGGGAGATAGGAGATAGGTAGAACTCAATAGAGTGGTCCCGTATCCTATCCTTAATTTGAATACTAAACTTTTTGTGCAACTTGACTAGAGTCTCCCGTCACTTATGATACGTGATCTAATTAAGTATCGTATCAACCTTGTTTTTTTATTTTGAGAGTTATCATGTTCTACAATTTGGACGATCTTATCCTCGGTGAAATATAACTATCAGTATGAATTGACTTGTGAATGAGGTTATTTTGACTCATGAGTTACCATTTGTGATATAGAATGCTCGACTTTTCTTTATAGGGAAAGTGATTAGATGTATCGCACAATAATAGTCTGCATCAAGTGCTACAACACCAAATAGACTCTTATTGTTGTTTTTAGAGTTTGGGTGAGCTCCATTGACATTGAGGAACTTGTCAAAAAAAGAAAAGTTTGGAAGTACTTATATTAAGTGATTAATCAAGGGAACAGAGTGAAATCTAATATATCTTGTAATCTTATAATTTTTTTTTTGTCATCAGTATTTTGAAAATTGAAACTTACTTTTCTTATCGATAGGTGTCTCTAGACGATATTCGTTAACAAGATTTTTATTATTATTCATGATGACCTCCTTTGGATCAAAGAAAAGAGGAGAGGAGGTTAATTAAAAAAATCAACCTTCCTTTCTCTCAATTATTCAATTCTCCTTGAAATAACAATATGTAATTTTCAATATGTATATGCGTGCATGATCAAGGCGACATAACCACAACATTGACTCAACATTGGCTCCCGTCGCTATTTAATCTAGTGAAAGTTTCTTTTATAGAAGGGGTGTGTAACCTCGTCAAAAAAAAAAAAAAAAAAGAAACAAAAAAGAAGGGGTGTGTAACCAAATTGGTTATACCCGGGAACCGCACTAGACCGCTTAAAAAAAAGGTTCGACAACTGGTCCGGAGATAGCTTCCAAATTGTTAGAACTAGTTTTAACAGATCTGGGAATAGGTTCCGAGTGAATGTTCACTCGAGAATCGAATCAAGCCGCCTTATTTCAGACCAGTTTTGGGACTGTACTTAAGCTAAAAAGCCAAAATCCTAATTTCTTTTTCCTCTAAATTCTAATTTAGCACTCTTTCGTCCTTTTCCATCTTGAAAAGTCCTCGCTAGTCTTTCTTCTTCCCCTAAATTTTTATGGATGAATGGGGAATGGAGTTTTATAATTTATCTTTTATACTACGAGTTTGAATTTTTATCATTTATAATTGTACATGACTACATATTCATCTTATGGATTGTTGATTTTGGTGGATTACGATTTTTTTTTTTTAATTTTGAATAGTTTTGTTACTCATAACTTCATATAATTTTGCTGTAAACAATGAACCAAAAAAGGGAACAAAAAGAAAATTAAACAGATTCTCAAGTAGACCTTGGACCCAAATTGGAAAAATAGGGTAGGTTCCGAGGTCTAAAAACTTAAGACTAGTTATTAGAAGGTATGTTTCAGGTCTAGAACCCACCCACCTTGGAACCAATACCCCTAGTGCATCCCGGGTCAAATTGAAAATAGAACAAAACCATACCCAAATAGACGGATTGGTTCCTAGTTCCACATAATGAGCCAGATCGCTGGACTGAACAAGACTTCTTCAATTTTTTCTTTTTATTATGAAGCAAACCCTAATTAGCAATTTTTTTTTTAATGTTGGGGAAATCCCATTTGTAGGGAATAGAAGAAATCCAAAAAAAAAAAAAAGGAAAGAGGAAAAAAAGAAGAAGAAATCACTGATTCTGGTTTGGTCCAGTTCTAGAATCCAGTGGACATTTTTTTGGTTCCACGAACTAGGAACTGACCCTTTCCGATTCGATTTTAGGCTTTAGGATAGGAATCGACCAAACACTAAAACAGATGACCTCCTATTATTTAGCCAAATAAGACAGCTAGAACTCGACAAATTCGTCCGGAATCCTGTCCTTAATTTGAATGTTGAACTTTCTATGCAACTTGACTAGTATCTCCCGTCTCTGATGATACGTGATCTAATTAAGTATTATATCAATCATGGACACGCGGCCTTCTCTCTGACCAGATTAAATCTCCTGTGACGCTGCCATTTTTTATTTTTATTTTTGTTCTGTTGGAATTTTTGTTCTGGCCTTCTCTCTGACCAGATTAAAACCTTTGGAATGTGGCCTTCGCCGCGTGGGACTTTTTGCAGATCGCAAACCATCGGTCTGATCTGCAGCATTGTCAAGGGAGGAGAGTAAATTTACTGTCGCAGGTCGTGTTCGAGCCTTCGGGGACTCCCCTTCTTGATGTTTATATATCACGTAATACAGTGATGAAGATATTTCATTCGTTAAAGAACCTCGTTAAATTTTTACAAGGAGGCGAGCACAGTTAATTCTGGCAACGGCGACCGGAATGCAGCGTCGATGAAGCCTATAAAAATTGACGAAAGGGCTTTCGACGACAAATGGGGTCGAGGGCTATTCTCAACTGACGATTTGCTGCAATAATTCCACTCAGCATATCTTGCAAACCCCAAGGAATTAGCCTTTCTTGGCGCGACGCGTGTACGGTCGCCTACAAGATTCCGTCACACTTGAGCACAATATTTATTTCGTTTGGAGCTCTTCGATGAGAGTTAGGCAAAGTGGGTTTTTCTATTCCTATGGGGTGGCAAGAAAGAGACAGGAAAAAGGGAGGGGGCGTGGTCAAGAAGATCTGGGGAGAATGGAATCCAGGAGAACCGGTGGTTGTTACCGCCCTGGGGGCTTTCTTTATTCTTCTTTTACGTGCTGAACTTTTTGCCGTAATGAGGTCAAAAAGTTGGACGTGGAGATATTGTTCTCTTGCATCTTTTGAAGGCGGCTTTTGCTGCATGGATCGAAACGACGTGTTACTCCAAGCATGCATAACACACGCAGAAAGAGAGAGAGGTGTACACGAGGCTGCAATGCATTCGTTAGCTCATGGCACAAAAAGTTGGAAAAAGGATTTTACCAATTGGAAAATCGAGGCCTCTCAATGAATTCTTACATGGAGAAAATTCAATCTTTTCGATTAGCCATGATCTAGAATTTGGACGACCTTATCATTGTTAAAGTATGAATATCAGTAGAGGATAAATTTTCCATTCTCCATTTATATAAAAAAATTAAGGTTGTTTTGATTCGTGAGTTACCATGTTCTAGAATTTGGACGACCTTATCCTCATTGAAGTATAAACGTAATTGTGAATTAACTCGAGATTAAAGTTATTTTGACTTTGTGAGTTGCAATTTGAGATACAGAATGCTTGACTTTTCTTTGTTGGGAAAGCGATTTGATGTATTGGGCAATAATAGTCTATATTGTGCAATAATAGTCTGCATCGAGTACGACGCCACCAAATAGGCTATTATTGCTGTTTCTAGAATTTGAGTGAGCTCCATTGACATTAAGGCATTTGTTAAAAAAATGTCCGGAAGCCCTTATATTAATGATTAATCAAGGAAACGTAATGGAATTTAATATATTTAGTAATCTTATAAAAAGCCTGTCATCAATATTTTAAAAATTGAAACTTATTTTTCTTATCGACAGGTGTCTCTAGATGATATTTGTTAACAAGATTTTCATCATTATTTATGATGACCTCCTTTGGATTAAAGATAAGAGGAGAGGAGGTCAATTAAAAAAAGTGTTAATTAATTTAACAAATGCCAAACGGATTCTTACATGGATTTTGACATTAGCCGATCACGATCAATTATTGACCTTCCTCCCTCTCTCTCTCTCTCATGACGGCAATCTGTAATTTTTAATATGTTCTTTTGAACTTTTTGGTCTTCTAATCCTTTTTGAACTCAAATCTTGACACTTTTGAAAAGGCTAGATACACTGATGATGCATGCATGATCAAGGCGACATCACCACGACACTGACTAACATTGACTCCTGTTGCTCATCTTTAATCTAATGGAAGTTCCTTTTTTAGGGGGTGTGCATTGGACCTGATCCAAATCGAAAGCTGAATAGAACCGGACTAGATAGACCAATTCTTAGTGGTTCCACTTCCACATAATGAGCTGGACTGCTGGACTGACCAAGATTTATTAATTATTTTGTTATTCTTTATTTTTAAGCAAATCTTAACTAATAATATTTTTTTTTTCCTTTTAATGTTGGGATATTCCCATTCTCGAGAATAGAAGAAAGAAAAAGAAAGAAAAAAGAGAAGACATCACTAATTCCGGTCTGATTCAGTTCCAAAATCTGGTCGACCGGTTCCGATTCTACCCAATCCGATATCAAGTTTAGGGGTATGAATCGACCCGCCACTCAAACCAATCACCCCCTACTATTTAGTCAAGGAAGACAGCTAGAACTCGAAAAGTGGTCCGGATACCCGTCCCTGATTTGAATATTGAACTTTCTGTGCAACTTGACTGGGGTCTCCGTCACTGATGGTACGTGATCTGATTAAGTATTATATCAATCATGGACCCGCGGCCTTCTCTCTGACCAGAAAGACACAGGGCTTTTCTGGGTCTTAGGATGATACGGAACCTATGGATACATCGAACGTCAGGGCCTTTCTGATATTCCTGGCCAAAGCCTCCGCCTGTGTCCCTCCCTGTCCATCCCCTGTTTTGCCCCTCGAAGCATTCAACCATGGCGGGTCCCCGGTTAACATGCCGTGAGGAATAGTAAGCGTTCCTCGCTTTTCGGGTGCTTCCTCGACATCTTCTTTCGAGAATCTCGCCGCTGTAAAACGCTAACCGAGCTGGAGCATGCTCAGTAACTTCGGCTCTTGACCAGGCGTCGTGATATTTTGCGCTCTTCAGGATCGAACTCGGCTCCTTCTCCTGTCACAATGTCTTAAGGAAATGCCCCACCTTTCCACAGTAGGAAACGAAAAGTTCGACAGTCTTTCGTATTTCACAACAATCCTGACGCAAAATAAAAGGGAGAATGGAGAATTCCCTTGTATGTTCATGTATTGTGTACAAGTACATTGCTTCTATTTATAGTATAAGAATGAAAGAAAAATAAGAAATAATATACAAAGAATAACGACTTTCCTATTTACTAAATCAATCATAGAGTGATTAAATCAATTAGCTCGTAATTAGGATCGCCACAATCAGAATAAAAAAATCAGAATCCAGCAAATATATTTTCAACAAATCCAAACTTATTTCCCCACTGCAAGTGAGAAATCTTGACAATAAAGGTTGTGACAAATCAACTGAGACTTTGAGCTGGGCAAATTTTGATATGGAAATTTAAGATTTTGATTGCAAGAAGGCGGTATCGTCCAATAAATGACAGCTAGCGAAAGAGTCAGCACCATTAAGCTACTGAAGATGGCTGTTGAATGCAGAAGTCGTTTAGATGTATACGGTCTAAGGTGATTCCTTCTTAGAATTGAGTGAGTACACATAGATTCGAGAAGATGAAGATCCATTTCTATACAAGATAAATTATAATGTTGGGCCATTTTAGCCGGGCCTCGGTTGAGTTCAGTCTATTATCTTTGCGGGTTCAAGCAATGCAGGCGGGCCTTCGATATATAATAGTTGGGCCTCGGTGAAGGCACAATAATTATGAGTGGTATAGTTTATTAGAAGTACGGTGGGAATTTTTGATACGACGCGATAACACAATTCGAACACGTAAGGAAACTAGCATGTTTGGGTTGAGGTTAATCGTGTCTCGGTCAATTTGTGTCAACACATTTGTGTCCAACCCGCCTAGATGAGCGAGTCAAAGTTAATTGGTTAGTGTTAATCTGACATGTATATGACCAATTTTGACATGATTAGCTAAAACCTATTCTTTTCGCGTCGTTCACTGTTATGATTTTTTTTTCCTTGTCCTGTCTCCTTGCAGGGTATGGGAGTCGAAATCCACTCTTGAAACTAAATTTTCCCACCCCAACCCCTTGAGAATGTGGGAATTCGAATCCCCCATCTTCCCATTCTAAGTTGGAAGAGTGGCCACTAGGGCAAATTCTAGTGATTATTCACTGTTATGATTTAAATTGACGATATCTCATTAATTACAATTGACATTGTTTAAATTTGATTTGGTGATATTTTGTTGTCAAATTATCACAATTTGTAAATGTATCCTTTGAAAACGCAAGGATATTGTGTCAAGTTTATGCTAATCAGTTAATTTCTTGTGTCGACCAATCAATCCATTATCTGATTGTGTTACATGGGTCATCACTTGTCAACATTAATTTTTAGATCATGTTCGTGTCATACAGGTTGATATGATCAGCATGGTCGTGTCGTATTCAGATTGACTTATTTTCTAATTTACCCTTATAACGACATGACATGACCATGACCCGCTATCACAAATCACTGCCTGTACTTATAAGGAAATGTAATACCCATGAAAAGTGAAAACTTGTTAGAATAACAAGTCAATATTTAAACGGTAGACAACATCTTCATTTATAAACATAATATTTTGATTGGACTTTCTTAATATGGCATATGAGTTGAAGGACTTGAGCCAATCTTTTCAGATCCCTAATTTGTCTCCCTTTTTGTCTTGGTCAATCCAAACCCTCGCATCAACATGAGTCTTTACCAAATCTGAATATAAAAACACCCAATTAATTATTTAAATTTGAGAAATGCTTATATCATTGTCCTTAATCAATTGCAAAAAATAACAACCTGTTTTAGGCTGCAAAAAAAATAAAAATAAATTAGTAATTGTTGTGAGATTTACTTTTTCAAGAATTTATGGTTCCTTTTATAGTAGGCAAAAAATCATTATGTTAGCATAATCCTTTAAAATTTTGAATTAGACTGTCTATTACCATTTGCGTTAGATAGTCAAAAACAAGAATGAATTGCCAAAAATGAATTGCAAAACCTTTTAACTAAATTCCAAATTTCAAAGTTTAGTGGCTGCCAAGATTGGGGAAATTGTCAATAAGTGGACATGGTACAAACTAAATAACCCTCTTTCCCCCATAAGAAGACAGGCATGGTAGAACACACAAATTGAAAAGCTAGCTTAGCGAAGCTGAAAAATCATGCACCCAACTTCCTAGCTTCAAAGATACTCCACACCTTCCTTCCGGGATAAGGAAACGTAATCATTAACAAATCACTTTATATATGAAAAGAGTACATGCATGTACCAGACGACCTGTGCCTGTTGATGGCGGAAGTACAATCAAAATGAATCGTGACCAAGTCTTTACCTAACCAAAGATGGATGACAAGGGTCTGTTCGTGTCATTGGATATATCTTCGCTTTCGGCAGCAGCAGCAAAGATGGAACGGATCACGAGCATACGCACTGAGCCATTTGACTGAAACGTTGTCGTTAACATGAGGCGAGCGTCGCGTTAAACCAGGGTCCCAGCTAACTTTACCAACTCCCTCTTTGAACAAGAACGCCAGCCAACGAGGGGATTCGAGCTTCTAGATACAACTCGAGAGATTCAAAGTAAGTACATCGAACCGATCTGGTATTGTTGGTAGTTTTTTTCCGATTTGCAATCACTTTCACATGCTTGTGTAGTACTTGATCCATTGACATTCTGTGAAAACGATTACTTCTGATGATCGAAACTTCCTACGCTACATACGTATTCAAGAGTTGTTTTAACCATCGATCTATACATAATGTGTTCGTTATTGTATATGGAATCGAAAATAATTGGGTCTTCGCCTATGGGGGTCTTAGGGGTGGACTTGAGACCCTTGGGGCATGACTCAAGACCAAGGGTCCCCAAGGGTCCTGGGCGATAGGACCAATTGAGGCCCCCGGAAGCATGTTGATTGCCAGCTCCCTCTTGATGGTGCTCCGGTAATTTTCACGAACTTCCAGGGTGGTTTTGTGGTGAGAGGGAGAGAGAGTTGAACCATATTTGAATCGCTGAGCTCGGACGAAGTGGATTTTTCCCAAATTATAATGTTTAGTATATCTATACAACTGCTAATGAATACTGTGTCATAGAATATGATCACTTAGATATCAAATATCATAGACGGATTTCTTATTGATGGAATTTTTCCACGATATATTGACTGTCAACTCTTGCACATACTTTGTGTCGAATCATGTAGCACAATAATTTGGGAGTCCATATCACATCTGGTAGGATAATGAATTTTGCGAGTCACTCTAATTTATTATTATTTATATATGTTTGCAATGTTTTGATACTTAGAGAAATTTTCTAATCAATCATAAACTTATTTGTATGAATACTAATTCAATCATAAACATTTCAATTTCACCAACTCAATCTCAAACCTCGGCTCGTAATTCTAATGTAGTCATTCTTGTTAATTTTCGTCGAAAATTGTGTGCGACTATCTTCTAAAAACAAAGACATAGTGCACTTAGTTATCACGAAAGCATTAATAAAAATTTTGAAATGAGTGAACATTCCTACAACGGGAGTTGGTGAGCCATTGACAAAAGGGAGCCGGGTGGCCCCGAGGCGATTCTGGGCTTCATGCTCAGAAAGGACCTTCTAGAAGCCCATCTGTTTCCGACCCACTTTTTCGATCGACCCCGCCCCCCGACATAGACAGTGCAATTCCAAGTGCACACGCTTCTCGTGCCCGAAACCTGCCCCCACCACTTGCCATGGGCCCCCACCGTTCCTCGACACTCCACCGTGCCGTGCTCCCGACATGCCTTCTAACCCACCGCATACGAAGTGTTATCATGAAATTTGAGATCGGTTGATTATGAAAATTCCGTAATAGAGCCGGGATGAAACACGTAAGTATTATCTTAATCTTAAATGCCTTTTATATTTACGTGGTTTCTCTCCACTTATCAATTTAAGTTTTTTTGTTAGACTTTTGAATATGGTATTAGGGCCAATATCATCCTTTTTGAATGTGCGTTGAGCCCCATTGATCAAAATAGGGTGTTGAAATATTTCTCGTTCCATCTATCGGTATAAACTTTTAGGTTGGAGTTTTTTGTATAAAAATATAATTCGCGTGGGAGCTCGGATGTTCTTCTTACATGTGGCTTTGGTTTTAAAAGCATATCCTCTCCCTGTGTTTTTTTTTTTTTTTGGTCCCGCATGTCATCGTTCCACACCACCCATTCCATTTGTGGCTTCGAGCACGAGTATAATAGCCGTCTTATGAATAACCCTCGTTTTTCCGATGACACGCGTGCCCAAAGAAATTCTTCTAGAAATCTTGTTCACTTGATTTTATAATTGTATCGTTCACACACGCGTCTTAATCTAGATCCTGGGCTGATCGTCCTCGCAAGTCATGACGACCCTTGGAGCTGCTGCGCTTGACCTCTCTTGGTCGCCACGGGCAAAGAGGTTTTCCCTAGCGTTGAATTTTCAGGGATCCTTCGATGCTTAGGTCAGTACGGGCGTAATTCGAAGTTACTTTCTGCAGAGGAGCGACGATGCGTGCTCCTCTAGCTGTATTTTATTATGTTTAGGTCTTCGAACTTTGTCCTTAAATTGTATAATTCAATTTATGTTTATACTGGTCCTACCTTAAACAAAAAAACAAAAAAACAAAAAAAGCGCTGACGTGACCATTAAATCACCATCAAATCCTATGGCGACATCCCAGCTGGCTACTTAAAAAATCAGTTACTCGAAAGCCAATTTGCAATGGACAAGAGAAAGAAAAGGATAGTACCTTGATCGTCTCCTTGTTATTTTGTTCTCACTTTTACAGATTACACTTATTCATTCTTCAACCCTCATGAATTAATCAAGGTATGTTCGTTACTCCTTTTAGATAGTAAGTTTCACACCTACTCATTCTAGATATTTATGTATTTTGTTTATTTCAGCACTTTATGTAATCGTTTTGCAAGTTTGAGTTTGTCATCTTGGAGGAATTTTTTCTTTCCAAATCAAGTAAATCGATGTATAATTCATTATAGGAAAAATAAATTGGAGCATAGTTGCCGGTTTTCAAGAAAAGGGACTCAAAGATCTCAAACTTCAACATTACTTTCATCTTTGTTTAGGCAGTTAGATCGTCGGATGAGTCTACTATTTGGATTTTATCAATTGCAATACTTGGGTTTATTTGGGTTATATTAGCTAGGGCGAAAGTTGTTGCTTAAGAAATTTAGGGTGCCAAACCTCATAAAATTAGGGGGTACTTACTTGTGCTTAGGTAATTCTCTCAATGCAGCGTCCGAGCCCGAGCCCTCCAGATCTAGGGGCTCAAGCTTGATGCTGTGACCAGGGTCGAGCCCTCCGGATCTAGGGCTTGAGCTTGATGTAGTGGTAGAGCTCGAGAATGTCGAGCTTGGCCGAGATCTCGGAGCCATTGTCCTTGACAAAAAACGATGCAATGTGCGGCGATGAGGGTGGATGATGAAGATATCTTGGGTGAGTGATGATCAGAAAAATCGAGGAAAAAAATCAAGAACAAGATCAACAGTAATCAGGAAAAAGAAAAGAAAAGAAAAGAAAGATAAAAAGAAAATTAATAAAACTACTCAAAAATGATGTTGTGTTGAATAAATTTGTTCACCTTCGATTACTGGATTGTCATGTAGGTTGGCTGACAATAATTGGAATGTTTAGTTCGTAATTTCTAGTGAAAATTGTCCAAAAGAACCGTATAAGAATTTCACGCAAAGATTTATGAATATATTGAAAAAATTGAAATGTTCAGAATTAAATTAACATTCATATAATAAGTTTAGAATTGAACTGATTATTTTCCCTTTAATGCAAGTAAGTCTTAGCTGAAGTCACTCAAGAATTCAGATCATGATTCTTGTGCACAACTAGATCGCATGGCAATGTAATTACAACAAAATAATCTAGAAATATCTAAAAAAAATCTCCAAATTCCTAGTCACGTGCAAGAATCATGATTCAAAATTAATATGACGCGGACATTCTGGGTGAGTGAGGATTAGAAAAATTGAAGGAAAAAAAATTAAAACAGTACTAAGAAAAGGAAAGCAAAGAAAAAAGAGAAAAAAATTTCATAAAAGTACTCAAAATGACGTCGGGTTGAGTAAATTTGTCCTCCTTAGGTTGCTAGCTTGCCATGTAGGTTAGCTAATATTACTGAACTGTCATGTTAGTAATTTCAGGCGAAAATTACCCGAAATAAGTATATTGGAATTTCATATAAAAAGTAGGACAGCATTGATAAAATTGAAATATTCATGTCTAAATTGATATCTGTATAATAGATTTAGGATTGAATTGGTTATTTTCCCTTTAATACAAACAAGTCTTAAGCTGAATTTACCCAAGAATTTCACATCATAATTCTCGAACATGACTGCATTGCGTGGCAATGTAATTCCTACAACATAATCTAGAAGTAATCCAAAGATATTTCC
Organism: Eucalyptus dawsonii; assembly: GCA_016097615.1. Lineage (NCBI taxonomy): Eukaryota > Viridiplantae > Streptophyta > Magnoliopsida > Myrtales > Myrtaceae > Eucalyptus > Eucalyptus dawsonii. Next base: position 13,887,410 of record CM027875.1, read on the forward strand.
AAATTGTAAGCCGTGTGCTAGAACGATGACTAATATTACGAAGCACCGGGGTGAGTGTGGATAAAATAATTGAAGGAAAGAAAAAATCAACGAGAAGATGAACAGTAATCTAAAAGGGAAAAGAAAAGATAAAAAAAAAAAATCATAATACTACCAAAAAACAACATTGTGTTGAGTAATATTCTCCTTAAATTGTCAGCTTGCCACGTAAGTCAATTGACGTTGATTGGATTGCCATGTTAACAATTTCAAGTGAAAATTAGTTGGAATGGCTAAATTGAAATTTCATGTAAAGGTTTATGAATATATTGACAATATTGAAATGTTTAGAATTAAATTGACATCAATATAATAAATCTATGATTGGATTGATCATTTTCTCTCCAATGCTAGCAAGTCTTAAGCTGAAGTCACCCAAGAATTCGAACTATAATTCTTGTACATGACAAAAGTTGCATGATGATGAAATTACAGCAATATAATCTAGAAGTAACCCAAAAGAATCTCCAAATTCTAAAGCACGTGTTGAGTAAATTTATCCACCTTAGATTGATAGAATTGACTGACGCTAATGTTGATTGGACTGCCATGCTAGTAATTTCAAGTATGATGTTTATGAATATATGGACAAAGTTGAAAGATTTATTTTTCCCTTTTACAAGCAAGTCTTAAGCTGAAGTCACCCAAAGATTCACATCATCATTCTTGTATGTGACTAAATTTCGTGGCAATGTAATTACAATAACATAATCTAGAAGTAATCCAAAGATATCTCCATAGTCACGAGCAAGAATGGTGACTTAAAATTCATACGACAAAGACATCGGGGTTCAGTGAGGATAAGAATGATTGAAGGAAAAAAATCAAGAAGAAAATGAAAAGTAATCAGAAAAAAAGAGAAAGTATATAAAATTACTCAAAAATGAAGTCGTGTTGAGTAAAATTGTTCTTCTCTAATTGTGAGCTTTCCATGTAGGTTGACTGACGTTGACTCAAATGTCACATTAGTAATTTTAGACGGAAATTAGCCGGAAGGAAAATATTGAAATTTTATGCAAAGGTTTATGGGTATATTAACAAAATTGAAAGGTTTGTGACTAAATTAGTATCCGTACGATATATTTAATATTAAATCAGTAATCTTACTTGTAATGCAAGCAGGCCTCAAGCTGAAATCACCCAAGAATTCAGATCACAATTCTTGTACGTGACTAAATTGCGTGGCAGCGAAATTACAGCAGCTCAATCAAGAAGTAACCCAAAAACATCTCTAAATTCTTAGTCACGTGCTAGAATAATGACTCGGAACTAATACAATGTGGAGTTAGAGAGACCATAATCACCCAAAATTACAGTTTAAGGATTTTCAAACTCAAACTCCAATTACTTTCATCTTTTTTTAGGCGATTAAATTGTCGGATGAGTCTACTATTAAATTATTGTTCATCGCACCACTTGAATTCATTTAAATTCTATTAGCTAAGGCGAAATATGTTGCTCAATAAATTTAGGGTGTCAAAAAAGCTCATGAAATTAGGGTTTCGGGCTTGCGCATGCTTAAGAACATCCATAGATATCAATAGATTTTTTGCTCGAAACAGAGGGGTCAAATTCTCTCTCTACGTGGAGCACGAAAAGGAAGGACGGCACGACCAAACGCACATCCAAGCAACGGTCAAGACGCAGTAATCACTTCCTGACGTCTCCTGGTGCTCTGCAGAATCCTCTTCTTGGTTTGGGAAATCCCTAGTTTCAACGAAGCCGCCCGAATTTTCAAATGGACGACCCCGGCGCGACAAGTGAGCACGCGATAGCAAGGCGGTTGGTGGGGTGATGCTTTCCAAGTTCAAAACCTTTCTCCGTTGAGTGCTGGGAGGTTTGGTTTCTTTGCTATGGAGGTTGCTTACGGGACAAGTCTGCTCGTGGTTGGTTAAAACATTACGCATAATGACGACGCAAATAAAGAGAGGAGAAGAAGAGAGATGATTTCGACGACCCTTGTATCTTTTTCCTCATCAGACGAAAGGAAAAACAGGAGCTCGATCGATGTCTTGACCCTCTTGCTCATGGCAAATCTCCCTAGTTTCAAAACGGATCTATCTCCCTACCCATCGATTTTTCTAAATTTGCCTTCTTCCACCCCTTTTCGCAGCTTATTTTCCTTTCTTGGAGTTAAATATTAGCCTCGTGCATCACCCACGACCATCGTCAGAATTCTCTATGAACATAAGTGGGAAAAGGATGGTTGGCAATGAGGAAAGTATATAGTATTGCGGGCCTGACTTCTCTCTTGGCATTTATTAGGGTATGAACTCAGAAACGGATTAAGATGAAGGGGCTTGGAGAATGCATAAGGCAGAGATTATAGGATGGGAAGCACTTACGACAAATGATTGCGGGTTGGGACGGTCGAATTTGACTGGCGAAAACGTGGCAGTGACCATCCAAAGTCAATTGGAAGCTGTGAGAGTTCGGCCGGTGGAAACATAAACAAAACTGCCATAACAGCTATTGCTACCTCACTGATGACATCTTGAATTCCATGGATGGAAGCAACAATGGGGGGTTTTTTCCTTCCCTCTCTGGCTAGTATGTGCGCTCGGTTTGTTTGTATTTATTGTCTACTTCCAACTCTAATTTATGGCTTTCTTTCTAATGTTTGAGAATAAAGTGACATGTTAGTTAACCTCCGAAACATTGCAAAGATAGATTTTATATGATTGCATATGTCAAAAGCTTTGAACATTTTGAAGATTTCAAGTATTTCTAATTGAATAGAAAATCAAAGCGCGATTCTCGCGAGATCTACATAGAAACTTTAGTTCCATGGATGGAAGCAATAATGTGGTTTTTCTTCCGTTACGCTCTATTTGGTAGTGTTTATTGTCTACTTCGAACCTTAGTTCACGCCTTTCATTCTAATATTTGAGAATAAAGTAACATGTTAATTAACTCCTGAAGCATCGCAAACATAGATTATGTATAATTGCATATGTCAAAAGCTTTGAACATATTGAAGATTTCAATTGTTTTTTATCGAATAGAAAGTCAAAGTGTGTGTCTCACGAGTTCTACATAGAAAAAAGCCAAAAAATCAGAGTAAAACCTACTGTAGATAGGGCCTATGCCTATCTGTCGACATTAGTCTTTGAACCGAGGAAGTTATGGCAATTCATGTTCTATTGGTATAATGGCTCGATTTTGAAAGCAAACATCTATCACGGAAAATCGCAAAACAAACATGGGAAACGCAACCGCGTGCTCCCCAATGTGAAATTGGAATAGTCTTTTACGTAAGTCTCAGGACGACATCATTGAAAAGAGGTCAAAAGAAGCTATTTGTACAGGAAAATATGCACTACACTTTGTTATGGAGGATCTTGAACATTTCAATTTTCAAAGCAAGCCAAATCCAAATAATCACAACCTCCCAAGTCCAACGTAATATAATACATGACTTAGGTCGTCATGACATTATCATGAGCCTCATCCCCACCGTCACGTACGTGAGTATTATAACCTACAAAACCTTCACGTCGAAGAAGGTATTTATACACTCAGCATGGCATGTGAAATCTACGTGTTGGCTGCAAGGAGCCAACGAAGCACGAATCTTGAATTATTCCATTCAAGGGAAGTGAAGTCATAAACGACTCCATTACACATAATAATTCAATGAAAAATCCGAACTCCATGTTGGGTGTTGCGCTTTCTACCGATGTTCATTGGATCTTGCTTAAAATGATTGCCTCACTCAATTCTTTCATAAGTCATTATTCCTAGATGTTGAGAATAGTTATAGGGTCAATACAAGATTGGCTGGCGATATCGAATCGTGTAAGTGATTCAGGTAAACTTGTCTTTGTCAACTAATAACACACGACTCAATGAAGATCAAATTCTACCCTTCTCAAAATTGTCAACCCCAACAAACCCCACCAAGCATACACAAAATTTCTTGTTGGCAGCGGGCGGTTTCTGAAATTTATGGTGGCGAATCTTCAACCCGCCGCAGAAGTTGCTCGGGATGATCGTCTTTCTTTTCTTTTTCGAAGGCCGAATTATCTCATGATTTTATTTTATGATGACTTTTTAGATTGTTCAAATTGGTTCATGAAATCCATCTCAATTCGAAGCTCATGGAATAATTGGCCTTGGGATATGTATATTACATCATACTTATTATTCTTTCTTCCTTCCTTTTTCTGGGTGTTACCAATATAAAGAAATTAAGGAAGTGAGTAACTTAAAAGTTATGTATCGACCTATCAATAAAATCTCAATATATGCAAAAATGCTTGGTCTCTAATCTCTCTATATTAAGATGAAAAAGACGCTCTAAATGGTCTAATTTTTCGCACTTTCCATTTCATACCGTTGACTTCCGCACTAATAAGCAAGATTAAGAATGAAGACAACCAAGAACGATCATAGGAGCCTCCTCATGACCCGTGAGGTAAACCCTAATTCTACTGGGTTTCTCAATTCTGCTCTTGCAGATCAACTTTCGCCGGAATTCCTGGTCAGCTATCCCTTTAAAATATTTATTGTTTCCCATTTAATTAGAATTATTTGTTTGACGTGCTATAAATCGGACAAAAGAGATGTCGAATGGGGGCATGGGATGCGTTAAGATGTCACGTTATTTTCAGTTTTTAGCTCAAGTCCCAAAGCATCACAAAAAGGATAGGGAAATCCGAACTCGAGTCCTATAACCATGTGAAATTGACTCTGAGGGTTTCTGCGCCGTTTTAGTCAAAGGAATTTTGCTCATGTTATTCGGAGGGAGTAAAAGTCAAATTGCCTCAAGGATTGGGACTTCTATCTCGATCGATCTTTTTTTCGCTTTTCTGATGACTTTCGATTTTAAGTTTGCTGACGAGAATGTCGGCAGGTATTTAAACTTAGCAATTGCTTTGAGATAAAGGTTTTCAAGAAATCAACATTTGCGACCAAAATATTCACAATTTATTCGAGATTTCTCACATAAGCAACATGAACATATAAATTTCTAGGTAAATTTCGAGTTTCTAACTTCGTGAGTGTAAGTCTATACGAAATGAAAGGTGGAAATTACCACAACAGTCAAAAAGCCTACTACAAATTTTCCAACATAATTCTATGCATTTTTTTTTTTATTGGCCAATCAATCATAAACATACTATAATTGTGTCAATTTAGTTTATCTAACCAATTTTGATTTAAATTGATAACCGACGCCATTTACGAACAATTTTTTTGATAATAGTTTTTTTTTCCTTCTTTTTCTTTTTCTTTTCTTTTTTCTTGTTCTTCCTCCAGAGGTGAGTGCCGACCCCCACTAGCCACCGGTGAAGGCAAGTCTCGCCTAGCAATGGCAAGGGCTTGCCAGATCTAGCGAGGTTGCGACTTGCCCATGATCGATGAGACTCACCTAGGCCAAAGGCCGCGTGAGGTTGAGCCCTTCAACCTTGCGGCCTCTGATGAGGCACATAGTGATGCTCAACCTCACTTTGATTCAGCAAGGGTGAGCCTTGCCTAACCACTAGCAACCAAAACCAAAGGTCGCAACCTTCGACTTTGCAACCTCGAGCGAGGTCGAGCCTCACTCATGGCTTGCGAGCAACCTAGGCAAAGTCCCCTAGCTGTGGCTAGGTTTCCCTAAGGCCGACGAGCTCCCTTGTCAACCTTGCCTCTGGCTAGTCATTAGCTAGAGAAGAAGGAAATTAAAAAGGAAGAAGAAAAAAATAATAAAAAATTAGAAAAAAATAGAATTTTATTAAAAAATTATCTACGTTGTGTCGGCCAGCCAAAAATGACCAAACATATTGAATTGACATTTATTAAAAGGTTTAGGACCGAATTAATTTAAAAAAAAAAAAGAATGATGACTGAATAGGAAAAATTAAAATATGTTTATGACTGTTTTGGTAATTTTCCCAAATGAAAGCTAGATGAGCCATTTGTGCTTTCATTAATCCTAATCGATCCTGTAGGTATTCTCGCCCAAGAAGGGATCTCATTGATTATCTTCCATCTTATGTTGTTTCCAAGGTTATGGTAATAAAAAAAACGGATACCAGATCACCCCAATTTCCACATAAAGAGAAAGAAGAAGAACGTGCTCTTCCAACATATCCAAAACAATGTCGTCCACAAGATGAGGCCTAGTGCTTTTTGACGGGCAATACCCTTATGGGACCTTAAAAGATACACCAAAGAACAGATAGATGAAAACAGAAGTGGGAGATTGAGACTTTTCAAAGGAGGATAAAGGGAAAGTGAAATGCCAGAGGGAGGAACGTGGGGGTCCCGAATTGTTTAGCCATCAATAGCAATATTTGGTTGGAGGAATTGAGGATGGCAAAGTTCAAATGCAAATCAACCCAGATTTCTCATTGCTCCCTTTTTCCTAGGTCACAATGTCATGACAAAAGGGCGTCATGTGACTGTGCGTGCATTTTCTCCTATGAAAGTGGTTCACGCATGAAAGTATCTTACTGGACTTTCCTTCTATATCTTAAAGGATAAAAACATAACAAATTTAAAAAAAAAATTACCCAATTAGTTCTTAACCTATTGTATGGATGCTGATTTGGTCTTAAACTTTTTAATGATTTACCAATGTAATTCTTCTAACCAGTCTAGTTTGAATTTTACTGACGTAAGCAATTTTTACAAGTATTTTGAAAATTTTCTGATTTTTTTTTTCTTTTCCTTTTCTTTCTTCTCTCATTTTTTCCTATTCTACTATTCATTTGTTTCCTCTGCTGGTCATAGGAGCCTTGGAAATGGTCAGCAGGGGTGGCCGTTGTGTATGGCCACGACTGACGGAGGAAAAAGATGAATGGTAGAATAGAAAAAATAAAAATAAAGAAAACCAAAGGAAAAAAAAATTCAGGAAATTTTTAAAAATTTTGTAAAAAGTTTCTATATCAGCACTATTCATGCTACATAGGACTATTGATATTGATTGAATGATCATGTTACCAATTTTTGGCCTAAATAGGTTGGATGGATTACCTTAGAAAATTGTCAAATGGAAAGTTTGGAAATGAATTGGCAGGACGGTACTATAGGTTTAAAACTTGTTCTACTTCCATCCTTAAACTAGTAGTTGTATTAGCAAAAAAAAATTTCACCTTTTTATTTGTGGATGAGTATTCACGATATTTTGCAATTAAAGGAAAGAAATTCTAGTCTCTCAGAATTACATAATTGATCGGGGTCTCTAGAGATTCCAACTAAGTAGATAGAGTTCATTTGTTCACATATACCAATTGCGTGGAAGCTACTTAGAGTCAAAATTGACTAACCAGACCAAAGGCATAAACTTGAATAGTTCATAGAGCTTGTAGGGAGTTTCACGCGTCTCTTGATTGCGAATTTTAGAGCCCTTCTTATTCTGGATTGTTAAAAAGAGAAGTTAAAAAAGAAGGCTCTCCTTAACTAGAAATGATAAATATTAATTATTATGTACACAGACAGCCTTACATGGATTTTATATCCAATATCAATCCAGATGAACACATGGGAATGCAATAGCCGGTATTTGCGGTGGACCAAACAAAAGGAGTGGGTAATTAGGCAAGGGCAGCATGACCTAAATTGGGGCAGGAAGATGTCCCAAAAAAGCATTTCGCACCGTTGCGAATAATAATGAACAAATGAATGCGTTCATATGTGAATAGTAGGCATTACGTTGCTGGGATTCTCTAGCGTAATTAATTGCATTTGAGATACTACTTAAAATTAGTATGCATTTTATGGACCGTTCGTCCATTTGAAGGGATAAGTTTCCCAAATGATAATGTAAAAGAAAATTATCATGTCCCCATTTCAATAGACGAGGGGGAAATTGTTTGTACATTTTTAATCAGTGTACCGAAATTTCACGCGTGGAGCGCAAATGTCCCCAGGACTTTTCCTTTCTTCGTCTTGATTACATTCATTAACACCCTCGGTTGTCTTTTGGAAATTTCAACCCTTGCCAATCCGTGAAAAAATCTTGGTTAGACCAACCCCCAAAAACTCAAGAAAAAGAGAAGAGGACATGCCGTCCAAACTGGGTTGACTCGAGCAATCTCTGCCGTTGATTCGAGAAAAACTCCTCCCCCACGAGGCGGGGCCCACGCGGTGCGATATGGGCCATACCTTTTCCCCCCACAGTAAGAGAGAGAGAAAAAGATTACATTTTCGGTGGTCGCACGGAATATTTTCCTGGGGTCCTGTGCAAAATGCCGTAAACATAAATACATACGCATGTATATGTTTATATATGTGTGTGTTTATTATATTCCCGCTGCTATAATTCCTGCCTTGGGTCCATTCGATCTCCTCCTCAACCATATCGACCTTTGTCTTCTTCCTCCCTATTCCTTCACCTTTCTCTCTGTAGAGCTCCACTGACTTACTTTCTGCATCTCTCTCTCTCTCTCTCTCTCTCTTTCTCACATACATCTTCGAAAACCTGCGCACCGCGTTTTCGTGTCATTTTTCCCGGATTCTGTACGCGTCATCTCGCAAATTCCACTCCATTAAATTTCCGCCCATATCTGGTCCACGAAATATCAAGCGCACACATCATATATAACCACCCCACCCACCTACCGAAGCTATAGAGAGCTTCGCTCGCGTTCTCCCTTGGCGACCGAGAAGTGATGAAGGGCCTCGCCAAGCACGGGCGCCGGTGGGCGTCGGACACCGTCCCCGGCAAGTCCCCCGCCAGCGACAGCACTTCGCCGGCCGGTACGGAGGCCAGCTATGGCGAGGAGCTCGTGGAGGTGACCCTCGACCTGCAGGAGGACGACACGATCGTCCTCCGCAGCGTCGAGCCCGCCACGGCCGCCTCCGCGTTGACTATCAAGATCGACGACGACGACGGCGGCGGCGGCTTCGGCGGCGGCAGCGGGGCCGAGACGCCCCGCGCGACTTCCTCCTCGGCCCCGTCCCGGTCGCCGACGATGCGCCGGAGCTCGTCGAGCCGGCTCCGGCAGTTCTCGCAGGAGCTGAAGGCGGAGGCGGTGGCCAAGGCGCGGCAGTTCTCGCAGGAGCTCAAGGCGGAGCTGCGGCGGTTCTCGTGGAGCCACGGCCACGCGTCCCGCGTGCTCTCGGCGTCCACGTCGTCCGCCGGCCAGAATGCCGGCGGCTTCGACGTGGCCCTGGCGGCCCGGGCCCTGCGGAAGCAGCGCGCGCAGCTCGACCGGAACCGCTCGGGCGCCCAAAAGGCCTTGCGCGGGCTGCGGTTCATCAGCAACAGCAAGACCAACTGCAGCATCGATGCATGGAACGAAGTTCAGGCCAGCTTCGATAAGTTTGCCAAGGATGGTTATCTCTATCGTCAAGATTTCGCACAATGCATAGGTTTTCGCCATCTCTCTCTCTCTCTCTCTCTCTAAATTCACGTCCCTTTGTTCATACTGACGACGTCCTTGTCTTTTTTCCCGGTGAAGGAATGAAAGATTCGAAGGAGTTTGCTTTGGAGCTGTTCGACGCATTGGGGAGGAGGAGGAGAATGAAGGTCGACAAGATCAGCAAAGACGAGCTCTACGAGTTCTGGTGTCAGATCACTGATCAGAGCTTCGATTCCCGTCTCCAGATCTTCTTCGACATGTACGCATGATGATCGCGATGATCATGATGAATTAAAAAAAAAAAAAAAACAAGACCCGACTTGATAGCTTTTTTAATTAATTCTTTTTTTTTTACACTGTTGTGTTTTGATAAAGATTGCACTTCTTTAACAAACTAAGGAACAGACCGATTCATCTCCATTAGGTTTTTTTTTAAATTATTTTCATATTAACGCGAGATGATTGTCTATTGTCAGTGGGTAAAGAGGCAGAAGTGAGAAAAGCAAGAACAGGGACCGCTGAACAATATCTTAATTATGGACCTAATTATTGATCGAGTCATATGTTTTTTATTTGCACCTAGTACGTTCTTCATTAAAAACAATCATATGTTTGGTCGATAATTAATCTTTTCTCTGTTGAATACATGACAGGGTAGACAAGAACGAGGACGGTAGAATCACCGAAGAAGAAGTAAAAGAGGTGAGAGTTCCGTTTGAACCGATTGTCATTAGCTGTCATTTTTGAGTAAATTAAAGCTCGATTAGACCCGGCGGCCCTGTTAAACTAAACTCCTACACTGATTATATATATATATGCGCAATAGATTGGACCGTACATAATTAATTGGAATAGGAACTAATGTGCATGAATTAGCCAACACTCCAACTCCACGCATAAGCCTTCATAATAAACTAGGTTTTCCTTACAGGGTGTCATGCTTCGGTTACAATATAATAATCGATGTTAGGCGAGGTTCGGTGAGCCCTAAAAATCCCTGAAATTCCACAACGAAACTACTCCATCAAAACGATAACAAAAAAAAGAAAGCGAAGTTTTATAAAATAATATTTCGGTTTTTTTCTTTTTTTCCTTCCTGGGCTTGCTCTGACGTTGCCCATGTTCTAAAAGCATCTTCTCATTCATTAAAGATTTTTTGGGGATATTCGTGGGTTTTCATGAGCTCTTAGGCCCCCTATTCCGTGATGTCTAAGGCGACAAATGGCGCCCCGGAGGTTTTCTCCACTACGACCTTTTATTCCCGAACGCAATAATTACTATTTTCAGTGGGGTTGGTGGGGGCTTTTTGGTCAATTCGTGGTCGGTCCGACGTGTCACGGTTGTCTTCTTGATGCATGCAGCCTTGGGTTACGTGGACTTGCGAATCATTAATGCCCGTTTGACGTAGAAAACCCTAATTTCTACAGTTCCTGTTCTTGATTTTGATTGCTGCCGATGGTTGCAGATCATAATGCTGAGCGCCTCGGCGAATCGATTATCGAGGTTGAAGGAGCAGGCCGAGGAGTACGCAGCTCTGATCATGGAAGAACTGGATCCGGAGCAGCTCGGCTACATCGAGGTCGGTCCATTTTTTTTATTTTATTTTTATGATTTCGGCCTAAAATCTAAAGATAATGCAAAGTCCAAAATACATATATTTCGTCAGACTATAGTTTTCCAAATAGTTAGTGGGGATACGCATCTTAATCGAGTCAGCTTTGACCAGTAGTTTTTTTATACGATTAATACTCAAGGGGGTCTAAGTATTAGTTACGACTTTTCCTCCTAAAGTCCATGTTTGGCGAAAAATCGAAATTTTTTTCTAAGAATTGGGTAACCGTGTTGTTGAACCGCGCAAGAAGAAATAGTAAAAGCTTATGACTATATATAAATATATATGTGTGACTATATATAAATATATATGTGTGTATATATTCATATTAATATTTGTAGACGTAGCTAGCGTATTACTTTTGGATTGACCAAATTAGATTGTTTAGAAGGCAAAAGCGGCTGACGAAATTTCTAAAATGTGTGTTAGTTGAGCGACTTTTCTTCGACCTTCAAGCCAATTTTTTCTAAAAGTTTCGGTAATTAGGGTTTCTCCTTTCCGTCGTAACTTTGTTATTTCTAGGTCAGTGCAATAATTGGGACGACTGACAAGCCACGCATATCATGTCATCTTCCTTACTTTTTTGTCCTTAATCAAGCAATAAATCTAGGGTCCGATTGAATGGACTTAAATCAAAATGGCAAAAGAAAAAAAAATGGTGGCCGATACATTAACACAAGCTGTTTTATCATGTAGTTACAGCCAAAAAGATGGGAAGCCTTAACATAATATATTCTCAATAATTATATTCGTAATCGTTTTATTTATTCCTTAAGTATATAGCAAGAATAGGTGAGTTCCGATCTTTCTGGGTCCGAGCATGTCCGTCGCGCCTGCGTTTGCAGGCATAATATATTCTCAAATAATTATATTCGTAATCGTTTTATTTATTTCTTAAGTATATAGCAAGAATAGGTGGAGTTCCGGTCTTTCTGGGTCCGAGAGCACGTCCATCGCGCCTGCGTTGGACAGCTTTCCTGGCTGTACTTTTTTTTGAACAGTCCTGGCTGTACTCACACGACGAATCTTCTGCACATTTTTTTTTTCTTTTCTCGGCTGCTAAAAATTTTCCGGGGAAATTTCAGTCCTTCCAATGGCGGAGAAAAACTGACGTAGATATGCATCGGGACTGGTGCCATGTAGCGTTGTCGGAACGGGTAGGTGGGGGGGGCTCTTCGGGGTGCCCCACGCACGACCGCGTACACCACACCCAGTGCCCGAAATTCCCCCGCGTGCTGTCCGTTTTCGGCGGTCACCGTCGCTGCGGGTCTGTCGAGCTTTTCTCGACCCGATCCCTCTTTTGTCTTTTCCGTCTCGTCCCATCCCACGATTCCGATCCTAAAGGGACGCTCGTTGAATTCGCGAGTTTCCGTGATGGCGAACATGGGAACGATGGGAAGCGCCAAGACTTCGAGACTAACATCTCGTTTTCCTTGAGCTAAAACTGATGTCATCGTATGCGCGGTGACGCATCGATTCCATGGATCAAGGGGCGGTGCACATGTCATGCACAGGGCTTTCTACTCATGGCAGAAAAGAAAAAAGGAGGAAAAATTCCACTTAAAATGCAAATGACATGGGAGAAAAGTTAAAATTTTACCGGCTTTAGCTTGCAATTTAGCCCTGAACTCTTGGTGAAAATCGGATGCAGCTATGGCAACTGGAGACGCTGCTGCTTCAGAAGGATACGTACCTAAACTACAGCCAGGCGCTGAGCTACACGAGCCAAGCGCTGAGCCAAAACCTGCAGGGCCTGAGGAGGAGGAGCCGCATCAGGAGACTGAGCACCAAGTGCCTCTACTATGTGGAAGAGAACTGGAGGAGGATTTGGGTGGTGACCTTGTGGGTCATGATCATGATCGGCCTCTTCACCTGGAAGTTCGTGCAGTACAAGCAGAAGGCCGCCTACCAGGTCATGGGCTATTGCCTCCTCACGGCGAAGGGCGCCGCCGAGACGCTCAAGTTCAACATGGCCCTCATCCTGCTGCCGGTGTGCCGGAACACCATCACTTGGCTCCGCAACACGAGGGTCGGCCTCTTCATACCCTTCGACGACAACATCAACTTTCACAAGGTGCGCAAATTTTACCTCTTTCCTAAACTTTTGATTTACTATATAGGCTACCTCAAATTCATGCCAAATGCTTTTCGTGAAATGCTGTATTATTACCAGAATTGATACCGTGAACTTAGCTACATCCTCAATTAGTGAACATTCCATACGTTGTGGATCCAATCATGAACCGACAGCTCGAGCAACCCATGCCCAGTGCCCCTAATGCATGCTCCATGACTAATGTGCATATTTTTAAGCTTATAAAAATTCGGAATAAATTAGGTCCGACCTATGGAAATTAAACATGTCTAATCCATCCGTATGATTAAAACTTTCATCTTAATCACGGAACCCAACCCTCCTTTTGAAAATTCCAATCCTTCGATTATTTTCCACATCATTGAGCTAGTTTTGTCATCCTATAGGCGGTGGAAACTTTCGTTGCACCCATTTTTTTTCCCTTGGGGACCCGCGAGGAGGATTTCTGGTGAAAGTCAACGTGATTGATTTGATCTGGACACTCGTTTATTAAAGGGAAAAAAAATGATTCCCGATACGTCTCTTTGGGTGCACATAGATGATGACGATATGTCCTGTATTAGAACGCGTATGGTGCAGTGCAAGGCATCATCTTTCTGCTTAAAGGCAGCAAAGGTTGACAAATGAGAATCTTCCCTTGGGCCAGAGAGATCACGATTGTCTTTGTTTGTATGCAGAGAACTTAGAAGAACTTGTGGAAAGCCATAAAGATTGACCCCTTTTTTTCCTCCCCTTAACGAGTTGAAAATTGAGAAAAAACATGTGGAAAAGGAAACTCTGTTCTACCTAAAATGATTCCTTGTGATGATTGCATGCTAGTTTATAGACTATGAAGCTTTTGTCTATATGTATGAGCTAGTTAAGCTAGGAGATTGACTTCTTAGTGACATGAAGAAGATCCTTAAGAAGAAACTCTGTTTTGTGGCGTCGTAAATTGGCAGGAGAGCAAGAATGCATCGATCATTGCTTGAATAAATTTCGATACAGAAAATCACAACTTAAAGCGTGACAAGATACAGATGTGATGCATAGAACAAATGTAGATCGTGATTTTCAGGTTCTGAACATGGAGAGGAAGAGAGATTGGCTAATCATTCTAAGTGATGATGTCTGATATGATGCAAAATGCTGCTCAGATATGTAGAACTACGCATGTGATGGGGAATGACATTCCTAGGATCTTTTAGGTTGTCTGATTAGTGAAAAAGCAAGAATTCTGAGAATAGAATGTTTTTTTTTTTTTTTGAGGTCAGTGATCTAAGCGACGGAAGCAATGTCTCCACCATTTGCATAATTACCGGAGTCATGCTTTTTACTGATACTTTGGATTAATGAGAAACTGAAACGTTGTCCCCTTAGCCTAGCAGCTAGTGAATCATCAGTTATTAGTGATGGGATGATACTTGAGTTTCAGGATTCATAGCAAGAATTGCAACATCTGAATAATATCTTTCTGGTTTGTACATTGGTGCAGACGATTGCTGCTGCTATTGTAGTTGGTGTCATCCTCCATGTGGGTGACCATCTTGCGTGCGATTTTGTGAGGCTTGAACAAGCGCCTAAAGACGTCTATCATAGATACTTGGAGCATGATTTTGGTAATCCGAAGCCGACGTACTTTGATCTTGTCAAGGGGATTGAAGGTGTGACTGGGATCCTCATGGTGATCTTGATGTTAATAGCCTTCACATTAGCTACCCGATGGTTCCGCCGAAGCCTCGTCAAGTTACCAAAACCATTCGACCGGCTCACTGGTTTCAATGCATTTTGGTACTCACACCACCTGTTCGTGCTCGTCTATATCCTGCTCATCATTCACGGAGTCTTCCTTTACCTCGTTCACCACTGGTACCGCAAGACGGTACGAATCGTTTTCTTTCCCTGCATTCCATAAACTTTCTGAGAATTAGGCTTCTTCAATGTGCTGCGTTCTTTTTCCAACATTGAAATATTGAAAGACAGCTGGTGTATTCCTAACGTAGTCGCATCTAAGTCCGCAGGACTTGAGTTTTGAAATGTGGAGTTTGTGTCCTTGCAGACGTGGATGTATCTTGCTGTTCCTGTATTGCTCTATGCCGGAGAAAGGACCCTGAGATTCTTCAGGTCTGGAATGTACACGGTCCGACTGCTGAAGGTAACAAAAGCATTCCCGCGTCATCGATCTTCATTTGTTGGGCCTTCAATTAAAATTGTTGACATTTAGAGCGAATCGTCTTGATTGTGTAGGTTGCGATCTACCCAGGAAATGTCTTGACGTTAAAGATGTCGAAGCCTCCCCAATTCAAGTACAAAAGCGGGCAGTACATGTTTGTACAGTGTCCTGCGGTTTCTCCATTCGAGTGGTAAGTCCCCAAGTAATGACGATAAGTGTCCACTGAGGACAATACATACTGATCTCTACTCCCGACACACATTGCCAGGCACCCATTTTCGATAACCTCAGCTCCCGGTGACGACTTCCTCAGTGTTCACATCCGTCAACTTGGCGACTGGACGCAAGAGCTCAAAAGGGTGTTCGCCGAGGTTTGTGAGGCTCCTGTTGCAGGAAAGAGTGGCCTCCTCAGGGCTGATGAAACGACCAAGAAAAGGTGTGCACACTTCCTGTTCCATTCTTTCGTTGTCCACACGCTATAATTTTCCGATAACTGAACATGAGCTTGTGGAATTAATGATAATCAAGACCCCATTCCTTTGTTGATTACAGTTTGCCGAAGCTCTGCATAGACGGCCCATATGGCGCTCCAGCACAAGACTACAAAAAATACGATGTGTTGCTGCTGGTTGGTCTCGGAATTGGGGCAACGCCTTTCATTAGTATCCTCAAAGATTTAATCAACGCCATTGTCAAAAGCGAGGAGCAAGCAGTAAGTACTACATACTCTTTAACTTTTTAATTACCTTTTGAACAACATGATCGTGGACTGATGATGCAAATGAGAATGAATTGGCATTGTACCTGTGAGAATTCAAGACCAATTTTCCTTTGCCTCCTTTCTTTGTTTGCAGGACTCAGTCACAGATGTCAGTAGGAACTCGGATTTAAGCATCGGGAGCGTCGAGTCACCTGGCCCGAACCGGGTCTCCCCAAGGCGCAGGAAGACCCTGAAAACAACCAATGCGTACTTCTACTGGGTGACGAGAGAACAAGGGTCATTCGATTGGTTCAAGGGGGTCATGAATGAGGTCGCGGAGATTGACCAAAGGGTAAGAAAGAGTGCTTTCTCTTTAGCCCAATTTTCAGCTCATTAATCGAATTGATTAAAGTTTCGTCTTTACTGATCACGTTCTGGTTTGGGACTTCTAGGGGGTGATTGAGATGCACAATTACTTGACCAGTGTGTACGAGGAAGGTGATGCAAGATCAGCTCTCATCACTATGGTCCAAGCTCTTAATCATGCCAAGAATGGGGTAGACATCGTGTCTGGGACAACGGTAAGTATCCTTCTTCCTCTTCTTCTTTTGTCAATTTAATATTTGTTGGTTTCTTTTCCGATCCACAACTGTACGTCACATCCTGAATCGCAAAATGAAAACGTTTTCATTCAGGTAAGGACTCATTTTGCAAGACCCAACTGGAAAAAGGCTCTCAATAAACTATGCTCCAAGCACAGCGGTGCAAGAATAGGTAATTCTCAACCCAGTTGAATCACAGAAGCTACTTAATCAATCTCCAAATATTCAATTTTTATTCCTTCTTTTTTTGGGCTTCCTTGAATCAGGTGTTTTCTACTGTGGAGCACCTGTTCTGGCCAAGGAGCTGAGCAAGCTCTGCTACGAATTCAACCAGAAAGGCCCCACCAAATTCGACTTCCACAAGGAGCATTTCTAAAGACACGTGGCTCTCAAGATCCCATTAGCCTTCCTCCACCCACAGAGAGTGAAGAAACTCTCTTTCTTTTTCTGTCTTAGTTAATATTTCAACCGTTGAAAGATTTTTGTACATAATTTGGGTAGAAGAGAAGAGAACAAAGAAGGTTTAGTGTCGGTACAGTTGCTGTAATTACTGACAATATAGCTATAGCTATAGCACACCAAAGAAGAAAAAGAAAACCAGAAAAAAAACAAGAGAAAGAATAGAGAGAGAAAAGGGAAAGCTTGTCACTCCACCTCGTGCACGCACGTGGCTACAGTGCGGGCTGGCGAGGAGTGGACGGTGGTCCAGGACGGACGACAGTGCGGGACAGCTGCGAAAGGAACAGGTTTGACCTCAGCGCGCTCCAGCGCAGGCCTTCTGACAGCGAAACGACAGTGCGTTTCATGATTGGGCTGCACATTCATTCATGGGTGGGGGTGGTGAAGGGGTTTAGACGGTGACGTTTTCTTTTTGTCTATCTAACTGGGATGGGCCTAAAATTATATATTATTATTATTATTATTATTATTATATTTTTTATTGCGGTGGGGGGCTCCAAAAACCCTTCGAGAATCAAGGGCAAAGGTCAAGACACGTGCCATGCGAGTTCCTCTCTCTTTTCTTTTAGATATTATTTTTTGAATTTTATCCATAGAATAAGGGAGCTTATTATAGTGTGTAGAGAGTGATAATCACACTATTGATTTTTTATTGTTGTGTTGTATTAAAGTCCTGATGCTTGGCAAATGAGGGGGGTTTGCCAATTATACGCTCCAGTCATTTGAGTAAAATGGGTATTGGTTTATTTGATCCGGAGATATGTCAATTTTTGTGAAGGCATATTATTATTTCTCCAATTAACCGACCTTTTTAGTGCTGGTTATCAGTGATCATGTGCCGATGTGGTATATGTAAATAATAGTCTTGATTTATTTTGAAGTTCCGACATATGCAAAGTCATTCCACATGGGGCATGCCCTTGAGCCTTTCAATCGACCTTTTTAGTGCTAATTATTAGTGATGATGTTTAGTGCTAATTATTAGTGATGATGTGCTGAG
This sequence comes from Eucalyptus dawsonii, assembly GCA_016097615.1. Classification (NCBI taxonomy): domain Eukaryota; kingdom Viridiplantae; phylum Streptophyta; class Magnoliopsida; order Myrtales; family Myrtaceae; genus Eucalyptus; species Eucalyptus dawsonii. The sequence continues at coordinate 13,905,362 of CM027875.1, forward strand.
TGGCACATGTGAATAGTAGTCTTGACTTGTTTTGAAGTTTTGGTGTAAGTGAAGTCATTCCACGTGGGGCATGCACTTGAGCTTGCAAATGGTCCGTTGATAGTCGACCATTCCATGAATCACATGATGTGCTCTATATGCCCTCCCATAGAAAGTAGGGTGACGAGGTTTCTAAAGTTTTGTTAACAAGTATACAGTTTTGCTTTGGCCTTTTTAAGCAATTAAAATCCCCTTTTCAATATTCCTTTTCTAAATCAATTATCATAGAGAAACATTTTTGGCAACTTCATTGCCATCATTAGAGGCACTCGATATAAAATAACGGTCCAAAATTAAAATTCTAAAAAATTGAAAAATAAGTCGCGTCCCAATACAATTGCTGTTACTTAGACAAGACATTAATCATTATTTTTCTATGATCCGATTCGATATAATGAATTAGGCTACTAACACATGTCTCTTGAATAATCTGATGTTCATAAATACTCAAGTGAAGAACTGCTTCTGGAGTGGGCCCGATTGGCCCATGCGACTTAATATAAGGTCGATCCAGAAGAAACCCTATGACCATTTGGGCTTTTGGACCTTACCAAACTGGACGGATCTGGGGCTCCACGCAGAAAACTTTCCGTAAGGTCTGGGGAGAGATTCGAGGCCCGTTAGGTTCTTGTTCATACTGGGTCGGGTCTCGTTATTGGACTTGGCCCACAAGAACACGATGGGCTTAAGGTCAATTGCGTGTTCTCTTATTGTCCTTTTCCTAATGTTCGGTGACATTCCCGCTCTCTTACGGTGGCGGAGAATGGATTGGACCGGTCCAAGATTTGGACTTTTTGACCTCGGAAGCTTCCTTCGACCAAACAAAAATGAAGAAAAAACTCGGAAGCTTCCGCTACGCTTTACGAACGGTCATTCAATTCAGTCCACACACGATCCACTTCGGTAGGTGGCAGGTGCCTCTTTTAATTTTTCCAAACTCGATCAACTTCGAACGTGTTAAGATACGAGTAAGTCGGGTCTGAATGCGCAGGAATCGAACACGAGGGCAACGCTGTGTTTGCCTCGCCGAGTTCGCCGAACCTCGATTAAGACGATCGACCCCCCTAGTCGCCTCGGGTACGGACCGCAATTGAGACCCTAAATGGCACCATCTCTTCATCGAAGTCTCTGCCGGTCAAGGACCGATACGAATCGACAAAGGAGCGCGCAATCCTGTGTTCCAACTTCATTCGCACGAGAGACTTGAATGCGACTCCTTAGTGGACCACCTCAGCCGGCCAATTTTGACGCTGCCCAAAACTAGATTGGAATGGAATAGAAGCGGTTGTTGCTGTTTCACCGAATTAAGGTGTGGACCGTTCTTTTCTAATTTTTTAATTTTATTTTTGGGGAGTGACCACAGACATTGGTGGACCAAGACGGGTCGATGGGAATCATAAGCAACGCGTGAAAATGGGGAGGGCATCTTTCTCTTTATCTAGAAGATGGGCTGCCTTTGAGTCAATAGTGGCTGACGATGATTGAGTTATGCCTCACTTAAAGAAAGGCAGTCTTTGTTGACTGCTAAAGTCAAGTCTCTCCTAAATAGTTGCGCAAGTTGGGTGTCGATGCGTGTTTGGATCGGGCCGGGTCAATTGGATTAAGTTCAATTTTGATTGGGACGGATTACCCAGAAGGAGGAGTGGGAATTGAAGGGAAGCGATTGGGGAAAGTATTGAGATCATTCATATTGCATTTGAAAGAAATTACAATGATGTACTTTTTTCGGTGTCTATTATCAAACGGTGATGATGAATTGCTTTTTTATTATCAAACGGTGCTGATGAATTGCTTTTTTAAATGATATGTTGCTATCGATGTGGGTCAATTTATGTGTTAAAGTAGGATTTGAATAAATGTATATTATGATATGTTGCTATCCTTAATTAGGTGAAAGAATAAATGATCACGATTGGGGTCTCCTTTTATAGGGAAGTTATCACGATGTCTCTCATCATCTATCATCAAAGGGGTTCCATCTTCCCTGGATTATCCTTCAAAGGGTTATGTTTAGATCACTACAACTGCTTTACAAAGTCATATAGTTTATTGAGTCAATGTGATGAATTACTACAAAGATACTAGATTTTGTAAATCGATTTCACAGTCATTTTTGACCATGTTATAATCGTGGACGTGTCCAGATTTTCACGATTTAAACTAATCAGGGTAAATTAGTTTAAATTGTCCATCCAGAGCAATTATGACATAGAAAGCTAGGTATATAATTAATTCTTTTGCGTGACGGGTTTCATATGAATCCACTAATTTGCCTTTGAATTTTATTTATACATACGCACAATGCTTTAAAATAAGAAAATCCATTCTAGGCAGGTAAGATTTTTAAGTTCATTAAATATCCTATTACCCTTTGTGGATCTCCGCAAGATACTGAGTCAAAGCCCAATTTAACAGACCGATGCATCGCACGATGAACTGAATCCATGTATATAGTCTACCTAATTCACAAATACAAAATTGCTGAAAAAAGTGTTTGAAAAGTTATAAACTTATTGTATTAATGTCAATTTAGTTATAAATTTTTTGATTAGATACCAATTCAGTTAATTTTAGCTGAATACTGCTGACATGAACACCAATTTGCTTACATGGCACCACAAGGTGCAAGGTGTTGATGTTGGTGTGAACAACTTTTAAAATAATTTTTTTGTGATTTTAATTTTTTTTTTCCTTTTTCTCTCATTTCTTTCTTCTTCCTTTAGTTAGTGGCTGGCACCAACCTATGCCACATAAGCTGATCAACATCCGCATCAGTAATTTTAGGCCAATATTAGTCAGAATGATTGAATTAACATAAAATCAAAATGTTTAAGATTAAATTGGTAATAATTCAAAAATTTTATGATTAAACTGATACCATTAAAATGTTTAAGACTGAATTGGACTAAGTCAAAAGGTTTATGATTAAATTGACATCATTAAATGTTTATGGTAAATCGATACAAATGTAATAGATTTATGACTTTTTTGATACTTTTCCCCAAAATTACTCCTTTTATTGGTAATCTAATTGCAGGCATAGTCAAGATTATTCTTCGTTGAATTTTTTTAATTATTCTGGCGGATTTGTTTGCTTGCAGGGTGGGTTCAAATCTTGGGACGTTGCGTGCATGTTTTGGGTGGACGAAAGAACATTCCACGGCGGATGCCCGGTCGAGGCAGCTGGCCATGACATTCATGTGTTGTCCAAGTCTCGATAGAATACAACGAACGGAACGAATATTAAAAAGCCAGCCTTGAAAATTCAAGTCGAATCAATCATAGAAAAAATCGCATTTCCTCGCATGTTACCTTGTCCCCACTAGTGCGCCAATATTTAATGGTGCTTCTAGAATCCCTAAAAAGAATTACTTTTTCAGTGATTAAGCTACCCCAATAAGATCTTGCTAAAAAAAAAAGTTACCCCAATAAGATATTTTGCCAAATCTCGTAGATTACGTTTAGTGGTTCGTGGAAAAGTCACGAAAATGCAAAACAATTTCCGGACCATTCCTTTCGAGATCCGATCTACAATCTACGCAATCTACGCCAAGAGGGCTGATGAAGCCAATCATACATAGGTTTTGAGTTTAATTAAGCATGCAACAACGGGAAAATTATCCAAAAAGTCCTAAACATATTGTACTTCGACTAATTTAATTTTAAATCTTTCAATTTAGCTAGTTGAGTTTTAAAATGTTTCATATTTTGACAATTGAAACTATTTGGCCAATTTTTGTCCAAAATCCTTGATGTGGATACTAGCATCCCATGTTGCATGACTGGCGCTGACTTGGATATTTTTTTATTATTATAAATTTTCAAAAATTATTATTATTATTATTATTATTATTATTATTATTATTATTATTATTATTATTATTATTATTATTATTATTATTATTATTATTATTTCTTAATTTATTTTTCTTCTTCCAAGCCCCCACCCTTATTGGTCATAGTTGAGGTCCTCAGTTAGTGGCTAACAAGAGTCACGGCCCTAGCTTGTGGTCGGCGAGGGTCGGCTAGCAGAATATTTTTTAAAAAAGTTGTCTACATTAGTGCTGCTCGTCCTATTTAGTATTATTAGGGTCCACATTAGCGATTATGGTCAAAATTAGTTGGATGGATTTAATTAGTAAAAAGTGAAAAGGTCTAAAACTCAATTAGCAAAGTTGAAAAATTTATAATCGAATTGGTCAAAATGTAATAGGTTTAACACATTTTGGACATTTTTCCTATCATTTAAATGTCCATTTGTTTGAAAGAAAATCATTTTTTGAGAATTATTTTATGACTTTTCGATATTTGGATGGTGGAACACTAATTGATTTATGGAAAACATTTTTCTATAGATTGAAAATAACAAGTTTGTATTGGGAGAAAATGACTTCTCCTTATGATAAGCAAAAAAAAAAAAAAAAACTTTTTCTAAACTACTAAATGAATGGAAAACCTAATCATTTTCCTTGAAATTAATATTCATGATCTCCATAAATTGATTAGTTTTCCGTCATCTAAACATGGACAATTAGGCCCTGTTTGGCAACCATCTAAACAGTGCATGATTCTAATTTTTTGTTCTCAGAATCAGTTTGGGAACAGAATCGCGTTTGGTAAATTTTTTTGTCCAAAAGCGATTCTGGGAACAAATTTACTCCGAGAATCGAGTTTTGGACAAGAATTCGAGAATCGAAAAAATATGATTCTCCGTCCGAGAATCAAAAAAAAGAGAATCAAAAGTGCCGAATCAAAAAAAAAATTATTTCTATATTTTATTTTTATTTCTTCCTAGTATGAAATATATATTTGTTGTATATAGAATACATATTTAATTTTATGTTATAATTTAGTATTTTTATTTATTACATATTGTAGGGATATTAGTATAGTTTATAATATGGTTTATTATTTACTATATAATAAAAATTGATTAGTTAATATTTTTATTACTTAGTATAAAAATATAATTAATCGATGAATGGTTTATGAAAATTCAATATCAAATTTATTTTAATCTAAAAAGGTAATTAAAAAAGAATTGGAATAGAAATTTTATATAGTTACCAAACGCGTTTCTATTCTTTTTCTATTCCGAATCGAAATTTTATTTGTTACAAAACGCGTTTTTTTCGAGAATCGTTAGGAACAGAATCGAAATAATCATTTCGGTCGTAATCGATTTCTAATGTAATCGTTACCAAACGCGCTCTTACTCAAATAGTTTTCCTTCAACTAAACATTCATAAGTTGAAGTTCTTGGTCACTACAAAATACCACGATGAAATGAGATCACATATTCTTGACATAATAAACATTAATGACCTACTCAACGACACAACTAGAAAGATTAGCATTGCCATACAAGTTTCTTTTTTGGGAAAATGCCATAAAAAAAAAAAAACTCTAAGTATGCTCACCATAACATCATTTTCCAAACGTTTTCTTATCTCATCAACAATGTGACAAAATGACCTATCATCTACCTTAAAAACTTGAACTTTTCCCACCATGACTCTAAAACTCTAAACTTATACCAATGTGACAAAAAGGCTCGCGTAGACAGCAATGGCAAATGGAGTTGATGTGGATCTAATAGCAGGTGAATGGTTTAAGGGTATCTTTGTCACATTAATATAAGTTTGGGAATTTTGAGTGACAAAAAAAAAGTTGGAGCATTGGTGTTATGGTGAGTCTAATTTAAGGTTTTTATGACAAAAAGAGTTTTAGGTATTGATGTTACATTGGGTATAATTTAGGAATGTTTTGTGGTATTAACCCGAGTTATATACACACAGATATTGGCATCTCGAGAACATCTAGTGGACATCTATTGATCCATATACAATTAATCTGATTATTATGTTAGAGAAACAACGAAGAATGTAGAATATAATATATTGGGCATCTCACAAGGCCATGGGACAAAGCATAAGCATTTTGCTTTTAGGCGCTTAAAATAACACTTGCGATTTGCTATTATTACGAAAATCCTCCAGCAATATGTACTTATTGTACGGCCCAAATGCTTTTTTCCGCCCCGGCGTTCCTTGATTTAGGGACTAATTCGCGGAACCTGTCCCTTTCAGACGAAGGGGCCGCAATATACGAACACAAAAAAAGCCACTTACAACCAACCGCCACTTATAACTAAACTTGTATAATGGAATTTCGCACGTTTGGCTACCAAGAGAAGTGATGATCTGAGCATGTGCTGACACCTACGCCTTTAGAACATGTCAAGGCGAAGAAGATAAACATGGTAACTCCATAACGCAATCGATAGGGACATCTAACTTAGGAAAATCTTAATGCAATGCACACCCTTCGATTAAACTATTATGCTCCCCAAAATATTAAATCTGCCAAATGTCCAGCCAAACCAAGGTTTCTTGACTGACAATGCGAGAGCGATCTCGCTTTCAGAACTTGAGTTATAACCCTAACATATGTCACGAATGTCCACTTGAGAACAATTTAAAGTTTATGTGATAGAAGATCGACCTGCTACCTCCACTTGCACCATGTCTATAACCACATGCATGAGGAGCAAGCTGTCAAGTCCAACTGCATGTACTAATTACAAAGCATAAGTCATTTTCATGAGAAAGATATTTTCTCTACATATTTAGATGCGCTAATCAAAGACATGTGAACCGTAATAATTAAAATCATTACTTATTTATAGAGGTCATTTAGCACTTCTTTATATACATGTAGACCAACTAATTTAGGCTTTCGAGTTGGAAAATTCTTGATTCTTCGTACCCGTTTTCTATCCTTCATATCACGAAAAATTAATATTATCAAAGGGTCAATTTCTAGAGTACTCTTTTTTATTTATATTTGTGAAAGGTAATCATAATAAGCTATAACCAATATTTACAGCAAAAACAGCACCAAAACATACACTCATAGTGATCTAGAGTACTCTTTTAGCCATGGCGCGGCATTGATTTCCCTCTGGAATTATTTATTCTCCACGTCTCCCTTTCCAGCTCCCTTGGTAAGTAATTAAGCCAGGGATACAGGGACATGAAAGTCACCAAGATATTTTTTTACGAGGATTTTGTCCCGTTGTCCCATAAAGTCGTCACGGAAGTCATGACCGTTTACATTTCCAAGCGGTCCAACCTCTCCAGCCGTCTTTGGCGGCTTCAAATCCCCTCTCTTCCTAGATAGAAACCTTATAAAACCAACTCGCCCCAAACCCTTAAAGCACAAACAAAAGGCAGCAGGAGCAGCCCAAGAGAGATCCCTCGAAAGAGAAACCCATCTTTCAACGCCATCTTTCTCCCCCAAGTCCCCACACACCAAAAGCAAGAAACCTCTTCTCAATGGCCGTCAAGAACAACAACGACGCCGAGTCGCTCCCCTCCCACGAGGAGAAGCGCAAGAAGAGGATGAAATGGGCCGCCTACATCGCCGCCTTCGCCGTGTTCCAGGTCTTGGTGATCGTCGTCTTCGTTCTCGTCATCATGAAGGTGCGGACGCCCAAGTTCCGGGTCGGCACGCTGCAGATCAAGAGCTTGGAGACGTCTCAAGCCCCATCCTTCAACGCGAGCTTCGTCGCGCCGATCCGAGTCAAGAACAACAACTTCGGGCCCTTCAAGTACGACGGCGCCAACGTCAGCTTCACCTACGGCGGCGTCCAGGTGGGCGAAGTGATGATTCCCAAGAGCAAGGCCAACTTCATGTCCACCAAGAAGATCGACTTGGACGTGAGTCTGAGCGCCGATAAGCTGCCCAGCAGCGCGAACTCGACTCTCGGTGACGAGCTGAAATCGGGAGTCCTGACTCTGATGAGCGAGGCCACGTTAAGCGGGAAGGTGGAGGTGATGATCATCTTCAAGAAGAAGAAGTCGACCAAAATGAATTGCACGATGGAAATCGACGTCACGCACAAGATGCTCAAGTCCGTGAAGTGTTAATGAGGGACGCCGGTTTGTCTCGTCCAGCGCTCGATCGCGACTCGCCGAGTCGCGATCGAGTTGCCATGAGCGGGAGGTCGGAGAATCCGATTTGGAGCGGAGACGATACGCAAAGATTTTAGAATTTTCTTGCTTTTTTTTTTCCTTCTCTTTTGACTAAAGTGCGATTTGGTGTGAATGTGATAGGTGTCGGGCCATGTTGGCCTACCAAGGCTTGTGAGTCTCCATTATTGTGCATAAGCTTTTTGAAAATCAAAGGGGGTGGGTTCCAGATCGGCGGCGGCGAGAAGACCTCATTATTTTCTAATTTTTGTTGTATTTTTGTTGGGATTATAATAATAATTTCTTTTGGGTGTACAACAGCTTGTATTTTGTCTCCGTTCTCTAGTCCCTGCTCATTACGGCGTTATGATATCTTTAGCATGGGGAAAATATGCCGTGATTATTTATTTTTAATATGAACCCTAGCCACGTTTTGTGATGGGTATCCGAAAATTAAAACCCCAGAAAAAGCCGGTCTCTCACCCCTTTATTCTCGTTCACTTCCGAAAGTAGATTCGAATTATCTGCAAGAACGCAGAGGTCGTCATAAAGAACGGGAAAAGCTCTTGAATGGCGTCGGATCACATTAACCCAAATCAGAATTTATCGTCGGATGAAAGGTGGGCACCACGCCAGATGCACGATCTGATGGTGCGTGTTTGGGTTGGAAAGGCTTTGAGTACTGGCAATAATGACTTTGAGAAGTCTTCCTTCTGAAGGCCTCCGGCTTATAATGACGTTACACATGGGGCTGCACATATTTCGACCAATAGAATGGAGCATCATTAATTGCTATAAATTAAGTAGGAGTTTCGCTACCTAACTTAATTAGCAGATAGATGCTTTTAACATGCAAAACCGATGGAGATCGTCTATCTCATTATGAATATCTCACTGCAGGCTAATTGCTTAGAATGATAATGTATTATTGACTATTCAATAGTGGCATTTATGCCTAACATGATGCGGCAAATGCTGAGACTCAAAGTATGTTACACAGATTGAGAGACATTAAATAACAGGATAACTGAAGCATACATGCATTTGTAGAGTGTATAATTTTAGAATCAGCAAAAACTTTAACCGGTTTACTTTCCACAACAATGCGTGTGTTAAATCTAGTTAATAATAAAAGAAAAGAAAAGCTGTATGACTGGGGCTGGTAAAGTTTTTTGGACCAATTAATCCTGGGGCCGCGATTCGTGCGAGATTAGTTTTCGTCCAGTCGATGGGACCTCACTCCTGAAGGGACCCTCTCTAACCCACTTTGCTCGACAAGGGTCAAAGAGGATCTCTACAGGGTAAGGACATGTCGCTATATATCTATAGCTCGCGAATGAAATTGGTGCCATACATTATAATACTCGAAGTGAAGAAAAATATGAAAGAAGCTAGAATCGAATCAAGAACAAAGCAAGTAAGGAAATATGGGTAGAGAGATGTACATAATTTGTAACTAGTTTCCAATTTATACCAGTCATTCTATCTCCTATCTAGGTTATCAAATCATTGACTGACGGTGCATCATTAATTACCATAAATTAACTAATAATTTAGGCACCTGACTTAATTATTAGATATATGCTTTTAACATCTAAAATTGATTGAGATCCTCGATCTTGTTATTTGATCCACTGTAGGCTAATCACTTGGGATGATAATGTATTACTAACTATTTCATTGTAATATTTGTGCTTAACATTAAGGGGATGAGTGTCGAGATTCAATGCATGTTACGTACATTGAGATATGTTAATCAATAGGATGATTAAAGGAGATTAGTAGAAATTATAATTTTTAAATCAGTAAAAGAGATTTAAATAGTCTATTTTCTGCAGCAATACATGTATTGAAGCCAGTGAGAGAGAGAGAGAGAGAGAGAGAGAGAGAGAGAGAGAGAGAGAGAGAGAGAGAGAGAGAGAAATATGCCGGTAGGGTTAGGAGGTTTTTAAGACTCGAGTAATCCTTGCCCGAAGTGACAAGGTTTTCATCCCCATTGATAGAATCCTACTCAATAGGATGATTAAAGGAGATTAGTAGAAATTATAATTTTTAAATCAGTAAAAGAGATTAATACAGTCTATTTTTCGTAGCAACATACGTATTGAAATTGGTGAAAGAGAGAGAGAACGCAGTATGCTAGCAAGGTTAGGAGGTTTTTAAGACTCAAGTGATCCTTGCCCATGGTGGCGAGGTTTTCATCCCCATTGATAGAATCCTACTCAATAGGATGATTAAAGGAGATTAGTAGAAATTATAATTTTTAAATTAGTAAAAGAGGTTAATACAATCTATTTTTTGAAGCAATATACGTATTGAAACTGGTGAAAGAGAGAGAGCGCAATATGCCGGCAGGGTTAGGAGGTTTTTAAGACCTGAGTAATCCTTGCCTGTGGTGGCAAGTTTTTCATTCCCATTGATAGAATACTACTCAACGGGATGATTAAAGGAGATTAGTAGAAATTATAATTTTTAAATTAGTAAAAGAGATTAATACAATCTATTTTCCGTAGCAATATGCGTATTGAAACTAGAGAGAGAGAGAGAGAGAGAGAGAGAGAGAGAGAGAGAGAGAGAGACTACCAGCAAGGTTAGGATGTTTTTAAGATCGGAGAGAGAGAGTGCCAGTAGGGTTAGGAGGTTTTTAAGATCAGAGTAATCCTTGCCCATGATGGCGAGGTTTTCATCCCGATTGATAGCAGGGTTAGGATGTTTTTAAGATCGGAGTAAGAGAGAGAGAGAGAGAGAGAGAGAGTGTGCCGGTAGGGTTAGGAGGTTTTTAAGATCAGAGTAATCCTTGCCCGTGATGGCGAGGTTTTCATCCCGATTGATAGAATCCTACTCCCCATGGGAACCCTCTTAGAACTGTGTAGGTTGAAGAGGGTCCCTGCGGGACAAGAATTTTTCTCTATATCTCTTGCTCGTAAATGAAATTCGTGCTGCAAATCATAACACTCGAAATGATAAAACGATATGAACGAGGCTGGAAATAAGATTGAGAACAGAGCAAGCAGGAAATAAGGTGGGGAGATGTACATGATTTGGAACTCTTCTTCAATCGAGACCAATAACACTATCTTATTTCTAAGGCATCACAATCACCAGATAAGAATCAAGAAACTCACCGCTAATTAGAAGTATAAGCACGGCAGAAAAGAGAGAATTTAGGCATACCTTGGCCGTCGAGGCGTGATTATAGGCCACTGCTTTCTCCGTCTTAGCAAATGATTATATTGAGAGGGGTGGTTCAACTGAGCAAGCGCCTTCCAGCCAACCTACTTGGACGGTTCAGTTTTCATACTGGAGCCCTCCACCAGATAAAAATAAACATTAAACTAATCGAAGCTTCCATTGCCGACCGTTAGTCGTAAATAACGAAACAATTTCACCACCGGCTAGTGACGAGCATCTAGAAAGTCAATAAAAAACGACCCTAAAAAACTCGTTTTGGTACGGTGTACCAAAAAAATCCTGACGGCTGGCCAAATCCTGCTACGATCCCTTTGTTTGGTCCCTGAATATCTTATAATATACGTTAGTAATACCCCTCAAAATCACAATTTATAACCCGATATAGCCACCCAACCAAGCATCAACAATCCTTCAAACACATCCGAGCACTTTAAACTGAGGTTTGCCTTCCACTCTTAGCAAATGTTTTTATTAAGATGGGTGGTTCAATTGAGGAAGCAACTTCCAGAGAGACGGTTCAGCTTTTAAAGTGGAGCTCTCCACCAGATAAAAATGAACAATAAATTAATTTGAGCTTCTATAGCTGACCGTTCGTTGTAAATAAGAAAACAATTTCACAATTGAAAAGTCACGAGCATCTAGAAAGTCAACAAAAGTGATCCTAAAAGAACTCGTTCTGGCACCGCGTACCAAAATCCTGGGACCGCATTTCAGGTCACATGCGATCATTTCCTTGTAAGGTCTCTAAATATCTTATAACATACGGTAGTATTAATCACTATATATAACCCGATATAGCCACCCAACCAAGCATCAACAATCCCTTCAAACACATCCGAGCACTTTACCCGCAAAAAGCAGCCAAGAAAATCTTCCTTTTCTTCAAGCAAACCATCGTTGAAACACCAGCTTTCGAGCACAACCAAAACCTAATATCACCCACAAACCAGAATCAAGATGGTGTTCTACAGGAAGGATCAAGAGTCGCAGCAATTGACGGACGAGGAGAGGCGCAAGAAGAGGATGAAGTGGACGATCGGCATCACCGCCTTTGTCATCTTCCAGGTAGTCCAGGCCCTCTTCTTTGTCCTTGTCATCATGAAGTTCAAGTCCCCCAAGTTCAGGGTCGGCGAGTTCGACATCCAGTCCCTGAACGCTGGTACTCAGGCCTCCCCCTCATTCGACATGACCTTCGTTGCCCCGATCCGGATCAAGAACACCAACTGGGGCCCCTTCAAGTACGATGCCACCACCGTTAACTTCATCTACGGAGGCGTTCAGGTGGGAGAGGTGGCTATTCCAAAGAGCAAGGCCAACTTCAAGTCCACCAAGAAGATTGACGCCAATGTGACCTTGAACTTCACAAACTTGCCGAGCGATTCGACTCTTGGGAGTGAGTTGAGCTCAGGAGTTATAACATTGAACAGCCAAGGCGAGCTCAAAGGGAAAGTGACAGTTATGTTCATGTTCAAGAAGAACAAGACCTCGCAAATGAACTGCACTATGGCCATTGATGTGTCTGCAAAGGCATTGAAGTCCTTGTCATGCAGATGAGAGTTGAGAGGGCGATCTCTGTGTTGGATTGTTTCGTGTGGTTACCTACTTGTTTGCACCCAATTGTTTGTTGAACTGTGTCCCATTATTATTCATTTGGTTCCGGTCGTGTATATAAATAGAAATTATACATTTTTTTTTATTTGTTCAGTGATTGGAAATGGAGGATTTCTTTTTGCTTAGATTTTGGAAGCAAGCCAATGCTGATTGTTTGGATGGTGAGGCCTTACGATTGTTCGAGCAATGTAGTCTCAACTGAATACTATCCAAGATCAAATGGTGCAATTACGAACACTATACTCACTTCTGTACTTTCAACGGTGAATGATGAACAATGCCAATTTTTTTTATCCAAAAATAATAAATAACATTCACTTAAAAGAATTTAGTGAATACAAATCCAAAAAATTAAGTCCTGAAGGACTTGAGGGGAATAAAAAATCCAATTGCTAAGCGAGTTTCTTTTACTTTGAGCCTTGTCGACCCAGTCCGTTATTTTGTTGGTCTCTTTGCTACAATGGGCCGAATTAATTTGAAAAGTGCGAGAACCGATCACGTCCTCTCACGATTCCACTTCCCAGTTTAGTTGATTCGTTATCTGACTCAGGTGTTAGGGCTTGTTCAGTTCGTGCAAAAAGGAAAATGAGGATTTCCACCAAAGCTAAGGATTCCACTTGCACAACCGAGCTCGCATGCACGCTCATCCCAAATCCGTCCACTAGTCGACTCATGGAGTCTCTACAAACACAGGCGATGGCTCCCTCTCTGATGAATTTGCCACAAACGATCCGTCGATTCTTCTGGTCCAGAATTCGAATAACGAACGAAAGAGGAGGAGATTGGATTTACAGAGCACTTCCACCAGGGTTGACGGTCGCAATATATATTATTTTTCTTATTAAATAAAATAGTAATAGAAAATATTTACTATGGGTAGATATTATATAAAGATAAAATTCCAAAAAAGGGCCAAGAGTCCTCTCCTTTTCTCAAATAAAGACTCGAAATGCCATCACTTTCTTAAGTAAAGATCCGAAGTGAATATTATTTCAAATAAGAGCTTGAAATGATTATGTTTATTTCAAATAAGGATTTGAAGTGGTTATGTATGTTTCAAATAAGGGCCTGGCTTTTCGATAGTCAAGAGTATTCTCATCATTTACCATTTTCCCATTTTTCTTTCCTTTCTTTTTTCTTCCTCTTCCTCTTTGTTGATGATTGACCGGCCACTAATAGCGTGCATAACAAAATTTATGTTTCTCTATTTCTCTGTTTTCTGTTCCCCGGAATAGGTTTGGAACAGAAATCCGTTTGATAACACAATTTTATTTTTCTATTTCTGGAATAGATTTTTATTACAAAAATAGATTTTGAGCATAAATCAGAAGTTAAATTTTTTAGCTTTTCTATTTCTGGAATAGAAATGAGAAATCAAAATTTTCTCATTGTTCACTCTCGTCACCGCCTGCTGCCTACTTGCCCCTCGTGGGATGCCGAATGCCTGCCGCTGGCCTTGGCCACCAGACGCCGACCGCCGACCACCGGACGTTGGCTGCCGGCCATTGCACTTCGGTCGCCCGTTGCCGAATGCCGTACGCCCATCGGTCGTTGGTTGCTCATTGCCAATCATTGGATGCTGGAGGCTCATCACCAACCACTAGATGTTTGCCGGCGACTGTCCGCCAAATGTCGGCTGCTCGCCGCCGAACTCCGACCACTAGCCACCCGCCACCGGCCTCCTGTTGCCGGACTTCGGATATTGGATGTTAGACGTTGAACTCCGGTTGTCGGTTGCTGGACTTGGTGTCGAACTTCGGACTGTGGTTGCTTGTCCCTAGTCACCGAACTTGGCGTCGGATGCTGAACGTCGAACTTCGGACTTCAGCTGCTCATTGCTAGTCATTGGACACCGAACGCCAGTCGCCGAGTGTCGGACTCGGGCCACCGGACGCTGGTCGTTGCCACTCCTAGAAATAGACATTTTATTTTGTTATCAAACAAATTTTTATTTTAGAAATAAAAATTTTGAATTGTTATCAATTTCTGGCCATAAATTGATTTCTGTTCCATAAATTTTGTCATGCGTACCCCAACGATGCCTAGAGAGGGCTAGGCGAGGGTTGCTATCTCCTGATTCGGCGAGGTCCACCCACACCGACCATAGGTAAGGGATAACCTCACTTGGGCAAGGCGACCCTCACCCTGGCCCTCACCCGAGGGGAGGAAGCCTCTCGCAGCCACTCGCAAGGTCGGCCCTCGCCAACCCTATTCAAGGGCTCGGTGACCTCATCAAACGCTAGTAAGGGCTGACAATGGCCTGCAAGCCTTTGCCAGTTGCGAGTGAGGCCACCCTTGCTAGATTTGGCGAGGGTTGGCCTCACTTGGGGCAGGCGAGGGCTCAACAACCTCGCCAGTGGTTGGGGAGGGCTTGCAAGCCCTCGCTAGACCTTCTTAGTGGTCGATGAGCTTGTCGAGCCCTCATCAGTGCTTGTAGGCCCTCGCCAGCCCTTCCCAGTGGCCAACGAGGTTGTTGAACCCTTGTTGGCCTTTGCTAGTGGCCGTTGACCTACATCCGAAAAAGAAAAAAAGAAGAAAAGGAAAGAAAAGAAGATTTGGATGAAAACGCCCTTGATTGGTCGAAAATTTTAGCTAGCCGGCGATTGGTGAGATCATGCCTTTATTTGAAATAAGATTTATTTCGGACCATTATTTGAGAAAATGAGAGCATTTCGAGCCATTTTTTTTTTGGAATTTTCCCTTATATAAATTAGATAGGCCAAGTAGGAATTTTATGAAAAAGATCTTTTAGATCTCAGAATTTTTTTGTCCTATTTATGTGAATTGTATATACCTTATTTGTCTATTTTTATCTTACCTAAGTAGATTATCTTGAGTTACACATACATTACCTTGGGCTGAACTAAAAAAATGACTATTTTGGAAATGAGTCAGTGATGACCCTCCATGGATTTGCCTATATCAACTGCGGCTAAATGTGCAAAAATAAGAACTCGAATACCACTTATAAATAATCCAAGGAACATGACATGTATAGGAACCACTATGACTCGATGTGTGAGCAAGAGTTGATAATGTTTTCCAAGTGGAAAGAAAGAAATTGAAAGAGTAATCTCTAATTTAGATGTAGCATAAAACCTCAACTAGGGTTAGCTTTGCACAACCAGATACCAACACGCTGTTCACTTTTGCACTTCTTCACCGCCAATTGTTCATCTTTAAGGATCCAAGAGAGGGAAGTTTTCAAATATGAGGTATGCTCTGAAAGGGCTAGTAATAACACCTAAAGGGGGTGAATATGTTTTCTAAAAGAAATTTTTGCGTAAACATTTATAAATACTTTTTCTTTCGATATGGAATCTACAAAGTAATGGACTAAAGCAAGTTCAGTAATTAAATAAATTTACGAATGAATAAAAGAGTTAAGGGAAGAGAATAGAAACACAAGGTTTATAGTGATTCGGCTTAGATCAAGCCTACGTCCACTTTCCCACACCAACAGTCCACTGGCTGGAATTCACTATGAATAAAAAGAGATTTTATAATCTCACGTCCTTGACTTTGCAGTGTAGAAACTCTACTACATTCTTCCAAAGTCTCACAAGTGTTTGCTCTCTCTTTTGAGTACAAATTAAGCTCGACAAATGAAATAGCAAAGAATTGGGAAACTTTAGACTTTGAAATTTTTCTTTCACACATGCTCTCGAACAACTTGAGGGTCTGCCTTAAATACTCCTTCATGCCTTTACGACCATTGGCACTTTCCAAATGAATTATTCCAATCTACCTATTGGACAAAATCAATTAAGTGAACAATACAGTGAATCGCTTTTCTGTACGAGATCGTATCATGTCCAGCTTCGCTCAGGCGTCAAGTCTATCAAGTGAGATAACAGATTTATTTAGGCTTAACAATTTATTTCGGTCTTCCATGGCCTCGTCAAGAGAGTGGCATTAGCTCCCAACCAGTTTGTGCATGGGAGGTCAACCCCGCTTTTAAAGCTCTTAAGTGATATAATCATTTCATTTTAAAACTCCTAGCACCAACCATCTTGACATCACTCCCATGGACCAGCTGTGTTCGTCCCTTCTGCCTTCTCACTCTTCACTCGATAACCCCAAGCATTGCTCACAAGTGTCATGAGTACGGGAGGATTTACGGACTGTGACATTTTGCCCCACTCAATTTCGCAACGCCCTTGTTGCGATCTATTTTGTCACTTCCTTGCGTCCCTTAACCATCGATGTGGCACTTTTGGGATTTCACATCAAATGGTCACGCTCGCCCAACGAAACAGGTTTTGCTCTATTGGTAGCCTCTTTTGATCTTAGTTGTTTGGGCTCTTCTCGGTCACCTACATTTTCTTTGGCAACCGTGGCATTTTTCGCCAATTACATCTTTTGGCAGCACCATTTTTGCTTACTAAGCATCTTGACCCTAGCCAATCAAATGGAGGTTCTTTCCTTATTGAAAACGTGGCAATAGACCTTTTCTTTAAATTCACCGATCGATCCAAGAATGTCATTCCTATTCGGCAAGGATTCAATTCTTCTCGGACCCATTCTCCGCTCGGCAAAGAACCGACTTTTCCTAGTACACCCGTTGTCATCCTAGGAGCTTTAGAGAGCCGCGCTTTGTCTGAGCACTTTTTGCCCCTATGATTCACTCTCCGCTCTCGTAGGATTGGGTAGACCTTTAGTACTTCTCAGTTCAACCTACACTAGAGCGTAGAGTCCAATTCTTCAACTCACCCATTTACTAGAGTGATTCTTGCTCTGATACCATGTGTCACGGGTTGATGGTATCCTTGGCCGCGGAACGACCCGTGTGATGCCTGGCGAGCAGAATTTGTTAGGTCAACCTTTCTTTTAGAGTTGTTATAGCGAACAATACAATGAATAGTTTCTCTGTATGAGATCATATCATGCCCAGCTTCGCTCGAGCGTCAAGTCCATCGAATGAGATAGTAGATCTCTTTAGGCTCAACAATTGGTTTTAGCCTGCCATGGCCTCGTTAGGAGAGCGGCATCAACTCCTGATCAGTTTGTGCATGGGAGGCCAACCCCGCCTTCAGAGCTCCTAAGTGATATGATCTTTTCATTCTAGAACTCCTAGCACCAACCGTCTCGGCGCTACTCTTACGGACCAGTTGTGTTCATCCCCTCTGCCTCCTCACTTTTCACTCGATAACCTCAAGCACTACTCACAAGTGTCACGAGTACGGGAGGATTCACGAACTGTGACACATGCATGCCAACAATGTCGCGTAGGATGATTGATGTTAACATAGATAATTTTTTTTTTTAATAATTTTTTTTAATTTTTTCTTTTTCTTTCTTTTATTATTATAATTTTTAGCTAGTACAATGAGGGCTTTGTGGCCCTAGAGTAGTGGCTGATGAGGGTTGGCCAGCCCTTGCTTGTGACAAGTAAGGGAGGGCTGGATGACGACCTTTGCCAAGCTTCGAAGAGAAAAAAAGGAAAAGAAAGAAAGGAAATAAAAGAAAAAAAAAAAAAGAAAAAAAGAAGATATTCATAATATAAAAAAAAATTATAATCCATGTCAACGCCATCTGTCCATAAAGAAGTAAACGTCTTCGTAAGTGATTTTTAATTAAAATTAATTGAATAGATTCAATTGACAAAATTGAACGTTGATGATTGAGTTGATAAAAATACAATAAATTTAAGACTTTTGAATAATTTTTCCCTCTTATTGTAGGACCTCTAGTGGGTCGTCGTTGTAGCCATCTATTGTCTCTTCTGTAAATCTTTTCACCATTGCCCACTACCCACATAACAGAGGGAGAGATCACATCTCTTCCTATAATGAGGCTTTGCTAACCCATGAGAATTGAATACCCTTGCCTGCTTGCCAAAAGTTACATCTTGGGATATAGAGTCCTTTGCAAATGCTTGCCATTTTCTTCAAGCTTGTTCCCCTAAAGTAGCTTGATTGAAATCAATTAGATCTCTAAAGCCAAGATCACCCTCATCCTTTCTTATTTTTAAAGTATCCCCTTTCGGTCAATGTAACCCATAGTTATTGTTATCATTTCTCCACTAGAAGGTAGCCAATTTCTTTCCAATGACATTCTATCGTTGCCTTAATCAACACCTCCTTCCTAGCTTCGGACATCGAGTTTTCCTTCCAACTCTCTAACTTCACATTTGCTCTCGTAAGGATAGGCAAACATTTATTTCTTTGAAGCACCCCACTTTGAAGGAATCCGGATATTTCCCAAACTTCTCTAATTATGGAATTCTCATTTCTAAAGTCATGTTCCTTCTCAAGTTTTGTAGGCAAACCTTATTGAAATACATCCCCAATTTATTTAGATTGATAGTCTAGCTAGATGCAAAACAGTTTTGATTTAGAACAACAATGACGTTTTGACATTCAGTAAGTGCAACATCTAGGAAAACAATTGAATCATATGCAAACACGAGGTAAGATAGTTTAGGGTAGTTTCTATCCAACTTAATACCTTTGATAGAACTATCAATATTAGCTTTCTTCATCGAACGAGATAGATCATTTGCCACTTGAATAAATAGATAAGGGGAAAATGGGTCACCTTGTCGAATACCTCATGTGGACGGAAAATATAATAGGGGTTTATTATTAAATTTTACACTAAACAACATAGTTGTAATGCATTGCATCACCTAACAAATCCTCTACCATAGAAACCCATCTTAAGCTTGCAAGCTTTTAGGAAATCCCATTCAATTTTGTCAGAGGCTTTTTGCATATTTAGTTTGAGAACCTCCTGGAATTTTCTTCTCCTCTGATGTGTTCTTAGTTGATGAAGTACTTCCTGAACAATGAGAATGTTGTTAGGCATATGTCTTCTACTTATATATGCACTTTGCTTAACGACAATTAAGTTAGACAATCACTGTTGTAAGCGGTTAGCCAAAACTTTTGATATTATCTTAGCTCAAGAATAAAGTTAGTGCCGCGAATCGGAAAAGAAAAACAATACGAACAAAGCTGGAATAAGATCAAGAACAGAGGCAATAAGTTGGAGAGATGTACATGATTTGAAAGTTTACTCCAATTGATTCCAATAACACTATCTGATCTCCAAGCTATCACAATCACCACATAAGAATCAAGAAACTTACTGCTAATTAGAAGTATAAGCAGAGCAGCAAAGAGAGAATTTAGGAATACCGTGGCCGTTGAGGCGTGATTATAGGCCCCAACTTACTGGCTCAGCATATAAACTGAGGTTTGCCTTCCACTCTTAGCAAATGTTTTTATTAAGTTGGGTGGTTCTATTGAGGAAGCAACTTCCAGGGAGACGGTTCAGCTTTTAAAGTGGAGCTCTCCACCAGATAAAAATGAACAATAAATTAATTTGAGCTTCTATAGCTGACCGTTCGTTGTAAATAAGAAAACAATTTCACAATTGAAAAGTCACGAGCATCTAGAAAGTCAACAAAAGTGATCCTAAAAGAACTCGTTCTGGCACCGCGTACCAAAATCCTGGGACCGCTTTTCAGGTCACACTGCGATCATTTCCTTGTAAGGTCTCTAAATATCTTATAACATACGGTAGTATTAATCACTATATATAACCCGATATAGCCACCCAACCAAGCATCAACAATCCCTTCAAACACATCCGAGCACTTTACCCGCGAAAAGCAGCCAAGAAAATCTTCCTTTTCTTCAAGCAAACCATCGTTGAAACACCAACTTTCGAGCACAACCAAAACCTAATATCACCCACAAACCAAAATCAAGATGGTGTTCTACAGGAAGGATCAAGAGTCGCAGCAATTGACGGACGAGGAGAGGCGCAAGAAGAGGATGAAGTGGACGATCGGCATCACCGCCTTTGTCATCTTCCAAGTAGTCCAGGCCCTCTTCTTTGTCCTTGTCATCATGAAGTTCAAGTCCCCCAAGTTCAGGGTCGGCGAGTTCGACATCCAGTCCCTAAACGCTGGTACTCAGGCCTCGCCCTCATTCGACATGACCTTCGTCGCCCCGATCCGGATCAAGAACACCAACTGGGGCCCCTTCAAGTACGATGCCACCACCGTTAACTTCGTCTACGGAGGCGTTCAGGTGGGAGAGGTGGCTATTCCAAAGAGCAAGGCCAACTTCAAGTCCACCAAGAAGATTGACGCCAACGTGACCTTGAACTTCACAAACTTGCCGAGCGATTCGACTCTTGGGAGTGAGTTGAGCTCAGGAGTTGTAACATTGAACAGCCAAGGCGAGCTCAAAGGGAAAGTGACAGTTATGTTCATGTTCAAGAAGAACAAGACCTCGCAAATGAACTGCACTATGGCCATTGATGTGTCTGCAAAGGCATTGAAGTCCTTGTCATGCAGATGAAAATTGAGAGGGCGATCTCTGTGTTGGATTGTTTCGTGTGGTTACCTACTTGTTTGCACCCAATTGTTTGTTGAACTGTGTCCCATTATTATTCATTTGGTTCCGGTCGTGTATATAAATAGAAATCATACATTTTTTTATTTGTTCAGTGATTGGAAATGGAGGATTTCTTGAATTAAGGAGGAGTAGGCTTAACTCTGAGTTCACATATGAAGGGAAGATTGTTAGGATGCACTTATAAGTGAGTTGTATTAGAGAAATCCCACATTGGAGAATCGATATGGTGTAGAGCTGTTAATATATTTTAGTTGGTATATAACTCATTGGCTTAAGTTTTTAAATAAATGTGGGTTTGATTAGATATATTGATGGGCTCATATTTGAGCTCACTCTTGGCTATCTCCCTAAAAGAAGGTTTCAGACTTGCTGTGCACTCTCAACAAGATGATGAGGTTGAATCGAGGTTGATTCTTTCTTTCTACTCCCTATTGCTAATTTGCTATGGTATCCACTTTTGATTGTATACTTTCTAGATTTTGTGTTTATCCACACTAGCTTGTCTTATTTAACTAGTGAACCAAGGGGGATAGATAGTATTTCTTCAATAGTTTGGGCATCAAATAGATTATTCAACATATTTTTATTCCATATTGAGAAAATTACCAAAAAAAATCTTAAACTTATTGCAACCGTATCAATTCATTGCTAAACTCTTTTTTTTTGGCCAATTTAGTCCTAAATTTTTTACATTTGTGTTAATTAAGTTTACTTGGCCAATTTTGGTTGGCAGGTGGCCGATTAATGCTAACATGGACACTGATTGTCTTATGTGGAGTTACTAGTGCCGATGTAGACAATTTTAATAATATTTTATTATATTTTTTGAATTATTTATTTTTTTCTTCTCATTTTCTTTTTGTTTTTTCCTATCATCTTCTTTCTTTCTCTAGTTGGTCATGAGCCAAGCAAGGCTGATGAGGTCGCATCGACCTCAGGAAACCTGGACATAGCTGGGCGAGGCTTGATCACATTGGATCTAGTTAGGGGTCATCAGGGTGGCTTTGCCCAAGCCACCCACTAGGTTGGCAATGGTCAGGCCTCGCTAGCCTTGGGCGAGGTTGTGCCTTGCCAACAATTGGCAAGGGTTGAAGCCTCACCAAAGGCTGCGAGGTTGAAGGCCACGACCTCGTGTGGCCTTTGGTGAGGACCTCACCGCCCTCGCCAAATCCAACACAAGGGTGAGGCTTGATTGGTGAGGTTAGGCCTCTCTAGCCATGGCTAGGCTCTTGTTGACCTACCTTTGGCCGATTGTCGTGATGACCGCCGAAAGAAGAAGGAAATGAGAGAGAGAGAGAGAGAGAGAGAGAGAGAGAGAGAGAGAGAGAGAGAGAGAGAGAGAGAGAGAGAGAGAGAGAGAGAGAGAGAGAGAGAGAGAGAGAGAGAGAGAGAGAGAGAGAGAGAGAGAGAGAGAACTCGATAAATATTAAAATATTATTAAAAACTGTTAACGCTAATGCTGATGGTGCCACGTAAGCTGATCGATGTCCATGTCAGTGTCGATTGATAGATTTTCGCCGAATGGACTAAATTGGTATAAATACAAAACATTTATGACCTAATTGGCTAGAAAGAAAAAGTTTAGGACTGAATTTAAATAATAACAATAGGTTTATGAATTTTTTTGATAATTTTCCATTCCATTTCTATTCGTCCCTCGTAACTAGATTAGCCACTCTTAGTGGTTCCTCTCTCATTGTGGAAAAATTCTCCAATTTTTTTTTTAAATGAATTGCACTTTTTGCCAATTCAAATTTTAACATTTTAATTGTGCTAATTGAGTCCATTTAGCTCATTTTAACTAGAAGCTGCTGGCATGCATGCATGCCAATAGTGCCCTGTAGGATGGATTTGATGTTGACATGGATAATTTTATTATAATTTGTTGAATAAAATAATTTTTTTTTGTTCTTTTTTTATTCCTTTTTTTTTACCTAGTATGGTGAGGGCTTCGTAGCCCTAGTGTAGTGGCCAACGAGGGTTGGCTAGCCATTGCTTGTGACAGGCAAGGGTTGGGTGATGACCATTGCCAAGCTTGGAAGAGAAAAAAAGGAAAAGAAAGAAAAAAAAGAAGAAGAAATAATAAGAAAATAAGAAAATATTCATAATATAAAAAAATTATAAAAATTATCCATGTCAATGCTAGCCGTGTCATGAAGAAGTAAACGTTCCCGTAAGTGATTTTTAGTTAAAATTGATTGGATAGATTCAATTAACAAAATTGAATGTTGATGACTAAGTTGATAAAAGTACAATAAATTTAGGACTTTTTGACTAAGTTAAAATTGATTGAATAGATTCAATTAACAAAATTAAATGTAGGACCTCTAGTGGGTTGTCGTTGCAGCCATCTATCGTCACTTATGTAAATCTTTTCACCATTTCCCACTACCCACATAATAGAGGGAGAGATCACATCTCTTCCCATAATGAGGCTTTGCTAACCCCATGACAATTGAATACCCTTGCCTGCTTGCCAAAGGTTACATCTTGGGAAATAGAGTCCTTTGCAAACGCGGCTCTCGAGAGACCCAAGATTTTGCCATTTTCTTCGGGCTTGTTTCCCTAAGGTAGCCTAATTGAAATCAATTAGATCCCTAAAGCCAAGATCACCCTCATCTTTTCTTAGTTTTAAAGTATCCCCTTTCGGTCAATGTAACCCATAGTTATTGTTATCATTTCTCCACTAAAAGGTAGCCAATTTCTTTTCAATGACATTCTATCACTATCTTAATTAACACCTCCTTCCTAGCTTCGGACATTGAATTTTCCTTCCAACTCTCTAACTTCACATATGCTTTCGTAAGGATCCAAGCAAACATTTATTTCTTTGAAGCACCCCACTTTGAGGAATCCCCATATATTTCCCAAACTTCTCAAATTCCGGAATTCTCATTTCTAAAGTCATGTTCCTTCTCAAGTTTTGTAGGCAACCCTTATTGAAATACATCCCCAATTTATTTAGATTGAGAGTCTAGCTAGATGCAAAATAGTTTTGATTTAGAACAAAAATGACATTTTGACATTCATTAAGTGTAACATCTAGGAAAACGATTGAATCATATGCAAACACGAGGTAAGATAGTTTAGGGTAGTTTCTATTCAACTTAATACCTTCGATAGAACTATCGATAGTAGCTTTCTTCATCGAACGATATAGAACATTTGCCACTCGAATAAAAAGATAAGGGGAAAATGGGTCACCTTATCGAATACCTCGTGTGGACGGAAAATATAATAGGGGTTTACCATTAAATTTTACGCTAAACGACATAGTTGTAATGCATTGCATCACCCAACAAATCCTTACCATAGAAATCCATCTTAAGCTTGCAAGCTTTTAGGAAATCCCATTCAATTTTGTCAAAGGATTTTTGCATATTCAATTGGAGAACCCCATAGAATTTTCTTCTCCTCTGATGTGTTCTTAGTTGATGAAGTACTTCCTGAACAATGAGAATGTTGTTAGGGATACATCTTCTACTTACAAATGCACTTTGCTTAACAACAATTAAGTTAGCAACCACTTTTGTAAGCAGTTAGTCAAAACATTCGATATTATCTCTAGCTCGAGAATGAAGTTCGTGCCATGAATCATAAGATTGGAAAAGAAAAACAATATGAACGAGGCCAGAATAAGATTGAGAACAGGGGCAATAAGTTGGAGAAATGTACTTGATTTGAAAGTTTACTCCAATTGATTCTAATAACACTATCTGATCTCCAAGCTATCACAATCACCACATAAGAATCAAGAAACCTACTGCTAATTAGAAGTATAAGCAGAGCAGCAAAGAGAGAATTTAGGAATACCGTGGCCGTTGAGGCGTGATTATAGGCCCCAACTTACTCGCTCAGCATATAAACTGAGGTTTGCCTTCCACTCTTAGCAAATGATTTTATTAAGAGGGGCGGTTCAGTTGAGCAAGCAACTTCCAACCAACCTATAGACGGTTCAGCTTTAAAAGTGGAGCTCTCCACCAGATAAAAATGGACAATAAATTAATTTAAGCTTCTATAGCTGGCCGTTAGTCGTAAATAAGAAAACAATTCCACGAGCATCTAGAAAGTCAACAAAAGTGATCCTAAAAGAACTCGTTCTGGCACCGGGTACCAAGATCCTGTGACCGCTGTTCAGGTCCCATTGCGATCATTTCCTTTTAAGGTCCGCGGTACTAATAATCACTATATATAACCCGACATAGCCACCCAATTAAGCATCAACAATCCGTCCAAATACATCCGAGCACTTCACGAACGAAACGCAGAGGAGAAAATATTCCTTTTCTTCAAGCAAACCATCTCTGAAACACCAGCTTTCGAGCACAATCAGAACCGAATATCACCCACAGACCAAAATCAGGATGGTGTTCTACAGGAAGGATCAAGAGTCGCATCAACTGACGGACGAGGAGAGGCGCAAGAAGAGGATGAAGTGGACGATCGGCATCACCGCCTTCGTCATCTTCGAGGTGGCTGTGGTCCTCTTTTTTGTCCTTGTCATCATGAAGTTCAAGTCCCCCAAGTTCAGGGTCAGCGAGTTCGACATCCAGTCCCTGAATGTCGGGACTCAGGCCTCACCCTCGTTTGACATGACCTTTGTTGCCCCGATCCGGATCAAGAACACCAACTGGGGCCCCTTCAAGTACAATGCCGCCACCGTTCACTTCGTCTACGGTGGCGTTCAGGTGGGAGAGGTGGCTATTCCAAAGAGCAAGGCCAACTTCAAGTCCACCAAGAAGATCGATGCCAATGTGACCTTGAACTCCATGAACTTGCTGAGCGGTTCGACTCTTGCGAGCGAGTTGAGCTTGGGGGTCATAACATTGAACAGCCAAGGCGAGCTCAAAGGGAAGGTGACGGTCATGTTCATGTTCAAGAAGAACAAGACCTCGCAAATGAACTGCACTATGGCCATTGACGTATCCAGAAAGGCACTCAAATCGTTGTCATGCAGATGAGAGTCGAGAGCGTGATCTCTGTATGAGATTGGTTGTGTGGTTGCTTATTTGTCTGCCGTGAATTGTTTCTGAACTATGGGTCCTATTACCATTCATTGGGATCCAGTTGTGTGTATACTTAGAAATTTTTGATCTGTACCGTGATTGGAATGGAGGATTTTTTCGCTTAGATTTTGGAAGGAAGCCAGTGCTGATTGTTTGGATGACGAGGCCTTACAATGTCAAGTTTAGTCATCTAATTTTAGTACTAAAAAAATGGAAATCGGTCGGGTATCATGTCTGCTACATCTAGAAGAGTTAACCAACACACGACGTCCACGCTACTGAAACCAAATCACTTTAAGGCCCCATTGACCGGTGAATCTATTTGGAAAATGTTTTTGAAATTGGATATATAAAAACTAAGGGAAATTTACATGTAACTTAAAAGCCACAAGTAATGATCCTGCCTCCAGGAATCCTGAAGAAAAGTTCAGGAGCCGTCCCCGTCATTATGTAAATTTTAAATAAAGGGTCACGTGTTAAACAGTGAATGGGGTTTCGAAATTCATTTGAACTCCACGGCATATTGCATGGACTTAAGTCCTTGGCGAGCAGCGGAAGTACCTTAAGGGGTCGGCCCCAAAACGGCTGCAATTGAACTCGAAGCCTTAGCTCTCAAAGGTAGGTCTCAAGCGTCTAGCGACCAAACCGAATTGGGAGAGCGGTCAGTGATGTCTACACCTTCGACTTCAATGTCCCGCCTAAGTCCGCATGGCTAGACTTGCGTTGTCATCACCTCAGCCAGAGACCCAAATGGCCGGCCAATGCTTGGATCCTTGCCATTGGTGCCCAAGCCTGCGTCTTCGCTCCCACTCGATCAAACCCAAGACCTCCACGGTCAGATTCTATAATCCTAACAGCCTCTGGGAGGACTGTTTCTGGGTTCCCAACAGATCGATTCAGCAACATATTGCAATATACAGAACTTCTGGCAAGGGATTAAGGTTTTGGTGGAGGAGAGGAGAAATATAGGTGGCTTGAAATTAGGGTTCTAAATGTTGATAACTTATTTGTGCCAATGACTTTAGTCATTTAGATTGCACTGGAAAAAAAGGGTATACAAAGGATGATTCAATATAACTGAGAAGACTTGTTCATCTGTACTAGTTTGGTAATATCATGCGGTTCTCATTACAAAGTGAAAATGCCAAATGTATCCCCTAAAATCATATCTCCATCTCGTCCCCTCCTTAGACATTAGAACACATCGACCCGAGTCAATTTGACGTAAATTAAATGCAAAAATGGGCTTTACAAGCCTAAATCACAGAATCAACGCAGCATGCACGTGTACCTACTATATTCGCCCGAGCTTATTGTTCTTTGAGTAAGCAGACATTTGTTTATAAGATCAGCTATTGGAAAGCGGGGAAGATTACACTTTTAAGTCTCGAGCATGGACCGATTAACCAATAGTATTTGGAGAGCAGAGCACAAGTTGTCACTAACACAAGTTCTTGGAAAGAGAACTCTGATCAGGACCACATGGGAATCCTATTCTGTGATTACGTTAGGATGAGGATTGGGATGGGGAAGAAAATGAAGGTTGCGCTACCGGGAAAAGAGGAAAATGATTTCTTGAGTGTTGTTTGGATGGTAACTATTGAAAAAGTCGTGGCTATATTATACAATAACTAATTCAATCTCAAATTTCTCAATTTTATCAATTTAGTTTTGAACATTTTGAAGATTTGTCACTATAGTCATTCTAATCAATTTTAATTGGAAAACGTTTCGAATTGAATTGATCATCGTATAATAAATTTATGAATTTTTTGAACGATTATCCTATTGTTTGGAAATGGTAGAAAGTTCAGGTGATGAAAGAAGCTCATGGATGAAATTCACACCATTAATTATAATTCTTGGACAAAAGAAAAATAAAAGAAGTCGGAATATGATAAAGTATGGCATAAGAATACTAGAAAGTATCGAAAGTTTCATACAATATTCAATTTAATTTTAAATGTTTTTGCTAACTCATTTAAGTATTAAATCGGAGAAAAACAATCACTTAAATCACCTAATTTTTGCCAAAATTATTTCTTAACTTTTTTAATTAAATGTCAATGCCATGTGGACAATGAGCTGACCTTTAATAACAAATCGACACCGTTTTAAAGTAATTTCATCTACCTTTCTTTCTGGTTCTTTCTGCTCTCTTTCTTTCTCAATCAAGCCTTGTTCGACAATTTTGAAGTAGATGTCGTGCTTTGCAGGGTAGCCTTGTTCTTGAGTACCTTAGGTTGAACGATGTTGGGGTTTGGAGCAAAACATCAAGCGCCAGAGAATGGCGCCGGAGAAGAAGGATCAAGCGAGCGTGAGGAAATTCGAACTCTTGGATCTGCAAAGCATGGGAGAAGAGAGGCACGAGCGGCCAGACTTGGAAGTAACGGACGACGTCAAACCAAGCGGGGTGGCAACATTTAGTGAGCGATAGAGAAGGATCACCAACGATTGTAACTTAAAAAATGTTTGAGAGAGGATTCTTTCGCGAGATCGGTGTGTATGCTATGTTGTGCTTTGTTTTGGCTGCAATGAGATCGAGATGGCCGGCAATGGGGATTTCACAGTGGTTGATGGCGATTGGAGATGGTGGACAATGGAAATTGCAGGAGGAACTATGACCAATGATACTAGGGTTTTCTTCTTCGATGAACTTGCTCACTCGATCCTTCTTCACTTCAAGATCGTGTCAATCTATTCACATCGTTTTCTTCGAAAACCAATTCCCCTGGTTTCAATAATTTGCATCTAGCAGTAAGATCAAACATCGCACACGTTTTCTTTCTTCTGTCGAACTCTCTAGTCTACCTTCATAGCGGACCATATTTCCCTTATAAAATCCGTTCTCCACTGCTTCAATTCCGTACACTGCTTCAATTCCGTAATAGAACTTAAACCTACAAATCCATGGATCCAGAGCCGGGGAACTATTCGTTCATTGCCTTCCTTCTCTATCGAATCGACCCCAACTCTTGCCATTACCTCCCACCCGACGACGCCTGCAACCTGTTCGACCAAATGCCTCACTTGACCTGCCCAAAGGTCTCGTCTTCCCTTGCCTAGTTCATCGCCACCAACATCCTTCAAACCCGGACCCTCCTCCATGCCCTCGGGTGTAATGAGAGGATCTAAGTTAATTGGTGGCTTTAGAAAATTAGGGTTTATATTTGGGGAATTTGGGAAAATTCTTGATTGTCCAATCTATGGTTTTATGGTTAGGGCAAAACATGCAGATGGCACCGGTTAGGGGAATATATGTTTGATTGGAGACGCTGGTAAGTTATGTTGGTCTGAGAATTTAATAAAATATAACCACGTTAACTTTTCAACAACCCAAATCCAATTTAGCTCTAAAATGGTCGTTTCCTTAAATAAGTGGCATTGAAGTAGTTTGAAAAAAAAAAAAAAGCTTTTGACATTATAGTGAGTGTCATACGAAAATTTTGCAGTCCTAGTGTCTTTATGTTGATAAAGAACAGAAAAAGTAAGGAGATATGGAGAGAGATATACATGATTTGAAAATGGTTTCCAATTTATACCAATTAGGGGCGATTATTTTTAGGATAAGTTGGTTTTTACCTTGAAATCAAGAACTGGACTAGAAGAGGCGGCTTTTAATTTGTGGAACTGACCCATCCAATCTTGGACTCACCCGAGAGTCGGACCGAATTGGTTGATCATGATCCCCCAATTCCTAAGTGGGTCTAAGAATTGGCCTTGATAATGTCAATAAGCTTGATAATGTTCCAGCGACCACCTCTTGTGGCTCATGTATTCGTTCTGTATGAGTTGTTGAACTGAACGAGGCTCAAGTGCTTCTCTTTGAACTCTACTTCTGATCGAGTCACTAGCATGAGGTATAACAGCAATCAGAAGCCAAGAATAAGAATACTTGTAGCTGATCACACAAGAAAAACAATATCGATTGGGTCGAAGATGGGATCTTGGGGATGGGCGATGCACAAGCTAAGGAAGGCGTCGGCAGAAAGAGGAGGTGGTTGAAGAGACGAGAGAGATGGTTCGTGGTTCTGGGCATGCCTCTTCATGCCGCGTACATGCTAAGCATATTTGACATCTACTTAGAAGACTCCCATTGTCCATGGCATGGATCCTGTTGCTCCTCACTTCTCCACACTTACCAAGCGCCTTGTTCCCCCCTTTGGTATGACGTCGCGCCCATCACCTGTTTGAGGTTTTGCTTTTAATTCAACCTCAAGCTTGAGCCGGTGATGATGTGGGAAAGAATTGGCTGATTGTTGACTCCAGGATTAACATACATACATACATATATCGGTACGGTTTGGGTGGGTGGGTCTACACTTAGAACTTAAATCAGACTGAAATTCACTAGTTTCAATTTTTTGGAATCAGGATCCGTCCAGAACTGGGTGGTTCGGTCTGGTTCAGGCTGTTTCTAGCTCGGTCTAATTTTTTTCTCACCCCTAATACTAATAACCCTATATGCTTTCTATTGACACCTAAATTTCACATAAGTTAATTAATTTAAAGTAGCGTTAAAGGTTAGGGATTAGTAAAAAAAAAATTATTATTCAAAAACAAAAGAGTTAAAAAAAACTATGAAAAAGAAAAAAAAAATGGTCTGGTCGGGCCGGATTCGACCTTGGCCCGACCCGCCCCTCTCTTTTCTTCCCTTCGCGTTGGGCCTGGCCCAATCTCCTTTCTCCTTAGGCGGCCCGGCCCGTCATTCTACCCTTCTGTTGGTCTTCGCTCGAGGACTTGCAGAAGGCAGAGCAGCAGGAGGGAGCAGCAGAGGATCGGGATGACAGGCGGCCAGCGTGATCCGCGGGTCGGGGGGCAGTCCGGCCGGCAAGTTAGCAGCTACAGAGGCCATGCGCGCTTGCTGGCCGAGCATAAAATCGGAGGAGAGGACAGAGAACCGGGGGGGGGGGGGGGCGAGAGAATCGGCACCACAAAAACCAAGAGGAGAGCACCGAGAGAAACACGGAGAGAGACCCAGCACAGAGAGAAACACAGAGAGGAGGAGAGGAGCAAGGGCCACCGCCGTCGATCGCTGCTGCCCAACCGCCGCCGGTTAGCCACCGGCCACCGTTATAATCCTCAGCAGTACAGAGAACCGGAAGGGAACAGGGAGAAGAAGTGACGCATCTCCGAGGTACCACCACCATCGACGTGCCTTCGGGTCGTTGCTTCCGCTGCTGACGATTCTCCAAGCCGCCGCCGCCGCCGCCGCCGTCGACGTATCTTTGAGCTGCCATTCCCGCAGGAACCCAGGTAGGCACTTTTTCGAGCAGTTGGAGCGCGTCTTCGAAAGCGTGCTGGCCGGAGCTCATCCCGACCAGTTTCGGGCGAGCTCCGGCCACCACCTTTCCCCCGTTGCTTTGTTTGCTGTTCTGGTGTGTATTGTTGAAGGTTCGGATGCGCGCTCGGGCTCCGGCCGAGCTGAAATCTCTTAATGCCGTTAGTGCACGCCACGTGTTTGTCGAAATGCTGAAATGAAAACCAACCTTCATCCCAAGCCTCAAGCCATTTTTTTGGTCGCCGGAATGCCGCCGCGTCCCGGCCCGAAACCGGACTGTTCCCCTCGCCTGGCCTCGGCAGCGCCGTCGTCGGCGTGCGCCGTCTGGATACCCTTGGTCGCGACTCAGCAGTCGCGACCAGGGGTGTAGGCCGAGTGGGCCAGATCACACATCTGGTCCACTCGGCTCTTGTTTCTACTTGGGCTCGGCTCCCGGGCCCAAGTCGGGCTGAAGAGGCCCGACCAGAGGCGGTCGGGCCTAGCCCAACCGGGCTGGACCCGACCCACCCTGATCAGACCGGGTTCGATTCGGTCGGAACCGGGTTGGGTCAGACCGGACCCGACCGGTTCGCCCATTTTTCAAATTAAAAATGATTGTTTTAAAAAAATTAATTAAATTAAATAATTTTTTAAAATTAAATATTAAAAATTTAAAAAAATCGAAAAAATTTAAAAAAATTTAAAAAATTAAAATGATTTTGAAAATTCAAAAATGGTAAGGTTTGGTTAGGAATTGCTATGTATTTCTGTTTTAAGTGCAATTATGTATTTATTTTGATTACATCGCATGCTTAGTTTGCATATCTTGTTATGTTTAATGATATGTGTGTAGTCTTATGGCAATTAGGACATTGTTAACCATGATTGTTGGTTTAATGACTGTGCATTTGTATGATCACTTTATATGTTAGTGTATAAGTAAAATCAATCCAAATTATTTGACAAAAATCATTTTGTTAAAACGAACAAGATTATGTATCAAAAGGACACTAATTGATTAATTAGTGTAATCAAGTCCCTAACCCTAGATTTTTTGATTGCGTAGGAAGGGAGATACACTCCCATGCCTCACTTGATTTTTAACGATCCCAATAGGCTAGTGGCGACTTATTTGTGCAATTTTTTTTTTTTTTTTAAATATCCCAACATCACGCGGGGTATAGGCTTGGGAGAACCCGTGCCTAATCATGGGCCTTAGATATGTTCTTTAGGCAATACCCCTAAACCTATTCCCTCCCCCCGAGGGTAGGTCGCGACACTTTCTAAGCTATCACAATCAATAATTAACTATGTACCTTTTATTACTATAAATTAATTAATAATTTAGCCACATAACTTAATTATTAGATATATGCTTTTAACATCTATAATCGATGGAGATCCTTGATCTTGTTATGAGATCCCACAATGGGCTAATTGCTTAGGATGATAATATATTTTTGACTAATTAATGGTAATATTTGTGCTTAACAAGCTGAGTGTCAAGATTCGATGTATGTATACATAGTCAATAAGATAATTTAAGGATACATGCATTAGTAGAAACAGTAATTTTCAAATCAGATTTCTTTTTTTTTTAAACGATCTATTTTTCATAGCAATGCACTTATTGGAGACATTTAACCAAGAAAAAAAAAGAAAAGTTGTGCGCAGGGCTTGGAGGTTTTTAAGACCCAATTAATCATGCGGCCTCTAGGGGTGAAGTTTTCATCACCATCGATGAAATCCAACTCCTCGTAGGGATCATCTCTAACCCTTGGACTTCACACGAAGTAAGGACATTTCGCTATATACCTCCAGCTCGCGCAGGGTTAGAGGGGGTTCTTATGGGGTAAGGAGAATTTGCTATACATCTCTAGCTGGCGAATGAAGTTCATGTGGCAAATCATAATATTTGAAAAGAAAAACAATTTGAACAAAGCAGGGAAATAGGTCGGAATTTACATGATTTGAAACTCTTCTCCAATTGATTCCAATAACACTACCTCATCTCCAAGCTATCGCAATCACCAGATAAGAATTGAGAAACGCAGCAAAGAGAGATTTTAGGCATACCTTGGCCGTTGATGGGTGGTTATAGGTCACAACTTACTCAGTATATAAACTGAGGTTTAGCTTTCACTCTTAGCAAATGATTTTATTAAGAGGGGTGGTTCAATTGGGCAAGCAAATTCCAGCCAAGCCAACCCCTTAGACGGTTCAGCTTTTATATTGGGGCCCTCCATCAGATAAAAACAAATATTAAATTAAGAGAAGCTTCTATTGCGACCGTTTGTCGTAAATAAGAAGGCAATTTCACCAATTTAAAATCACGAGCATCTAGAAAATCAAAAAAGACGAGCCTAGAAAACGTGTACCAAAATCCCGGGACCGCTGTTCGAGTCCTACTGCGATCATTTCCTTGTAAGTTCCCTAGATATCTTATAGCATACTGAAGAAATACCCCTAAAATTCACTATATATAACCCGACATAGCCACCCAAACAAGCATTAACAACCCTTCAAACACATCCGAACACTTCACCAGCGAAACGCAGCCGAGAAAATCTTCCTTTTCTTCGAGCAACCCATAGCTGAAACACCAGCTTTCGAGCACAACCAGAACCGAATATCACCCACAGACCAAAATCAGGATGGTGTTCTACAGGAAGGATCAAGAGTCGCAGCAACTGACGGACGAGGAGAGGCGCAAGAAGAGGATGAAATGGACGATCGGCATCACTGCGTTCGTCATCTTTCAGGTAGTCCAGGCCCTCTTCTTTATCCTTGTCATCATGAAGTTCAAGTCCCCCAAGTTCAGGGTCGGCGAGTTCGACATCCAGTCCCTGAATGTCGGGACTCAGACTTCACCCTCATTCAACGTGACCTTCATCGCCCCAATCCGGATCAAGAACACCAACTGGGGCCCCTTCAAGTACGATGCCACCACTGTTAACTTCATCTATGGAGGCGTTCAAGTGGGAGAGGTGGCTATTCCGAAGAGCAAGGCCAACTTCAAGTCCACCAAGAAGATTGACGCCAACGTGACCTTGAACTCTACGAACTTGCCAAGCAGTTCAACTCTCGGGAGCGAGTTGAGCTCAGGTGTCATAACATTGAACAGCCGCGCTGAGCTCAAAGGGAAGGTGACGGTCATGTTCATGTTCAAGAAGAACAAGACATCGCAAATGAACTGCACTATGGCCATTGATGTGTCCACAAAGGCACTCAAGTCCTTGTCATGCACATGAGAGTCGAGAGCGTGATCTTTGTATTAGATTGTTTGTGTGGTTGCTCATGTGTTTGCCACGAATTGTTTTTGAACTATGTGTCCTATTATCATTCATTGGGTTCCGGTTGTGTGTATACTTGTCCTATTATCATTCACTGGGTTCCGGTTGTGTGTATACTTAGAATTTTATAAATTCATTATTTGTACTGTAATTAGAATGGAGATTATTTTTGGTTAGATTTTGAAAGTAAGCCAATGCTGATCGTTTGGATGATGAGGCCTTACGATTGTACGAGCATTATCGTCTCAACTGAACACTATCCAAGATCAAATCTTGCAATCATGACTATAGCCACTACCGCACTTCGACGGTGAAAGCGGAACAATGTCAAGTTCGGTCATCTACTTCTAGTGCTAAAAAAATGGAAATCGGTCGGGTATAATGTCTGCTACTGCTAGAAGAGTTAACTAGCACAACATCCACACTAACGAAACCAAATCGCTCTAAGGCTCGTCATTGCCGCGCCAGACCCACTGAGTCCGGTGAATCTGTTTGGAAAAGGGTTTTAGAATTGGGCGTAGAAAAATGATCGAAAATTTACAAATAACGGGGAAGCCACAAGGAATGACCTCGCGTACAGAAATATTGAAGGAAAGTTCAGAAGCTGTCTTGTCATTATCCAAATTTTAACTAATGATTCACGCATTGCACAACAAAAGGGGCTTTGAAATTCATTGTACTCCTCGGCTTATAGAATGGACTGAAGTCCTTGGTGAGCAAACCCAATTGTGTGAGCGAATGGGAGGCCTTAACTGTCAAAGCTAAGTTTCAAGCAGATATGTTAAGATGGATCATAACCCATTCCTTAACTTATGTAGGTGTCATGATGGGTTATAAATGGTCAGTTATTGAGTAAATGGATCATTATTAAGTTTAAACACAATGCTAGTGTTAAGTGGGTCACGATTGGGTTATAAAATGGGTTTATAATTTATTTAGACCCAACCCAGTTATGTAATTTTTTTTTTGATCTCTCACCTTTATTCCATCTCCTGCTGACTCACTTCGTACATTTACTTCAACTTGGCTTTGGATTATTGTAAATTGGGTTAAATGTAAAAGTTTTTAGCAATATAATTAGGTGAGATATGAGTCACTAGATTTGAATTGTATGGAAATATATCAAAATAAGTTATATGGATCTATTTGAGTCGGATCATTCATAACCCTAACAGCTTGTAGGAGGACTCTTTCCGGGTTCCCAACAGATGGACTCAGCAACATACCATACAATACAAGACTTCTGGCAAGGGATTAAGGTTTAGGTGGAGGAGAGGAAATATAATGGTGGCTTGAAATTAGGGATTTAAATGTTAATAACTTAATTCTACCGATGATTTTAGGCATCTAGATAGCATTGGAAAAAAAAAGTATACTGAGAATGATTTGCTATATAACTAAGAAGGCCTATTTATCTGCGCCAATTTGGCAATATCATGCAGTTCTCATATGCAACGTGAAATTGCCAAATGTACCCCCTAAATTCACATCTCCATCTCATCCCTTCCTCGGACATTAGAACGCAAGTCATTAAAGGCAAAAGTGGGCTTCACAAGCTCAAATCACCGAATCGACACGGCATATACGTATGTCTACTATCTTCTACTAAGCTTATTGTTCTTTCTGAGTAAGCAGACATTTATTTATAAGATAAGCTGTTGGAGAGCGGGGAAGATTACACATTTAAGTCTCGAGCATGGAACGATTAATCAATAGTATTTGGATAGCAGAGCATAAGTCGTCATGAACACAAGTTCTTGGAAAGAGAACTCTGATCAGGACCAACATGTGAATCCTATTCTCCGATTACGTTAGAATGAGATTGGGATGGGGGGAAGGAAATGAAGGTAGCGCAACGAAAAGCAAAGGAAAATGATTTCTGGGTGTGTTGTTTGAACGGTAAATCGTCGAAAAAGAAACTTATTGTATGACGATCAATGTACTTATAAATATTTTAATTTTGTCAATTAAGTCTTAACCTTTTAATTATTTGTTAATATAGTCATCACAACCAAATTTGATCGGAAACAAAATTAGGATTGAATTAATTATCGTACAATAAATTTAGGATTTTTTAGATAATTATCCTGTTGTTCGGAAATTGAAATGAAATTTCTTTATCATAATATATATTATCAAAAAGACCCTTTTGCCCTTGTCAACACGGTATTCAAATGTATTGGTGGAAATTCCACCATTCTCCAAGTCACCTTTTCCACTATGGCCCCCAAAAAAAAAAAAAAAAGAGTCACCTTTCCCACCATTCTCTTTCTCCAAGTCCTCTTCCCATTTCCTTTTCCACCGTCATCCAAGTCCTCCTCCCGTTTCGGGGAGAGAACCCAATACGGCGGGCCCCCCTTCCTCCTTTTTTTTTTTTTTTTTGTTTTACAATTTTTCCCCTCGGCCTCTAGAACCCATCATTGCTCCACGTCAGCAAACCCCGAATAAAACGTCTGACAAATAATTTCCTCGCTCCGCCAAGCGCGGGTCGAATCCCTATAGTCACATTAATCTCACTTTTTTTTTTTGGACCGAAGATCGGTCGGAATCTGCCCTCGTCGGCTTCCGCCTTAGGGTCTCAAACATTAATCTCACTTTTCTCCCCCTAAATTCTCATAATTTCATCTTTTAAAAAAAGTCCACTATTCCGCAAAACGACAAACTAAGCTGAACAGTCACTTTTCAAAATTTCTAATTATATGTCAGGTCGCACCTAAACTGGGGCTCCCCTCGTTTGAATTAAATCAGCGCACTATGTATGACCAAGACCGAAGCTTCCACCGATGACCGTTGATGGGGTCCACCTTCGCCACCGTGTAGTTTGCTCTCAAACCCAAAAGTCACGACCATCTAGAAGTCAAAAACATCCACCTTAATTTATCACGCATTTTTTTCGTCTTTTGCCGTGTGTGACGAAGTTGCCTGACGGATGTCCAAAGCAGGACTTCGTTTCCCCAGAAAAATCACTCCTTCCCCCCGACGCACACTTCATTCGGGTCACCCTCTAAAGACTATATATATCTTTCAATCCACAATGCAAAACATCAGCATTTCCTCCCACATCTCCTCCACTTCTCCCAGGGAAAAAGAAGCCACTTTGCTTTAGGGGAGGAACCCAGAAATTCACTCTCCGTTTGTTCTTCCTTCTTCTCGGGAAAGTTAAAAAAAAAAAAAGATAGAAAGAAAGAATCGAGAAAAACCATCGCCATATTAATTGAGCATCCATGGCGGACAAGAA
Organism: Eucalyptus dawsonii; assembly: GCA_016097615.1. Classification (NCBI taxonomy): domain Eukaryota; kingdom Viridiplantae; phylum Streptophyta; class Magnoliopsida; order Myrtales; family Myrtaceae; genus Eucalyptus; species Eucalyptus dawsonii. The sequence continues at coordinate 13,943,346 of CM027875.1, forward strand.
CCAGAACCAGTACCACCCGGCGGAGGTGAACGGCTACCACCGGAGTGACCAGGAGTCGCATGAGGAGATCGAGGAGGCGAGGCGCAAGAAAAAGATGAAGTGGACAATCGGCATCATCGCCTTCATCATCTTCCAGGTAGTCCAAGGCCTCTTCTTTGTCTTGGTCATCATGAAGTTCAAGTCCCCTAAGTTCAGGGTCGGTGAGTTCGACACCCAAACCTTGAACGTCGGGAATCAGGCCTCACCCTCGTTCAACATGAGCTTCGTCGCTCCGATCCGGGTCAAGAACACCAACTGGGGTCCCTTCAAGTACGATGCTTCTACTGTTAACTTCAACTATGGGGGCGTCCAAGTGGGACAAGCGACCATTCCCAAGGGCAAGGCCAACTTCAAGTCCACCAAGAAGATCGATGTGCCCGTGACCTTGAACTCCGATGCTTTGCCTACTAGTTCGAACCTTGGGAGCGAATTGAGCTCAGGGATCATAACCTTGGATAGCCAAGGCGAGCTCAAAGGAAAGGTAACAGTCATGTTCATGTTTAAGAAGACCAAGATCTCAAAGATGAATTGCACCATAGAGATCAGTACATCAGCAAAGGATGTCAAATCCTTGAAATGCAGCTGAGGCTGTTGAGACTTGAGAGGGCGGTTCTCGGTCTTGGAGCACTAGTATGTTTTGCTTATTATATGGTTCCACATGCTACAGAATCATATACATACTCTATTTTCCTGGGGTTTCTTCTTTAACACTTTTAGCTAAGTGATGATGTATTTTATTTTTTGTTGATTCTACTTACCATCCAAATCGTTATTTCGCAATACCCACATGTTCGTATTACAATAAGTATCTTGAAGCATGTTCATTCGTTCTTAAAATCTTGAAATGATGAGCACAAATGAATGACACGGCACCAAAGATAAACTGACCTGAGGGGCACCTGTAGTTGAGGAAATACGCATGATTGTGATTTGCGTCGGTGTCGTTCCTGGAACTCTGGTTTCAATCAAAAGCAAAAGGCTAAGTAAAGTCTACCAGGGCGGGCGGAGATGGTCGGGCTCCACTCCAAAAGTCATCAAACCTCGAATAAACAAAGCGATTAATTTCTTCGATATAGAGCAACCGTGGATGCACGGGATTGATACATGTGAAGTCAACATCCTACCTCAAAATAGCCCCTTAGGCCTTAGGTTTTCCAGGGAAAAAATGAAGATCTCTAGCTAGTAAAAGAGTCTATGCACATGAGCTTAGCAATCCTGGAAAACCGGAGCATAGCCCCACTCATATTGAATATAAGAGCGACAAGAGGAGCCTTATTTAACCGAGTCGACGAAGCTAGATACCTAGCTTCTCTTTGTGTACAATGAATTTTCCTTAGCCTCTACAATACAGATAGTCAATTTAAGGGCCACACCGAAAATAAATGAAAAATAAATTTAAAATTGTTGTTATATTATTTTATTATTTTATCTTTGAGATTTATAATATTTTTCTCTCCAATATTGGAATTTTGGGCTTAATTCATCCTATTAGTGATTATAAGTTCTAGATATCAAAGTAAATTTACTAATAAAAGGAAAGACACCGAAAACATTCATTACCACTCAAGAACTACCACTTATATACCTCTACATTTGAAAAAAAAATTGAAAACATACTTAGGTGTTACCTTTTGAAATCACTTTTGCACCTTCATATCAATTATCATCATGTCTTTTATTATGAAAACAACATTTTCTTTCCAAAAAAATTGTCAAAATCCTAATTTCTCACACCTGCCCAAATCACACAAAATCCAATTAAAAACCAACCACCGAAACCCTAAGCAATATACTAAATGAGTTTGCAAGGATGGGTAATTTGGCCTTTTTTATGTGGAGTTTTATATAAAGGTGTGTGAATGGTATATTTAATTGTCGGTTTTGATCAAAATAAAATAGTTGCTCAAGATGGATATGTGTTTAGATATATTTTGTAATTTTTTAAATATTTGTAAGAGCACAACGGACCGGCCTCAAAAGAAGAAAATTGTTCTCTACTATGGAAGAAACTATTCTCTATATTCTCTTTAGATATCTATCATATCGATATGAAATAAAATTGTTTTCCACCATCATTTGTTAGCATTTATTACCGAAAATATAACATTGTCTTCCAAGGTGTACTTATGTAAGGAAGTACAAAAGAGAAATGCTATTCATGTAATATTTACAATAAATCTGCGCTAGTATTATTGACTTCCATGAATATCGCAAGGACTTTCCAAATACAATTTCTTTCTCTAACACCGAAGTTTATAAGGCAGTCTGCGGCCGATTGAGTTTGGTTGGAGCATCCGCGGCCGTCTTTGAATTACTCCTTATTGTAATTGTGTTCTCTCCAAGTTCAAGAAAATATGAGTTTCAATGCACTAAGACATATTTCCTTCGCTTTCTGGATTTCAGATCCTCCTCATCCCAGACACTCCTGTTAGGGAACAATCCTATCTCTACACATGGTGCTTAGGCAGGGGCAACACCACTACTAATAGCAAGTTTCGGGACAACCTCAACTACCCCCTCTACAGGCTGCTTTACGACCACTCTACAGGTTGCTTTACGACCAAGGACCCATCTCCGGTTTCTTTAACATGACGAAGGTAATGATCCGGACAAAATTTATGGTCTCTTCCTCTGCGTGCCAGTGCCCTCTAGGTTCCACAAAAAGGAAACGGTTTGTACCGTACATTACAACTTAGCTGAAGAATTCTCGCACCTCCCCTCCCATAACTAAGAATGGCATACAAAAGCAGAAAGCAAGCAATTCCTACAAGCTAACTATGATATGTCGGGATGCACCGTGCAAGCTCGTGTAGGGTCACTGAAAGTGAGACTGTATAGGCTTTCTGAGGAGATCGCCAGCATTCCTCGCCAAGTCTGTCGCATTCATCACAAAATTGATCATCTTCCTGAAAGTTTCCACCACGATCGAGCTGTTGGGAACTAAAACATCCGTACGGTTGACCAAGAAAAAAGCTGGCATCGACTCCATGATTGAGAAGAATGATCTGTTAGAGTAGTGCACGAAACACTTGTCGTACCATATGATCGCCTCTTTGTGACATCTTTCTAAGATGTTGCTGGCAGCTGAATCGATGCAATACTGACAGAGATTGGCGGCCACATCTCCTCTGAAGAAGAACAGTAAAGTTGCATTAGTAATCACTTAAATCTGGATAGTAAGTTTTCGGTGGGAATTGGATTACCGCCCTCTGTAGAAGATATCAATTAAGACCAATATGTCAGGTCCATTATATAAATCCTAGAACCAAGTGAGACGATTCCAAAGATTATAATGATAGAATTGAAAGGTATTACTCAAAATTTGAAACAATGAGTATCTTTCGCATGTGATTTACCTGTAGAGGAAGAAACAATAAACTGTCCAGATCTGCACCTCCGTTGTATTGTAGAAACTGGAGATGGGTCCTTGGTCTAAAGCGGCCTGTAGAGGAGGTGGTTGAGGTTGTTGAGAAACTTGCTATCAGCGGTAGTTGCCCCTACTTGAGCACCATGTGTAAAGATAGATTGTGCACTGACACGAGTGCCTGGGATGAAGAGGGTCAGGCATGAAATCCGGAAACCGAAGGAAATTTGCCTCGGTGCATCCAAAATAAGCTTTTCTTGAATTTGGAAAAAAAATGCAAGTACAACAGAGAGTAATTCAAAGACGGCCGCAGAATTTCTTTCAACTCATGAAAAGTAAGATAATAAAGCAAGCAACTTTGGTAGAAAGAATGAGGATGCTCCAACCAAACTCCAACGGGCACGGATTTCCTTCTCAACTCGTTTAATTTGCTTTGAACGGGCGCTCTTAATTTATTTATGGGGTCTTGTAAGAGGTGTCAGAGATCGTGTTTGGAAAGATTCACGCAATATTCATGGAAGTCAATATTATTTGTGCAAATTCAATAGGAACTGTCGGGACTTACCCTCGGGGAGGAACATGTTTAGAGATATTGCCTAAAAGATAGACTCGAGGCTCATGATTAGGCACGGGCTCTTCCAAGCCCATATCTCGCGTGACATTGGGGTGTTCTTAAGAATTTTGCAAAAAGAGTCACCACTAGCTTATTGAGGTTGGCTAGAAATCAAGCGATGCATTGGAGTATGCATCGCTTCTACGCAACCAAAGAATCTAGAGTCGGGACTTGATTATACTAATTAATTAATTAGTGCCATTTCGGTACCAAATCTTGTTCATTTTGTAAAAAAAAAAAAAAAAAAGATTTTTGTCAAGCAGTTTAGATTGATTTTATACCTAACACTAACATGTGAGGTGATTCTGTGGGTACACAATCATTAAAGTAATAATTATGGCTACCAATATCCTAATTGTAGTAAAATTGAGCACATGTAATTAAACATAATTAAATATGCCAATTAAACATGCGATATAATTAATATACAAGAAAATAAATGCCTAAATTACACCGGTGAGACAAGACATGGCAATTTCCGACTAAAACCTATATTTTATAGATTTTCGAAAAAAAATTAATTTTAAATTTTTTTTTATTTGGTCGGGCGGGTTGTCCAGTCGACCCCACACAGGTTTGACCCGGTCGGGGGCAAGTCAGTCAGACTTGCCTGGGTTTGACTTGATTGGGGGTGGGTCGGGTCAAACCAACTGAGCGGGTTAGGCCCGACTAGCCCTGGTTGGGCTTGAACTAGGCTGGGATTGGGCCTCAACTGACGGGCTCAATCCCTTGCAAAAAAAGGTTTCCGTAGACCCACAGCCTAGACTGACTCTAGGCTGTGGAAGAGAGAGTCCAAGCAGGCTAGAAAGATCTGGCCCAACTTGGCTTGCAGCCTCCGGTCGCCATTGCTCGGTCGCGACCAAGGGGGAACCGGGATGTCGTGTAGCTCTGGGCAACTTTCGAGAGGGAAGGAGGCAGTGGCCGGCGTTGGACAGGCAACTCGTCGAGGCAGCAAGGGGTCAGCTGAGGGTGGTGCTCTACCAAAATGCGACCCCTGCTCCATGACTACCCAATCGGCTTGGAAAGAGGCGAAGGCAAATGGCTTGGGTGGCTTCTGGCTAGGGTGCAACGGATGCACTTTAGCTAGACAGGGGCACAGCCCAGCTTCAAGCTGGGCCGTGACGGCGCTCTGGTAGCTGAAAAATCGGCTTGAGGTTCGAGACAATGGCTGATTTTCACTTGGACATTCTAGTGAACGGGTGGTGAGCATTCTAAGAAGCAAGGGTTTTGAGTTCAGCCAAGACCCGAGCGTGAACCTAGGAAGCTACTGAGGTGTGCCAGGATGACGAAGAGTGCAATGGGGATGAGTGGTGGGCTGGAGCTTGCTCGAAATGATTGGGGGAGCTCTAGCCAGCTCGATAACACACTACGCACACTAGGTGTTTGGCGAAATGCCACTTGGGTTCTGGTGAAGATTGCGACGGTTGGCATCGATCGGTAGCTCGAAAACGTGTCAGCAGCGGTAGCGGTGGCCTGGAGAGGCATTGGCAGCAGTTCCCCTCTGTGTTCTCCCCCCTGCATCCTCTCCTTTTTTTTTTTTTTTGTTAAAACTTTTTTCAAACTTTTTTTTATATGTACTTGAAAATGCAAATTAGGTATCAACAGGAACATTACATGAGTAGCATTCCTCTTTTATATTTGCATATATTAGTACATCTTGGAAGATGGGAAAAGTGTTAAAAAAGTTTTAAACATTTTGTAGTTGTGTCAATTTAGTTATAAATCTTTCATTGGTGTCAATTTAGTCATAAACATTTTGATTTGGTGCCAATTCAATCCTTTAAGCTAATTTTGATTGGATTTTGTGACTAGGCATCGGTTGATTGATGTGGCACAATCATCACTAATGTAGACAACTTTTAATAATATTTTTTTTTCCTTCTCCTACTCCCTCCTCTAGCCAATTGCCGGAGTGATGGCCCACAAGGTTGAGGTCGACCTCACTGGCCTCTAGCAAGCCTCTTTGGCCATTGGTGAGGCTTGAGTCCTTGTCGGATCTAACGAGGGTCAAGCCTTGTTAGCCATGGGTGAGGCTCAACCTCGCTAGATTTAGCAAGGTTGAGCCTCACTCATGGTCAGCAAAGGTCAGAGGCTACCCTCATGGCCTCTAGCGAGGGCTCGAGCCTTGCCAGAGGTCCACGAGGTCGACCTCGACCTCGTCGGCTGTCTCCTTTGGTCGATTGCCAAGGTCTAATGATTGGTTGGAGGAATGAGGAGGAGAAAGAAAAAAGAAAAGAAAAATAAAATAAAAATTTAAAAATATTAAAATATTATCCAAATTTGTCCGCATTAGTGTCGATCGTCCATGTTAGCCGGCCGGCGCTCAGTCAGTAAAATCCAACTAAAATTAACTAGAAAGAACTGAATTGGTATCAAGTGAAAAATGTTTAGAACTAAATTGACACCAATAAAATGATTTTGGACTAAATTGCCACAAATGTAAAAAGGATCATGACTTTTTTTGACACTTTTTCCCCTTGTAAGACAATATTATATTCTCAAATAATAGTGGAAAACAATTGTTTTTTTTTTTTTCATGTTGATGTGATAGATATCTAATAGGGAATATAGAGAATATTTTCTTCCATAGTAGAGAATGATTTTTTTAATGCTAGTCCATTGCACTCTTACAAATATTTAAAAAATTACAAAATATGTCAAAATGCACATCACTATTGACTGACGATTTGTTTTCATTATTTTTCCTTTTATTAGTAATTTTACTTTGATATCTAGAATTTATAATTACCAATAGGATAAATTGCCCAAAATTCTAATTTTGCCAATCAGCCCAAAGACCCTCAGGCTCCGTTTGACAATGCTTTTGCTCTCTAAAATAGAAAAAGAACAGAAATTCGTTTAATAACTTTTTTATTTTTATGAATGGAAAAGTAGCCGGGGAATAGATATAAAATAGAAACAAGGAGTAGAAAAAAAAATAGCTTATTATTTTTGGAAACAATTTTTAGAAAGAAGTCATTTTTTTTTCTTCTTCTTCCTTGTCACTTGCCCCTTGCCATTGCCGCCGTAGCAGCAAAAGTCAAATAAAAGAAAAAAAGAAAAAAAATTCTTAAAAATTTATTAAAAAATTACAAGAAATACTAGTTACAAAAAATTTTGTGGATTGTACCAAACGTGTGACATCCAAAATATTCGGTATTAATTTCAATTGAATTAATCAGTTCATTTCTATGCACTTGGAGTCGGGGATTAAAATGAAATACCAAATTGAGATGCGAGATGAGCTATTGGATGAGGAGAATATTTAATGGAAGCATTGAGGCCAATTGAGATGGATTTAAAGTAAATCAAGTGATTAATGGAAGACAATTGTTTCAAAATTCGTATGCCCATGGACCTAACATTTTAAATTACCTTAAAGCTTCTAGAAGGGGGCAAATTTGTCAAGAAATGGTGAGTGGAAGGTGACATCACATGATGTCATGGTGGACCATTTTTGTTGAATAAAAGAAAGAGAAAAAGAAAAGAAAAGAGCCCCCTTCTTCTCTCTCCTCCCTCCCTTCTTCCTCTCTCTCTCTCGTGCGACTCCATCTTCATCTTCTTCAAGCTTGAACCAGCGAAAAGGAGGGGGGGAAGCTCGTGCGTGCAGCAGCCCGACGGAAGCTAGCCGTTCACCGCCGCCACACGCCGTTCTCGGCCCACGTCGCCTTGCCGTTCGCCGTTCCGTGCACCGCCTACCTCGGCCTCCCCCTCGCTCAGCCCTCTGTTCCAGCAACATTTCAGATCTGGTGGAGCTCCGCCGGAGCTTCCCCCGACCTCCTCTGGCCACCGTGAAGCCCCGCCTAGGTCTTGTTCAGCCCCTCCATCCATCTAGGTCTGTTGTTGCTTCAATTCGAGCTCGGATCCGCCCTCAACCAGCCGTGCACAGAGAGTGCAGAAAAATGGGTATGACAGTGGGTTTTGGCCCGTTTTGGCCGCATTCCCGAGCCCGGATGCTCGGCCCGCTTTGAGGAAAGTTGTTCTCCTCGGCGTCCCCCTCGTTTTGATCCGCTCGGCTCGCTAATCCGGTGAATTTAGCTCACTAAACCTCGCTTAGAGGGTTAATTATGCTTTAGGTGTGCTTAGTTTATGTTAAGTGTGATTATGTGGTTAGTTTAATTTATTTAAGTGTTGATTATATTAAGGTGTTTAATTAGCTTAAAGTGAGTTTAATTTAAGGCTAAATGAAGGTTTACGTTAATATAAAGCTTGATGTGACATAAAGGAATTTACTTTTGACTTATTTAAATATTTCGAAATTATTTAATAATTTAATAATATATTATTATGCGAAATTATTAAAATATTATTATTTAATTATTTTCGGAATAAATTTAATTATTTATTAAATTCCGAAAATTTTGTCGGGACCCTAAATTCTCAGAATTTCAAATGCCGGTCATTTGCTGTGTATTCGGATTTTGAAATTGATGGTCGGATATTATAAATTGAATGTGGATTGCGAAAAATATGAATGTTATTATTTAATTAATTTTCGGAATAAATTTAATTATTTATTAAAATTCAAAAAATTTAAATTCGGGACCCTAAACTCTCAGAATTTCGTGCGATCGTTGCTGTATATTTAGAATTTGAATTTGATGATTGATTGTGGCAAATTGAGTGTTGATTGTGATAAATATGGATTTTATTCATAAAATTCCAAGTGTCGAGTTCGGCATTGAAATTGGATTGTTAATGGCTAATATCGTAACTGGATTATGTGAGTGAAATGTGAAGTATCTAAGGATCGGTATCGAATTGTCGTGTGCTAGTTGAAAGACTCGGGTCGCAGTAGTGGCTAGGCCGACTGGATCCTTATTCTTTTAGAATGCCGTCAAGAGAATGACGTGGCTTGGTCGCAGTAGTGGCGAGACCGACTAGACCTTTATCCTTCTAGAAATGCTGTCGATAGAACGACGTGGCTTGGTCGCAGTAGTGGCGAGACCGACTGGACCTTTGTTCTTCTAGAAATGCTGTCAATAGAACGACGTGGCTTGGTCACAGTAGTGGCGAGACCGACTGGACCTTATTCTTCTAGAAATGCTGTCGATAGAACGACGTGGCTTGGTCGCAGTAGTGGCGAGACCGACTGGACCTTATTCTTCTAGAAATGCTGTCGATAGAACGACGTGGCTTGGTCGCAGTAGTGGCGAGACCGACTGGACCTTTATTCTTCTAGAAATGCCGTCGATAGAACGACGTGGCTTAGTCGCAGTAGTGGCGAGACCGACTGGACCTTATTCTTCTAGAAATGCCGTCGATAGAACGACGTGGCTTGGTCGCAGTAGTGGCGAGACCGACTGGACCTTTATTCTTCTCGAAATGTCGTAATGTTAGTAGATAGTCGATCTGTGAGTGGGCTATGCCCTTGTGTGACAGTGAATAATAATTATGATGCGTGCTAAGTGCGATCGTGATTTATATGAGAGTGATGGCGTTCAAATTGTTTGAATTATTATTACTACCTGAAATTGTGTGATACAAATTGTGCTAACCTGCAGAAAGGAATTGAGGCGAGGTAAGTTCTTTGTGTGATGTGGCTAGGCCACATTTGGGCGTATTTTCTTTCTAATAGGGGTTTAGGGGGTTGAACTTGCTGAGACGTCGTCTCAGTGGTTATTGAATAACCATTTCAGGTCCCCGGTGGGCAGAGCGACCAGATAGCTTTGGTTGGCCTTGAGGAGTTGTAGAGGGTGAAGTCATAATGATTGGAGAGCGTGTCCGACTTGTAGGTCGTAACAGTTCATTTTTAAGAGTCGATCTTTTGTAGACTTTTGGCTGTAGGCCTTCATCTGTAACTTCGTTGGTTTGAGTAAGTGATTGGTTGTGAAATTGTTTCCTGCTTTTCTATCCCGTATTTCATTGTCAGGGGTTTTATAATACGTTCCGCTTGCGCATTAATAAATGAATGGGGTCGGCGACACTACCTGGAATGTCGCATTTGTATGACCATGATGGGATGTTGACGTGCTCGGGGTTCGGGGCGTGACAAAACGTATTCCCGATGTTTTTCTATTCCAAGAATAAAAATTTTATATAATTACGAAACACATTCTTTTAATCAGAAATTGTTTTGGGGAATAGAAATAGAAATAGATTATTTATGAAAAGAAATTGTTCTATAAAACAAAAATGTTACCAAGCAAACTCTTGGTCCCTTGCGCCCCTGCCCGGTGCATTTTCCATGTCTACACTGTTGTTAAACTTGAAAGCAGTGAAACTAAGCCAAGCGACTTGCAAATAGCTTTGCTGGATCTCATCTCGATGGTTTTTTTTTTTTTTTTTTTTTTTGGAGGTTGACTACTCCAGTTTTGAGCCGAGCTGGACCTATTTGAGTATCTTATCAAGCTCGATCGATCTTGTCAATATTTTGCTCGTGGACTCGTGAGCAAAATTGTGCTTCCTTTTTTCAAAAATAATTTTTGTTTAGACGTAGTATTCTTAAAGTTACATGATATACCCACATTATTAAGGCATTTTCAAGATCGAGATCGAGCTCAAATTCCTCCATCAATTGATTGTTATCGGGTCGAGTCATGTCCGAGTATTTCAAGCATCAAGCATGCGAGGCAAGTCGAGCTTGTGCGTCGCTCCCTATTGGCATGGTTCAGACACAATTATACCCCCTAATTGAAAGTAATTAAATGGGGAAAAGATTGGTAAAGGAAGCTTCTATCGAATATAATAAAACAAAATATCTCTTGCCTTTCGCAGAAATTCCGCCCGCTCAGGTTCCCTCTAGAAGCCAATAATTTTCAAGGGGCATCACGGGACGCGCTTTAGCATCTTAAACATCGCCGTCAACCAAAGTAGGCTCCTTTAACAATACTCCATTACAGGATCATGCATACTGTATATAAACCTTGGCAACACTCTCTTATTTCATCACTCACAGCTTTTCTCGCATCCACCTTATTCAGAGAGAAAAGAAACTCGATATCCCAAACACGAGAGGAAAAAACAGAGGGTTTTGTGACCAAAATTCAGCAATGATGCCTGAGAAGAACGAGAACCAATACCAGCCCCGAGAATTGTCCAACGGCCACCATCGTACCGATGAGGAATCGCTGCTGACCATGGAGGAGGAGGAGGAGGCCAAGCGCAAGAAAAAGATGAAGTGGACAATCGGCATCATCGCCTTCATCATCTTCCAGGTAGTCCAAGGCCTCTTCTTTGTCTTGGTCATCATGAAATTCAAGTCCCCTAAGTTCAGGGTCGCCGATTTCACCATCCCGACCCTGACCACCGAGACTCAGACATCTCCCTCGTTCAACATGAGCTTCGTCGCTCCGATCCGGGTCAAGAACACCAACTGGGGTCCCTTCAAGTACGGCGCCTCCAACATGACCTTCACCTATGGAGGTGTCCAGGTGGGACAAGTGGACATTCCCAAGGGCAAGGCCAACTTCAAGTCCACCAAGAAGATCAATTTGGATGTGACTCTGAGCACTCCTGATTTGCCCACCAGTATTAGCTCGAATCTTGGGAACGAGCTAAGCTCACAAGTCATAACCTTGAGCAGTCAGGGTGAGCTTAAAGGAAAGGTTACAGTCATGTTCATGTTCAAGAAGACGAAGGTCTCACAAATGATTTGCAACATGACGATCAATACCTCGACAAAGGCGGTCCAATTTTTGTCATGTAAATGAGAGATGCGAGTGTGATTCCATGTCAAATGGACTTAGCTTCTTTCATTTTTTTCTTTTTAAATAATTTCAATGCTCGTTTGTTCATTTGTTTTTCACCTTGCTCCCTATCATTGCTGAGTTTTTCTCCATATTAAAAACCGATTCTACAAATCATGCAATTTACCATATTTACGAATAAAGGGATTGTTTTGAAATTTATGATCCAAAACTCACTTAATTGCGTGTCTTGTACATGATATATGCAAATGAGTCATGTCGAAAATTGTCCCATCTTAATTTGCTGGTCAACTGCTTTGATTGAATGGAGAAGTCGAGCGATGATGACTATCACGAGAATGGACCAAGAGCAACACTTTTCGCAAATGGACGTGGGCAGGTGAGAAGAGTCAGTATTTCCATGCCCCTAGATAAGATAACTCGTGCCTACGTCTAGACTATCTTTAACTAAAATTATATTCAAACCTAATTTGACGCCAGGTCACAAAACATGCTTTACGGTGAAAAGCATACCAAGTCGCAAACGCTCAGACTTTTCTCCTTGACTCTGTTTTGCTCTTCTTCTTTTTTCCCCATAAATAGATTAGTAAAATTCTCGTTTTCAATTGAAAATTTTAAAAATTGCAATGTTTATGGCCGCCCCATCATCATGAGAAAGAATGCTGCGAAAAAGGATTTTGATTGCACAAAATTGTTTGTGCTTAGAGTACTTGAGTGCACAAAATTAAATTCGAGCATGTTAAAGAAATAGACATGAACTTATCCGGTCAATTTATGCCCATCGGTGAAGATCTTCTATCTGGCACAATACACTTCTTGGTACCTCCGTGAATTTCAACCATTTATAAAAACCTCAATTTATAAGTAAATCGTTAAAATCTATTAAAATGTTGAAGGGAGTTCCACTTAGAATAAAAGATCCATGTCCTATTCTCAAATAGGTGATGACAGTCTAATCAGTTTCTTGTAACACATGGATTTTTAGAATTTTTTTTTTAGCTTTTTACTTAAAAAAGATATTATACGATTATATTAGGATTTTAATTCATCTTCTTGATTCCCTTTATTTGAATGATGTCAAATTATATCAAATTAATTTTTTGTTGTTAATTCCCAAATCTTCTTATGGTTGTTGTTGATGCATTTTCTTTTACATGTCCAAACTTCCAGATTTGCCACAACATCATAGACACTTACAATTGCCATCAGGCAATTCAGTTTGCGTTTTCACATATTAAGGGAGAAAGGACATATCCCAAGTTCTATTTCCGTTTTCGATGCCCATTTAATACATTGTTGGACATGCAATGTTATGTGAGTAACCTTATCCCTTAATATTTAACCCTGAACTCCTTCAAATCCTGTCATCTCATGTTCTCGTCTTCTGTTGAACCTTATTCATGGCATGTTATAAAAGAAGAAGATTTTTTAGATATGATAAATGCAATTGTTATTGAAATATACATTAAATTCCATATTTCTCTCTTCTGCATTATATTAATCTGTACTTGGTATTAGACAGTTCCTCGGAAATCCTAAGTAACTATTTGAGCTGTGCTAGTCACATCGATCAGTAACTATTTTCCCAAGCCAATCACACTATGTTGGCCACTTGCTATTTTTCCTCTAATTCTCAACTTTTTCATAGTTCATTTGGAGATGCCGACACCATCATCAAAAGAGCTATAGCCTAAAGTTTTGCCTTGAATAGCCGCCAGACGCCACCTCAGGCACCGCCAGACACCACTTCCATTGCGCATCCACCAAGCCCATGACGTTGAAGGCATTTCGTGGAGAAAAAAAATGTTTTCATGGCATTGTCTAACTTGATTTCAAATTTATACTAAATTTAAAAAAAAAATTATACTAACTTAGTCATGTTGAGTTTGAGAGGATGTTAGAAATAATTAGAAACTTTTCCAGGATAATTTTTATTTTGATATTTTTATTAATTCTCTATAAATTTCAAGATTGCACATATATCCCTTTGATTGAGCATATCTTGATCTATGCTATTTTGGATAAATCATTTAATAAAGCCTATAAGTAGGCTTATATATTTTTTCTTCTTCAACACACACACGATAAATTTCACAATTCTCTCATATCCGCTTTATTATTCTTAACTATTTCAGTACTTTTAGGACATTCACGCATTAGCTGCTCCAAATACAAGCAGCTCCCTCTACTTTTAGAAACCAGACCGGACAGAATGGGTCGACAATCGGATACCGGCAGGTCCTCCAGTACGGTTCATACTACCATAACATTAACGCATTAAATCGGTCAAAAACAGGACCAAACCCGGTTCAACCGGTCAACCGACACCAGTGCCGGATCAAACCAGATGTGGACCCTTTCATACAGTCAAAGTAATAAGTTGCGATGGGATGATGCGAACGCCAGAGATGTATTTAATCCAGTTAACTTGCTTTTTCCCTGGAAAAGTCGCTTGCCGTTTTTCTTAAGAGGGTGTTTTAAGAAAGTCAAACCCGCGACTTCTTAGTGAGAGGACAACAGCCTCCCATCTCAGCCGGGCATCACTTATTTGACCATGTCGTTTACAACTATTCATGATTCTCAAACATAAACCGGCCAATTCCACCACGCGCACGGCAAGTAATTCTGTACGGTCTCCGGTGGAGATTTGAAAATATTGTTTTTATTGGGTTGTGCCTCGAGCTTGGGCTAACGCGGTGGTTGAACGCATCCGGCCATAAAAGAACAGGGGAGACAGTTCATGTCACCGAAGCTTCGCATTGACAGTCTTTGCATTCTCCTATCAAGAAAGGTGGGCAGTCTCTCTTGCTTGTATTTGAGATGTTCCCACTAAACTGGCGTGCCTCTAGAAGAGATGATTAGAACGTGGGACGCGTTCGGCGGCTGAGTTCGCACGTCGTTTCCCAGGAAAGTGGTCTCATATTCCGTCTGCAGGAATCGTATATATAAACGTTTTAGCCACCCCTCTTGGTACAATATTCACGGAGAAAACAAAGTGAGACATAAAAAACAAGTTCACGAAGAGAGTAGCAGCAATGGCAGAGAAAAACCAGAACCAATACCACCCACCTGAATCGAACGGCTATCACCGGAGTGATCAAGAATCAGTTCCAACCATGGCGGACGAGGAGGCCAAGCGCAAGAAGCAGATAAAGTGGACCATCGGCATCATCGCCTTCGTGATCTTTCAGGTTGTCCAAGCTCTTTTTTTTTTTGTGCTGGTCATCATGAAGTTCAAGTCCCCCAAATTCAGGGTTGCCGACTTCGATGTCCAGACCCTGACTGCCGGGACTCAAGCCTCGCCGTCATTCAACCTGAGCTTTGTCGCTTCAATCCGGGTCAAGAACACCAACTGGGGTCCCTTCAAGTACGACGCCTCCACCGTTGATTTCACCTATGGAGGTGTTCAGGTGGGACAAGCAATCATCCCGAAGAGCAAGGCCAACTTCAAGTCCACCAAGAAGATTAATGTGAACGTGACTCTGAGCTCTGGTAATCTGCCTAGCGATGTCAATTCGATTCTCGGGAGCGATTTGAGCTCTGAGGTCATAAACTTGAGTAGTCAAGGCGAACTCAGAGGGAAGGTGACAGTCATGTTCATGTTTAAGAAGAGGAAGACCTCCCTGATGAACTGCACAATGGCAATCAATACATCAACAAAGGCGGTCCAATCCTTGTCATGTCAATGAGGGATGCGAGAGTGTGATTTCCCATTAGATGGCTTGTATGCTTGCTTATTATTAATTTTTTTTTCAAAATAAAGTATTGATTCTGCATTATGGATTTGCACACAATGGAGAATCTTTTATTTGGAATTTTTGAACTGAAGTTTTCTTCAACTACATGTGGTGCAAAGCACCAACCAAAGCCCTTAAATGGAGAATCTACACACAATCACTATACCAAGAAAGACATTTCCTTGACAGTGATATTCCATTTGATCTCTTTACAGAGTCCTTCTTCTTATCTTAAACGATTCAATTTCATCCATCGTCCTTAAAAATCAATATGATAAATTATTTCTCAAGTTTGAGCTCCCGTATGAAATCCAATCTAATAAAAGTCTAACCTGTGTTTTGGATGTCTTATGACTGTATCTTCAAGCATAATTAGTGGATCCGATCTTAGATTCAAAAGATGAAAGGAAAAAAAAATGGAATTTTGCTTGATTATTACACATTAGAGCAAACAAGAGGAGTTTGTGATTTTCTCTTGAAGTTAGCTAGCTAGGTTAGTGTGCATGAGAGATAGTGAGATAACACATATAGGTTGGCTTTGAGTATAATCTAAACTTGAGAAGCACTTGAGCGATTGTAATCCAATTCTCTGTATTCATAATGGATTTTGCGGCTGATTTTTCCATGAAGTAGATATCAGCACTTGAATCGAGTCGCATAAATCTTTAATCCTTTTTTTTTTCTTTTTTGTTAATTTTTTTCTTTTCTCGTTAGATCTGAATTGTGGGATATGTGAGTTTCCGCGTCATTTCACGACAGTACGGCGTCTGAGGGTCAAACAAGCTCCTAACTCCAGATTAACTTTGACTACTTTCTCAGGCCGACTTTCCTTTCGCGTAATTTGCGGTGTTCAGAAAGAAAAAGCATTCTCTAAGAAGCGTGACTTAGGTATAACAAAGACATGTGCCAAAGAACAGAATGCTACTGTCTAACATCAACGGAACATCATCTAGAATCAGTACAGTAATTCAATATATGACTTGGGCTCAGGCGTACGGCCGGACAGATCTTGGGAGACGATTCACGCCGTCGAAGCTTCCATTGACAAAAGTAATTCAATCTTATTAAGGTCAACGATCTCTCTCCTTGCTTATCCAGAAATGTTCCCACTAAGCTCGCCTTCTCCTAGAGCATATGATTCCGACGTCGGAAGGCGTTTGGCGGCCGAATTCTGCATATCGTTTGCCTCAAAAGTGGTTCCAACTGTTTGCTATTGATCTTCGTTTTTCACCACAGGCAGTAATTTTAACTTATGCAAGACGATATGCATACATAAACTATGTACTTCAACTAAATCCAAGAAGAAACGTGCATCATTAGTCATCTTATCTCAAGGAAAATTTGTCTTTTGAGTATGGAAACTATTGGTAGCATGCAATGGAAATCTAATACCTTCACGTGGGAAGATTGTCAAAAGAAATCCAACATTTAAACTTGTCAACATATCCAGTTGGATTTAGTTTTATTTAAAAGTTTAAATTAATGACTTATGGGCCTATGTCTACTCTCCCTCAATTCAAGATTCCTTGTGTGTCAACAAATCTCAATTTGAATCTCCACTTTGTTGTCATCAACGAAACTCAACTTCACCCTATGTCTCTTTTGCTTGGCTAAATCATGAAGACTACCCTAGGTCTCTTTCGCTAAACTAAACTGTGAAGACTGCTGAAGTTGCATCTCTCATGAAATTCATTCCTCAATATATTCACAAAACACCAATACACATTGAGAGTTGGGTATAATTAATCATTGATTTTGATTGCATTTTGTTGAGCATGCGCATCAGAGACTTGATTTTTTTTTTTTTTTGGGAGATTGTCAAGAGAGAGTTCAAGTCCGAGCATGTCAGCATTCTTAGTTTAATCCACATTTACCCAAAATCGAAGCTAATAATTATAGGCCAGTTATAATATATTAATTGTTTTAGACAACACTAATTGTTTCAAGTCTTTTCTAACACTATTCACACCTTCATCTCAGTAGAAATGTTGCACGATTATTTTTCGTGGTAATAAACTTGCCAAAGTCTAGATCTCCATGTGACAAATATCCACAACATTTTTTTTTTACATGGAGTTAATGACGTAAATATCAAATTTGTTTGATGAATTTTCATTTGATACGCTGTCTGTCAAAGAAATCATTTCATAAGTAGGGTTGAGGCATTGACTTATATCCAATTTTCAAATTTTGTAACTGTATCCGTTGTATTAGTAAATGAAAATTTCCATTTCTCATATGCTTGTGTAGCTAAAACTTCACTGAGGCGTTGTTGTGATATTTATGTAAATGGCCGTGTGCAATGTTACTATCTAATATTATTGAGACCTCATGGTATAAATGGAATATCATCTAGGAAAAGTAAAATAAAGCAATATTATGAAGTTGGACTTCGTATGGTGGTATAAAAAGTGATGAGAAAAATTACCAAAAAAAAGTCATAAATGTATTGTAATTTTTTAAGATTCAGTCATAAATATTATATATTTTCAATTCAATTCTTAAGCTTTCGTTATTGTGCAAATCCAGTCTATCCAGCCAATTTTAGCTAGATGGCGTTGACATAGACATTGACAATATTTTAATAATATTAATTTTTTTTGATGTTTTTTATTAATTTTTCCTCCTTTTTTTCTTCACTCCTTCCTCCTTCCTCCAGCCAATCAACCAGAGGGACCTTGCTAACCTTGGGGAAGCTTG
This sequence comes from Eucalyptus dawsonii, assembly GCA_016097615.1. Classification (NCBI taxonomy): domain Eukaryota; kingdom Viridiplantae; phylum Streptophyta; class Magnoliopsida; order Myrtales; family Myrtaceae; genus Eucalyptus; species Eucalyptus dawsonii. The sequence goes on from CM027875.1 coordinate 13,961,448, forward strand.
GCCATGGTTGGGCAACCTTGCCCAAGTTGCCTGCTAGGCTGGAGAGGCTCATCCTTGTTAGAGGCCATAACCTTTTGCGGACTCTAGCAAGGGTTACCAATGGCTGGGCGTTGCTCACCCTTGCCAAATTTGGGGAGGGTTGAGCCGCACTAGCCATGGGCAATGTTGGACCTCACCAAAGGTCATGAGGTCAAAGGATGCGATCTTGCGAGGTTGAAGGCTATGACCTCATGCGGCCTCTAGCCTGGCGAGCCTCACCCGTCATGAGCAGGTTGTGACCTCCTCATGGCTGGGTGAGGCCAAGTCTTGCCATATCTGGTAGGACCTTGCTCAACCATGCTAAGGGCAGCCTTGTCGTTGCTGGATGAGACCAACCTTGTTTACGCTTGCCTTTGGAGGAGGAAGAAGGAGAAAAATAAAAAAATAAAATAAAAAAGTATTATCAAAATATTGTCCATGTTAGACATCTGCCAATATTGGTCAAATTTAGCCAAATAGACTATATTTGCACAATTGTAAATAGTTTAAGATTGAATCGTAAAAAAAAAAAAAAAAGTTAATGACTTGAAAAATTGTAATAGATTTATGATTGTTTTGGTATTTTTCCTAAAAGTGATGCTAGGAGCCATTAAATATTTTCCAAAACTAAGATTGATTAAGGGAGGGAACATATTGGAATACTTCAAATATGCGATCGCACACTTCCTCCATACCTAACTGGAGTCAAATATGTCCAGCCTTGATCTCTAAATAGTGTTTCTTTTTTTTCTTTTTTTTCTCTTTTTTCATGCTGTCTGACCATCGACGGTCTCCAAATAAATCATGTCAATTTTTTTAGCCATATTTTCCGCGTGTATCAAGGATTCGATATTTAATTTCGCCGTAAGTACCGTTGGGATTATGATATTTTGAAAGTCAAAACACACAGTGCTCTTGACTGGGCTTGCTTCTCTCCCCATTGTGCCCAGTAGGAAAACAAAAATGAGGAAATTAGAATATGGTAAAGCACTCAGGGAGGTCAACCAATGCGTCTGATCGAAGCTTCTATGAATAGAATAATATTGTCCAATCACAAAAAAAAAAAGAAGAAGGGGTCCTACTGTTTTTAAAAAGCAATGTCTGAAAGTCATAATCTTATAAGTCGCATGCCTCTAAAAAAACATGACGATTCCAACATTCGGACGCGTTAGCGTCTCTGATTAATAGCATTTTCCGGGAACTTGAGTCTCATATCCACTTGTATGGCGTCCCAAACATCGCGTGTATACCTCAGCATAATATCCACTTGTATTGTGTCCCAAATATCGTGTATATACCTCAGCATAACGAGGACTTCTCGACGTTCTCAGCCTTCTCAATTCTCGCATCTCCAATTCCTTTAGAGAAACAAAAAGCTAAAGAATTACACACCAGCTCCCCCCACAAGACCATCTAGCAATGGCAGAGAAGAACCAGAACTAATGCCACCCACCCGTATCGATCGGCCATCACCAGAACGATCAAGAATCGCTTCATACAATGGAGGATGAGGAGGCCAAGCGCAAGAAGAGGATGAAATGGACGATCGGCATCATCGCCTTCGTCATCTTTCAAGTAGTCCAAGCTCCCTTCTTTGTCCTGGTTATCATGAAGCTAAAGTCCCCCAAGTTCAGGGTCGGCGACATTGCCATCCAAACTTTGGACGGTTGGGACTTAGGCATCACCTTCATTCGGCCTAAGCTAAGGGCACGCATGACAACCATTTTGTTATAAATATAGTTTCTGAAATAGAAATAAATTTTTCTATTTCTATTTCTAAAAGAGTTTTTAAGCAAAAATAATAGTTTGATAATGACACAAAATTTCTACTCTAAAAATAGAAATTTATTTGATAACAACACAAAATTTCTTCTTTTCAGATGGCGCGGTGGCGCGGCGGGGCTAGTGAGTGGTGGGCGACCGATGGACGGTGGTCGATGTACAACGAGATGAAGAACCGGTTGACGAACAATGAGAAAATTTCTACTTTTGATTTATATTCTAAACATATTTTTGGAATAAAAATCTATTCCAAAAATATAAAAGCGAAATAAGTTTATCAAACTGATTTCTATTTCAAAAATAGGTTTGGAATAAAAAAATTTATTTTTTTGAAATAGAAATTATTGGTTGTCATGTACCCATTTGTTGCCCCGATCCACGTCAAGAACACCAACTGGGGTCCCTTCAAGTACGACGCCTCCACTGTTAACTTCTCCTGTGGAGGTGTCCAGGTGGGACAAGCGATCATTCCAAAAAGCAAGGCCAACTTCAAGTCCACCAAGAAGATCAATGTGAATGTGACTTTGAGCTCTGCTAATTTGCCCAGAAATATTAATTCCAATCTCGGGAACGAATTGAGCTCGGGGGTCATAATATTCGATAGTCAGGGTGAGCTTAAAGGAAAGATCACATCCATGTTCATGTTCAAGAAGATAAAGATTTCACAAATGAATTGGACCATGCTGATCAATACTTGACAAGAGCGATCCAGTTCTTGTTGTGTAAATGAGGATTCCGAGCGTGATTCTTAGTGATCTGTAGTTACCGAGCCTGCTTTTATATTTTCCTTTCATGAATTTTCCATGGATGGAATCGAGAAATTTATGCATTTCTATCCAACCATTTATGCATTAGGATACACGTGTGAGTGAGTTATGTTTAAAAAGTCAAACATCGGAGAATTGATTTAGTATAAGCAGTTAATATATGTTAGTTAATCTATAACTCATTGACTTAAGCTTTTGAGTGAAGATGAATTCAATTGGATATATTGACAGGCTCGGATTTTGACTCTCTTTCAGCGATTTCCCCATGCAAACGATATAGGAGTGGGTGTTGTGGTGTAACAAAGCAGGCCTTAAGGATGATGTTGGGCCAAAAGGATATGTGAGTTAAGAAGGAGTGGGCCTAACACTAATGATGTTGGGCCACAAGGATATATGAATTAAGGAGGAGTAGGCCTAATGTTGAGTTTACGTGTGAGGAGGAGATTGTTATGACTCATGTGTGAGTGAGTTATGTTGAAGAAGTCCTACATCAGAGAATTGATGTGGTGTAGAGCAATCGATATATTATAGTTGGTTCATAACTTAATAATTTAAACTTTCGAATGAAGGTAGACATATTAATTGGCTCGGATTTGGGCTCCTTCTCAGTGATCTCCCGAAATCTCATATTTAAGAATTGATGTGGTATAAAACAGTTAATATATATATCAATTAACTCATAACTTATTAGCTTAAACTTTTAAATGAAGGTACATATTAACAGGCTTGGATTTGAACTCCCACTTAGCGATCTCCCTAGCCGAAATGTATCGGATCTCTACTGCCCTCTAAACATGATGGGGTCATTCTATTTGAAAATTCTTTAATTGTTATGTATGTGACATGATGTGCCGACACTGCGTGCTTTTGATTTTCTTCTTTTTGACCACAGAGAATACTGTTTTCAACGTGAGGACAACTGGTCCACTTTTTCTTTCTTGTGCCATGGCATGGTTTAGAATTATAGCAGGCATCTCGGATTGGATCCCTTAACTATGAAGTGGAGAGAGAGCTCCACAGTGGCTCTCGACGGTAGGTACACGGATAAGTACTGTCTCTATCAGCGGCTTAGCCTAAGGGTTCTCACAGGCCATAGACATATCCCGTTGCTAGGCTCACTAGTGATAGTTTTTCAGATTCCAATTATAGTTTTAGCCGTTGCTTGATGTTTTTTCTAGTAGTGGAAAGTCGATTAGTTTTTCAGCTTCTCGGGACAGTCTTACGCCTGAGATTTTTTTTAGTAGTGGAAGCTCAATTAGTACAGAATTGGAACCGTCACATTTTCTATTACATGGATTCGGTAGTATTCACAAATGAACTAATACTGAATTCTGCTTGGTTGAACTATGAGATTAGTTCATATCACTAAATCAAAATTTGTTTCTAAGTTTGTGTTTATAGCAGATGTTTTGCCAAAAAAGTGTTGGAAAATTTTCTATTGAAATATGGATCGATAGATCTAAACTGGCAAAGGTTTGGACAGAAAACGTAAACAAAGGGAGAATTAAAGATAATAAGATTAGGAACAATTGCTGCTAGTCATATAAAAAAAACACTGAAAATGTAAAGATAAGTTGGGAGTAAAAATAAACAACTGGGTATTCCTTGATTGATCAATGGTGTCTTCTACAAACTAAAATTTAAGTATCTATACCTATCATTGACACCTAACAACAAGTATCAAGAAATCAAACACATTCTATGGGACTCCTCCAATTAAGCGATTCCAATCTACAAGCGGTTACTTAGAGATAATCGACTCTACTACTCAATGATATGTCTTCTTCACATGTTCACGGTTGCCACCATCAGTCTTCGGGAGATCATAGCTCTTCAGTCGCTCGAGTTGATCTTCATCTATTGGTGTTTTGCTTTAAGACATGCCCATTTTCATCCATATCTTGGGCAAAAGAACAGTCCAAGTGCCATGGCAACTTTGAAGAAGGAACAAGTGTCATAACTTGAAAATTGTACACTTAAGTGCCAATTTTGAGAGTTAAATGGGACACTTAAGTGTCACTTCAGCAAAAATCCGGCCAAATGGCTAACGTGGCGATTTTCCGGCGAGTTTGGTTCAAAGCGGTGTCGTTTTGCACGCTAGCGTGGCGGAGAAAATCAAAAAGCGGCCTTGATTTCGTATCTACGTGTAAATAATAATATAAAAATTAATTAAATTATATTTAAAATATTCAAAAAATTAAAAAAAAATTAAGAAAATTTATAAAAAATAAAAAGAAAAAAATGGGGGGGGTCAAGCGGGCGGCTAAAGGCTGAGCTCTCATCGTCGTTGCCTCCCCGCCGTCGCCGGCCCTTCTCGGACGACGGGGGAGGGTGACGGCGAGGGCTCACCCTGTGCCCCGCCCGAACTCCCTTTTTAAATTTTTTTTTAAATTTTCCATTGTTTAAAAAAATTTTAATTTTCTTAAATTTTCTTAATTTTTTAAAATTTTTTAAAATATTCTTAATTTTTTAAAATTGTCTTAATTTTTAAAAATTTTGAATATTTTAAATAAAATTAATTTTAAATCTAATTTAATTAATTTTTATATTATTATTTCACGTAGGCACGAAAGCGTAATGTCGTTTTTGCATTTTCTTTCGTCACATCGGCAATAAAATGATGTCGTTTTGGGCTAAACTTCGCGGAAAATAGCCGTTAGCTATTTGGCTGAGTTTACGAGTGGCACTTAAGTGTTTCATTTTACTCCGATATTGGCAGTTAAGTGTATCATTTTTAAAGTTATGACACTTAAGTATCCTCTGTCTTGGAAGTTATGACACTCACAGGTGTCCCAACCTCCTTATCTTGTGTAAGCTAAAACTGCATTCTTTTGTAGACCTCTATGTGTCTTATTACTCAACATTTGCTAGCCGAGTTGTTGATCGGAGATTTGGACTTTTCTTGGTGCGAACAACGAAAAACTCTAACACATGCGAACGCAATATTTTTGCGCAAAAAGTGTCCTTGATATGGTTTCTTCACACAATTCACTCTATGTCACATCTATTTTTACAATATCTTGAATTTATTAAAAGTAAGAAGAGTAACGAAGCTGTGATGGTTTAAGCTCTTCCTCTTTAAGCGGCCTTTCCTTTTTTACTGACAACCTGCCAAGTCTACCAAGGTGGGCGGGAGACTCGATCCTGGGTTTTAGATAGCTTTGAGTCAACCGATGAGTCATCAAGTTTGGCGAATATTCTAAGCTGGCACGTCGACATTCTCGAGGCATTATTTGGGCTATGAGGTGGTGATTATGCTTATGGTCAAACAATCCGTTCGGAAAAGAAATATTTGATTATTAATCTCCTTCTAGATTATCAATTCAAGGCTGGAAGATTCCTGCTTTTTAAGGGTACAAAAGGGTAAAGTAAATGACCTGAATCAATGCTCGAGTACTAGACGTTACGGCGTGAATTTACTCAATCTTTTGTGTAATCTGGCGATGTTTTCCACTTGTTTATGTAGGCAGCCATCTGCAATGTTACTATCTAATATTAAGGAGACCTCGTGATATAAATGAAAAACCATCTAGCAGAAGTACAATAAATTAACATTGTGAAATTGGACTGTGTATGGTAATATGAGTAATAATGATAGGATATTGAGTTATAAAGCTTGTCCAAAACTAAGATTAATAAAGGTAGGGAACGCCGTGGAATACTATATATAAAGCAATCGCGCGACTCCACAATACCTAACTGCAGTCAAATATGTCCAGCCCCAATCTCAAATTAAGGTTTTTATTTTTTATTTTTATTGTTTTTAGCGATGAGGTATCTTTAGTCAACCTTGACATATCACAGGCGTGCTCAGACAAATGGGCTTGAAGAACAATTTTGGTAGAGATAAAAAAAGGGGGGGGGGTAAAAAAAAAAAAGTTTTAAACCCATTGTATTTTCACCAATTTAGTCTCAAAATTTTTAATTATATCAATTTAATCATAAGCAGGTTTGACAATTTGCTAATATAGTCCAATCAATCAATATTAGCCGAAAATTATTGATACCGAATATCTTTCATGATACAATCACCAATTAACATGGACAAAATTTACAAATTTTCAACATTTTGTTTTGATTTTTAATTATTTTTTTTTCTTTTCTTTTTCATTGTGGTAGCAAGAGTGGGCAAGGGCCCACAAGCCACAACCTCACCAGATCCAGTGAGGATGAGAGATCTCATGACTTGGGCGAAGGTAGCCACAACACAACTGGTGATGGCATTGGGCTCATAGGCCCTCACCTGGTGGTCGGTGAGGGTCACAAACCACAATAAAAAGAAAAAAAAATTTAAAAAAATTTAAAAAATATTAAAAATTATAAATTTTATCAATGTCAATGGTGGTTATACTATGTAGGATGATCATCCATGTTGGCAATTTCCTACCAAAATTAGTGGGATGGATTACATTGGTAAATCATCAAAATGTTTAGATTTCAAATGGTATAATTAAAAAGTTTAAAACTGAATTGATAAAATATAATAAATTTATGATTTTTTTGTACTTTCCCCTTAAAAAATGATATTTAGTTCTTGGATAATTTCTCAATTAAACTTAAGATCACAAGAAGATGTGCAAACTCTCTTGAAACCAAATTTACAGCATCATTTTATTTCAAGCTATCTTATCATCGACAGTTTCCAAATAAATCATCTCAATTTTTTTTGCAGTATATCCCGTATATTCGTAACGTAACTCTATATAATTATGGGATAGCATCGTGGGGATAAGGATAATTTCGAAGTCAAAAGACACATGCTCTGGCCTGGGCTTTGCTTCTGTCCCCATTGAGCCTTAAGCTTTGGTTTTGCACCCAGTTCAAAAATCCCGAGAAAAATGAATATACAATTATAGGTCTAATCATGAATTCCTTCTTTATTGAAAAGCAATATCTGAAGGTCATTCTCATACAAAGTCGCATTCCTCCAGAAGAGTATGACCATTCCAACGTTCGGACGCGTTGGCTTCTAAAATTAATTGCAGTATCCTGGAAATTGCGTCTCATATCCTCTTGGGTTTGGTCCCAACATCGAATATATAACTCAGCATAACTAGGACATCTCAACATTCTCAGCCTTCTCTGTTTTCACATCTCAAATCCCTTTAACAAAGCAAAAACCCAAAAATCACAAACAAGCTCCCCTACAAAACCATCTAGCAATGGCAGAGAAGAACCAGAACCAATACTACCCACCCGAATCGAACGGCTATCAACGGAACGATCAAGAATCGCTTCATGCCATGGAGGATGACGAGGCCAAACGCAAGAAGAGGATGAAGTGGACGATCGGCATCATCGCCTTCGTCATCTTTCAGGTAGTCCAAGCTCTCTTCTTCGTCTTGGTCATCATGAAGTTCAAGTCCCCCAGGTTTAGGGTTGGCGACTTCGCTGTCCAGACCCTAACCGTTGGGACACAAGCCTCACCTTCGTTCGACATGAGCTTCGTTGCCCCAGTCCGAGTCAAAAATACCAATTGGGGTCCCTTCAAGTACGATGCCTCCACCATTAACTTCACCTATGGAGGTGTCCTAGTGGGAGAAGCGGTCATTCCAAAAGGCAAGGCCAACTTCAAGTCCACCAAGAAGATTGACGTGAATGTGGCACTGATCTCTACTGGTTTGCCTAGCAATATTAACTTAAATCTGGGGAGTGAACTAAGCTCAAGTGTCATAACCCTAAACAGTCAGGGCGAGCTTAAAGGAAAGATTACAGTTATGTTCATGTTCAAGAAGACAAAGATCTCGCAAATGAATTGCACCATGACAATCAATACCTCGACAAAGGTGGTTCAATCCTTGACGTGTAAATGAGGATACCGTGCGTGATTCTCGGTGATTCATACTTTATGGGCCTGCTCACATATTCTCTTTCCACGAATTTTTCATGGAATAAATAGCGAAATTTATGTGTTTCTACCTTATAGTTGATTAGGTCATTCGTTTGTTAATTCTTTATTTGTTGTGTATCCATGTCACATACTGTACCAGCACCATGTACTTTGAATTTCTCTTATTTTTCCCCTCATGGAGAATACTATTTTCATCACGAGGACAACTGGGCCACTGTATTTCTTTCATTTGCCTTGCAATGGTTTGGAATTGGCGCAGCCATCTAGGATTGGATAGCTTAACTATGAAGTGGACGGAGATCTCCACATGTTGCGTACTTGGGTCCCCTAGGGACGAACTGACGGTCCTTGATGGATGAGCTTAGGCCGTGGCTCATCAAGAAATATGTAGATCGAATCGTCAACTTTCACACTGTACAATATGATAGTATCCACAAATGAACTTTTCCAAGAATTCTGCTCGATTGAACCATGAGATTGGTTCATAACACTCGAATCAAATATATATTTGTAAGTTTGTATTTATAGCAGAAAACTTTAAAGCGTGCAAAAAGTGGTCTATAGTTTGTTCATGCAAGACACTCAATGTGACATCAAAAGTTGGAAAAATCCTAATATATCCGTCAGCAACCCTTTCTCCAAAAAAGAAAAGCCCTCCCTCAAAGAAATTTCACTTGCAGGTTCTTACCTTCAATTTCTGAAGTTGACACTCTAGTTCGCTTTTTTAGGCCTTGATTTTGCCTCTCCAATCTACTATGGGAGTTTGTTTTCACCTTTCTTATGCGTCTTCTTTTGCTCTTTCTTATTGCTTTTCGTTGCTCGTCATGGTGAATAATTCTTCTTGCAGCTGAAAATTTTGTGAGAATGTTGTCACTAGTCCAAGTAGCAGATGCCTGGGATGCAATTTTATACTTCTTTGAGATTCGGAGGAAACTCTGTCTTCCCAATTTAGGTGTACATCTAAGTTTGAGAGTTTTTTCCTCTTGATCTAAATCTAGATATGAGAGCTTCTTGGAGGTGTTCAATTCGTGGTGTTAAGGACGTGCAAGCCATAAATTTTGGAGAGGAAAATCTCAGTGTTTGCTCATTACTAATGTTTCGAAGATTGATTGTTGATTATTTTTTGATGGTGTAACAAATCTGGTATGTTTAGAATGAGAGTATATTTTATAGTTGCAAGTTGTAATCTTTTATTTTTTGGGTTTTGTTTTGTTTTGTAGCTTTTTTGGAATTTTTTTTTTCTAATGTTCCTCCCTGATAGCCTGCCAAGTCTGCCAAGGCGGGCGGAAGGCTTAATCGTGCTCTTCAGTTAGCTTTGAGGCAACTGATGAGTCATCAAATTTATGCATTATTTGGGGGGATTTACAAAGAGGAGAGCATGCCAAACCTGTATCAAAGGGCCAGCAGAAAATCCAGAGTATTATGTTGTTAAAACATGGAATACAAATACGGCATTATCTATCTTATTCTATGTGTCATACTTTCAAGGGGTATATTTACCTCCTCAGAAAACAAAACATCGGCATAACACTTTGGACAGTCAAAGTTGAATGATTCTCCACTTCCTTTCTTTGCCTTTTATTTTCATTCTTTTTGACCCTCTTCTGGTCTTCCCAAAATGCACTTCTTCCTTCAACAATTTAACACTGCGCACGCCGCACAGATTGCGGGCCAGCCACTATTGATCAGGGTCGCAAAAGGTGTCGCAAACTTTGCCTCGACCCAATTGGGGACTCTCCCTTTATTCGTAGATAGAGAGGGTAGAGATTAGAGATAGTTGAATCGAGGGGATGAGATGGGCAAAGGCCCCGAGGAGGCAACCGCTGTGAGTACCGAGCGGCTACCCAGAGGTGTAGCACAGCGTTTGCAGCCTTGGCAGTGGCAAAGGGAGGGCGGCGGAAATAGATAAGAGACACTATTAAGGTTTCCATGAAAACGGAAAGATTAAAAGGATATGTCAGTCAAAGCACAAGATAGTAGTTTTTACGTCTACTACTATTCACGATTTTATGGGTTAGTCATATTTATGGGGAGAATTACCAAAAAAGTCATAAACCTAAATTCAGTCATAAATATATATTTTTTATCTAATTAAGTCCTAAACATTTTTATAATTATATCAATTCAGTCTATCGGCCAAAATTGGCTGGCTGAAGGCGACGTGGATGTCGGCGGGGGATAGCGGCCGACAAGGCAATTTTTGATATATATATATTATTTTTGAATTTTTAAATATATATATTTTGAATTTTGAATTATTTTTTTATTTTTATTTTTTCCCACCTTTCCCTTCCTCTAGCCGGCGAGGCACTGGCGAGAGCGAGGCCCCACCAAGTTTGGCAAGCTCAGCCCTTGCCAAGGCTGGGCGGCGGAGCCTCGCTAAATCCACAGGCCTTACCCGGCCATGGCGAGGTTGCCGTCACAGCGGAAAAAGCCTAGATCTGCCCATACGAGACATTATCCAAGCAAACGTCGTCGCCTTGCACCTAATCCCTACCCTCCCTTACCGAATTTGCCCTCTCGAGGGCCACGATGTCGAGCACTGAGGAGTGGGGGCAATTCACGGTGCGCTTGATGACGGAAGGGAAGTCGCAGATACGACAGCCTCGTCGTGGCCACTGGTGAGGTCGCCTTGGCTGGGCGAGGCCTTGTCGGATCTGACGAGGGTCGAGCTCGTCGGATCTGGCGGGGCCTCGCCCTCGCCAATGGCCGGTGAGGCTGACCTCACCAGATTTGGCGGGGCCTCACCCTTGTCGACCCTAGCCTTTGGCCAACAGGGGGCGAGCCTCGCCAATGGCCAGTGAGGTCAGCCTCGCTAGCCCTCGCCTCTGGCCAGGGTTAGCTGGCCAAAGGAAGGGGAAGGTGGGAAAAAATAAAAAGAAAAAAAGATTTAAAAATTTCAAAAGAATTCAAAAAAAAAATTAAAAAATTGCCTCGCCGGTCGGCTGTCCCCCACCGGCATCCACGTCAACGCCGGCCAACTAATTTTGGTCGGATGGACTAAATTGTCACAATTATAAAAATTTTAGGACTAAATTAGACAAAAAAAAGATTTATGACTGAATTGACACAATTGTAATAGGTTTATGACTTTTTTGGTAATTTTTCCCATATTTATGAGATTATTTGTTTGTTGTAATTGCATTTGCAAATAAAATACATAGATCAATCTTTTTTGAGGTGCTATAACCCTCAATTCTTCAAGATCTACTAAGATTTATCTAAACACAAGATGTTCAAGATCGACAAGTGACGTGGACATAGGTTAAGATTTAAAAGTTTCAATTCTAAAAGTACAAGTTTTTAGATGTATAAAGGTAACATGCATGAGAGGTCGTGATAAATCGATAGACAAGGCTGGCACGCTCATGATACTTCAAAAGTCAAAACAATCACAGCTTTTGAGACGTAGGAGAGACACTCCTCCATTCGTGTTGCCGAGACATTCCCACTGAAACTCGCGTTCCTCTAGAAGTGAAAATTTCGACAACGCGTTTGAGGTGCGGAGTCAAATCACATTTATTTCCAGGAAAGTGGCTCTCTTTGTCCATTGGGTGCTTCCTTGGACAAACCCTCTCTCCCAACACTGTACACAAACCTGACCAACGCACCTCTCGTCCCCATTCCGACTATATTCTCACTTATCCAATTCCTTCACAGAAACACTTGATTCATTCCTGGTTTAGCAGAATACTACCGTATGGCGGAGAAGAGCCAGAACCAATACCGACCACCTGAATCCATACTGTCACAGAAAGTGATCAATCAAACAAGAGAATAGATAGAATAAGAAAATATTTGGACAACGAATTTATATGTTTCGATAGGATTGATCTATGTTCCCATAAAGAGCAGCATAAAATTCTATTATAGATTAAGTGATATAATGGAAATTATAACTACACTCAAGTCATTTAAATACTTTTAGTATTTCCAGCCTCCAATATACTCAATAACTTACATAATGTTCAACTGCATAATTTCTTGTGAAATAATCCATCACCCTTAAAGGAAACTTATTTGGATTAAGAAAGTTATTCTTTTGAGGCTCGAGTTCGAGATATATTTTCAATAGAATGGCTATCACCTGAGGTTTCAAGAATTGCTTCATGCCATTGAGGACGAGGAGGCAAAGCGAAAGAAGAGAATGAAGTGGACAATTGGCATAATCTTTTTCGTCATCTTTCGGGTTGTCCAGGCTCTACTCTTTGTGCCAGTCATCATGAAGTTTAGGTCCCCTAAGTTGAGGGTCGCTGAGTTCAGCGTCCAAAGCCCAACTGTTGGGACTCAGGCCTCGCCCTCATTCGACGTGCTTTGTCGCTCCAATCAGAATCAAGAACACCAACTGGGGCATCTTCAAATGCTTCTCCTGTGAACTTTACCTATAAGGGTGTCCAAGTGAGACAAGCGATCGTTTCGAAGAGCAAGGCCAACTTCAAGAGCACCAAGAAGATCAATGTGAACGTGACTTTGGGCCCTGCTAATTTCTACTTATTCGAATCTCGGGAGCAATTTATGCTCTGGGTCGTAAACTTGAACAATCAAAGTGAGTTCAGAGGAAATGTGATAGCCATGTTTATGTTATGGAGATAGACCTACCAGATGAATTTCACCACGGCCATCAACACAGCAATAAAGACAGTCCAATTCTCATTGTGCAGATGAGAATTAGGACGTTGATTCTCCATTAGATGGTTCCGCAAGCTTTGCACGAATTATTTGAAATTATGTATGAGAACATTTTCTGTTGGTTTTTCGTGGATTATGCAGTAGTTTGATCATTTAATATGTTTTGTGCATTGCGATTCAATTTGTAGATGGAAAGATTGTGTGGTAAATTTATAAATCTAGAGGAAGAAACTGACAACTATAATCTCTCCTTAACAACTAGGTCTAGGGCCCGGCCTCGATGTTATTGTGCGTGGCGTCCCATGCTTTGTTGTCCTAGGCCTGGCCTCAATGGATCTTTGCGTGATGGCTAGCATCCTGGTCCCAGCTTATATGGACCAAGGCAAGAGCGTCGAGGGCTTGGGCTCGGGCATAAAAGTCCTTAGCCTAGCCTCAATGGACCTAAGCTTGGGTGCTGAGGACTTGAGCCTTGGGCACCAAGGTCCCAAGCACAGGCACTAGAGTTCCAAGCATGGGTGGAGGTGCTTTGGGCCTTGCCTAGATAGACCCAGGCTTGCTCTTGATAAACCCCAATAGACCTAGCCTTGACCTCTAGTCTCAGTTCTAGTGCCAAGGGCCCAAGAACGAGCATTTGAGGCTCTTGTGCTCAAACGTAGAGTTTATGACCCAAGCATTAATAATTGATCATATTTTAGAAAATGATTTCCAATTTTTTAAAAAGGAATTCATTTTTTTTTTGAATTTTAGTAGTGATTTTCGAGCTGCATATCCCTCAAGTGCCACAAAATGACACTTAAGTGCCATAACTTATGAAATGTACACTTAAGTGCCACATTCAAAGAAAAACAGATCACTTAAGTGCCACTTCAGACCAAATTCCGGTCAAAATCTTTGTTGTGGCATTTTTTTGACGGCGAGCCCAAAATGATGCCATTTTGCATGTTAGCGTGGCCAAATAATGCAAAAATTGCATCGTTTTGAGGCTGGCGTGGTAAAAAAATAATATAAAAATTAATTACATTAAATTAAATTTAAATTTAAATTTATTTAAAATATTAAAAAATAATAATTTAAAATTTAAAAAAAGAAAAAAAAGTGGGGGCCGTGGTTGAGGGCTCAATTATTATTATTTTTAATATTTTAACTCAAATTAATTTTAAATTTAATTTAATTAATTTTTATATTACTTTTTTACCACCTTAGCCCCAAAACGACGCCGTTTTTGTATTATTTAGCCACGGCAACATGCAAAATGGCGTTATTTTGGGCTCGCTCGTTGGAAAAATGCCACATCAGCATTTTGGCGGGACTTTGGCCAAAGTGACACTTAAGTGATCCGTTTTTCTTTGAATGTGACACTTTAAGTGTCCTTTTTTGCGCAAAGTTATGTACACTTGAGATATAGTTTTCTCAATGATTTTCTATTGAATAGGAAATCTTTTCCATTGACTTATTTTTATAAGCAATCTAAAAGCCAGAAAAAAAATTTTGCAAAACAAAGGAAGCCTAAAATCTCAAAATATCGATCTGTCCATTTACATCTTATGGGCTTGAACCTGATAGACTACACGCGCGCTCAGGCTAAATTGGCTGGAAGGCCAATTTGGGCGGGGCTAAAAAAGGATTTTCAGTTATCAAGTAAATTTTGTACTTGAATTGAAGATCGCAAGAATATGCGCAAACCATTTTGATGGTTTTCGACCAAAAAAAAAAAAAAAAAAAAAAAACCATTTTGATGGTTAAGCCAACACTTTATTGGTTTATACGTTTCATTTTATTTCATGCGATCTGATCATTGATGATCTCTAAATAATTTATGCCATTCCCTCGTGTACCACATGAGTTGACGTTTAGAGTGCATCTGGCCCCATCGTGCCTTTAACCTCTGGTTTGGCACCCACTTGGAAAATAGAATACGTTAAAAGCACTCAGGGAGGCCAACCAATTCATGTGATCGAAGCTTCTATTGATAGAATAATATTGCCCAACAACAAAAAGGTGCCCCACTTTTTTGAAAAAGCAATGTCCGAAGGTAATACCCTGACGAAGTCGCAATCCTCTAGAAATACATGACGATTGCAACGTTCCGACGCGTTGGCGTCTCAAATTAGTAGCAGTTTCCCGGAAATTGAGTCTCCTATCAACTCGTCTTGTGTCCCAAAAGTCATATATATACCTTAGCATAACTAGGACTTCTCAACATTCTCAGCCTTCTCAATTCTCGCATCTCCAGTTTCTTCAGGGAAGCATAAACTCAACAATCACAAATCAGCTCCCGGCAAGACCATCTAGAAATGGCAGAGAAGAATCAGAACCAATACCACCCTCCTGAATCGAATGGCTATCACCGGAACGATCAAGAATCGCTTCATACCATGGAGGATGAGGAGGCCAAGCGCAAGAAGAGGATGAAGTGGACGATTGGCATCGTCGCCTTCGTCATCTTTCAGGTAGTCCAAGCTCTCTTCTTCGTTCTGGTCATCATGAAGTTCAAGTCCCCAAAGTTCAGGATCGGCGACCTTGCCGTCCAAACTCTGACCGTCGGGACTCAAGCCTCGCCTTCGTTCAACATGAGCTTTGTTGCCCCGATCAGAGTCAAGAACACCAACTGGGGTCCTTTCAAGTACGACGCCTCCACTGTTTACTTCACTTATGGTGGTGTCCAGGTGGGAGAAGCAATCATCCCCAAAAGTAAGGCCAACTTCAAGTCCACCAAGAAGATTGACGTGAGCGTGACTCTGAGCTCTTCTAATTTGCCCAGCAACATCAATTCGAATCTCGGGAGCGAACTGAGTTCTGAGATCATAACTTTGACCAGTCAAGGCGAACTTAAAGGAAAGATTACAGTCATGTTCATGTTTAAGAAGAAAAAAACCTCGCAAATGAATTGCACCATGGAAATCAATACCACATCAAAGGCAGTCCAATCCTTGTTGTGTAAATGAGGATGCTAATTGTGATTCTCGGCAATCCATAGTTTGCAAGCCCGCATATACCTATTCTTTCCACGAGTTATTCATGAATTAGATAGTGAAATTTATGTATTTCTATCTTATTGTTGATTGGGAGATTCGTTTGTAAATTCTTAATTTATTCTGGATACATGTCACGTTAAATACCGTCCCAAGTACTTCGGATTTTTCTTTATTTTTTCCCCGTAGAGAATACTGCGGTACTCTTGAAATTGAATACTTCAAAATATAGGGAGAATTACCAAAAAAGTCCTAAATTTATTGCAATTATGCCAATTCAGTCCTAAACTTTTTTTTTTAGTCAATTTAGTCCTAAACCTTTTACAATTGTGTCAGTTTAGTCCATCTGGCCAAAATTGGCCGGCTGGCACTGATGTGGACACCGCCGTCTGACGAAAGATGACTTGGCAAAATTTTTATTTTTTTTAATTTTTTTTTCAAATTTTTAAATATTTTTTTGAATTTTTGAATTTTTTTTTTTCAGCTTCTCCTTCCTCCGGCCGGGCCGGAGGCGAGGGTCGGCGAGGTTGACCGTCGCCTTGGCTGGGCGAGGTCGACCTTCGCCTTGGATCTGACGAGGCTTGGCCCCGCCTAGCCATGGCGAGGGTCGATCTTGCTAGTGCCGGCGAGCTCGGCCCTCGCCAAATCTAGCGGGGCCTCACCCAACGATGGTGAGGCCGGCCTTGCCAACGACTTTCGTGAGCGCGGGTAGCGCCTTGTTCGCTGCCTCCATTGTCAGAGCTTGCCGAGGACTCGAGGGTTTTTCGGCTCGTTTTGCAGAGGGTGGATTGGAGAAGACGACGACCCAACTCAGCTTCCGGAGCAACGAACTGCGGAAGCCGGAGCCGCCGAAAACACGGAGCTGCGGGTGGGACCGTCACCTTGGCTGGGCGAGGCTCGGCCCCACCCAGTCATGACGAGGGTTGATCTCACCAGTGCCGGCGAGCTTGGCCCTCGCCATGGCTGGGCGAGGCTGGCCTCGCCAAATCTAGCGGGGTCTCGCCATTGGTCGGCGAGGTCGGCCTCGCCAGCTCTCACCTTTGGCCAACACCGGCCGGCCAGAGGAAGGAGAAGCTGAAAAAATAAAAAAAGAACTCAAAAATTCAAAAAAATATTTAAAATTTTGAAAAATAAATAAATTTGCCATGTTAGCTTTCGCCGGATGGCCAATTTTGACTGGATGGAATAAACTGGCATAATTATAAAAGATTTAGGACTAAATTGGCTATAAAAGAAAAGTTTAGGACTGAATTGACACAATTGCAATAGGTTTAGGACTTTTTTAGTAATTCTCCCTATATTTTGAAGTATTTAATTTCAAGAGTACAAACATTTTTTCACGGCTAGTCATATTGGCGTAGGAGTTTGTGAAGGACAATCAAATACGAGACCTCTTTAGATTGATGGAAATGACTATAGCTGCTAGAAGTGCAAGATCAAAGCATAAATTAGATCAGCAAATCCAACAATGTGAGACGTTGTTCCGAATGGTGTAATATATTTATTTCGCCATAATTCATAATTGGATCTCCAGTTAAACCATGTTAAATTTATTTCGCCATATTTTAAACAACTGGCCGCAGCATCGTGGAAATGATGATATCTTTTGGAAGTCAAAAGACATATGCTCCGAAACTGGGTTTGCTTCTGTCCCCATGGTGCCTTAAGCTTTGGTTTAGCCCCCAGATGAAGAAAGAATATAATAAAGAAGAGGAAAATAGAATACGGTAGAGTACTCAGGAAGGCAATTGAGTACATGTCATCGAAGCTTCTATTGGTAGAATAATATGTCCATCCAAAGCAAGGCTTTCTTCTTGAATTAAAAGGCAATGTCCGAATATCATACTAAGACTTAGTCGCATTCCTCTAGAAAAACGTGTGATTGATAACGTTCGGACGCGTCGGCGTCTCAAACTAATAGCATTTTCCTGGAATTCGAGTGTCATATCCACATTTGTTGGGTCCCAAACATTGGATATAAAGCAGAGCATACTCAGGACTTCTCAATATTCACAGCCTTCTCAGTTCTTGCATCCCCAATTCCTCCATAGAAGAAAGGAACTCAAGAATCACAAACAAGCTCCCCACAAGACCATCCAGCAATGGCAGAGAAGAACCAGAACCAATACCAACCACCCGAATCCAACGGCTATCACAGGAACGATCAAGAATCACTTCATACCATGGAGGATGAGGAGGCCAAGCGCAAGAAGAGGATGAAATGGACGATCGGCATCATCGCCTTCATTATCTTTCAGGTAGTCCAAGCTCTCTTCTTCGTCCTGGTTATCATGAAGTTCAAGTCCCCCAATTTTAGGGTTAGTGAGCTCAACGTCCAAACCTTCAATGTTGGGACTCAAGCCTCACCTTCGTTTGACATGAGCTTCGTTGCGCCGATCCGAGTCAAGAACACCAATTGGGGTCCCTTCAAGTATGATGCTTCTACTATTAGCTTCACCTATGGAGGCGTCCAGGTGGGACAAGCGATCATTCCCAAGAGCAAGGCCAACTTCAAATCCACTAAGAAGATCGACGTGAACGTGACTCTGAGCTCCGCTAATTTGCCCACTAATATTAATTCGAATCTCGGGAGCGAATTGAGTTCTCGAGTCATTACGTTGACTAGCCAAGGCGAGCTTAAAGGAAAGATTACAGTCATGTTCATGTTCAAGAAAAAGAAGACGTCAGAAATGAATTGCACCATAGCCATCAATACCACAACGAAGGCGGTCCAATCCTTGTTGTGTAAATGAAGATGTTGAGTGTAATTTTTCAGTGATCTATAATTTGGGAGCTCGCTTGTTATTTTCTTTCCACCAGTTTTCCTCAGCTTAAATAACGAAATTTATATATTTCTATCTTTTTATTGATGGGGTCATTCATTTGTAAATTCTTTGTTTGTTCTGTATTCATGTCATATTATATACCCACGTTATGTGCTTTTTTATTCTTTTTCCTTAGACAAAGTAGTGTTTTCATTATGAGGATGACTTGTGTTGGACAAAAGAAAATCATGAGCATGACTGGTGCACTGTATTTCTTTCATTTGGCTTGCCATGGTGTAGAATTAGTGCTGACATCTTGGCTTGGATCTCCTAACGACGAAGCGTACAGAGAGCTCCACTTGTTGTTGACTTGGGACTCCTAGGGACGAACCGACAGTCCGTGAAGATGGGCTTTGACCGAGGTTCATTGTCCGCATCACCGGCTTGCCGAAGGGTGACCACTAGCCACGTATAAGTCCCGTCGTAGAACCCCAGAGGCAATAATTTTTCAGCTTCTACGAACAATCCTAGCCGTCGCTAAAACATTTTTTTAGTAGTGAAAGGTCGATTAGTATTAAAAAAAATTAAAATTGGAACCGTCATGTGTTACAAGGGAAAATTGTTCAAAAAGTTCTAAACTTATTATACTTTGACCAATTCAGATATAAATCTTTTCAGTTTGCAAATTAAGTTCTTAATCCATTGTGAGATTAATAGCCAGTTTGGGCTTAAAAAAATAAATAACAAATAATCAAAAAATATTGTGGGGCCTAGTCTTTCTAGAAGTTGAAGCTCAAAATGTGTGGTTAATCTCATAGTGGCCCAAAAACTGTTATGCTAGTAAAGCCTCGTCAAATATATCATTGATGATAAAACTATTTTTCGTTCATTTATTTTATATCGTTTGAGCAGGGAAATATTGCACAATAATATTTCGTGGCAATTAGACCATCGAAATTTGGATTTGTAAGCAGCAAATATCCATAACATTTAGTTTTATGCGGAGTTAACGAGGTAAACATCCAATTTGTTTAATGAACTTTTACGTGATACAATGACAGCCAAAAAAGATAATTTAAATAGAATTGAGACATTGACATATATACAATTCTTAATTATGAGTGTATTCATTTTCATTAGCAAATGAAAGTTTCTATTTCTTATATGCTCGTGTAAACAAATTTTTGTACTCGCATTGTTATATTATTTGTTTATGTTGGTGGCCATGTACGTTGCTACTATCTAATATTATTGAGACCTCATAAGATAAATGGAACGTCGTCTAGAAGAAGTACAATAGAGTAAGATGGTGAAATTGGACTTCGTATGATGACAGGGGTCATCAAATAGTCTCCAAAGCAATGATAAGCATCACACGATTCCTCCATAGCAAACCGCGGTCAAATATGTCCAGCCTTATCTCATAAGGTGTTTTTTTGCAATTATTATTTCGTGCAATCTGATCATCCACGACCTCCAAAAAAAGAAACCACGTCAAATTAGCCATATATCCCGTATGTATCACATGAACAGAAATTTAATCGTTGGATCCAGTACTGTCACTAAAAAATTCGGTTTAGCACCGTGGGAATAATGATATTCTAGATGTCAAAGGAATGCTCAGGATTAGGTTTGATTCTGTCCCCAGTTGTTTCTTAAGCTTTGGTTTAGCACCCAGCTGAAAAAAAAAACAAAAAACAAACATTAAAAAAAAAAAAAAAAAGGCAAAAGGAATACAGCTCACATAGGAATTCATGTTATCGAAGCTTCTATTGATAGAATAATAGGTCCAACCGTAAAAGGGTCATCCTTCTTTATTGAAAAAGCAATGTCCAGCGATCATACTCGACCCAAGTCGCGTTCCTCTAGACAACATGATGATCTCAACGTGGGGACGCGTTGGCGACCCTAAATTCCCATCTTCTCTCTCCCCGCTCATCCCTCTCAACTCTCACTCAGTCTCACGTCTCTCATTCTCACGCGGTCACGCAGCGCCTCCCTTAGTCCTTCTTGCTCTCTCAGTCTTATTCCTCTCACTTCTCGCTCTCTAACTCATGCAATCACGCGCTTCCTTCATTCCATGTTCCTTCCCTTACACACCTTTTTCTTTAACTTTCTAAGAACAGAGAGAGTCGTTGCTGGTCAGAGAAGAAGCGAGGGGTTAGACAACTGGGAGACGGTCTATTTTTATTTATTGGGGGTGTTATAGAGTGTTGGGAAAATATTGCTTCGAAATTGATTGAACAATGAAATCGGATCAAGTAAAATAACTCAAACTTTGAGGCGTGATATTACTTTCTTTAAGGATTTATTTGCCCCACAACGTTGCTAATGGTCACCGGCAAAAATCCTCCAGGATACAACAAAGTCTCGGATGAGAATACTAAATAGTAATTCTAGTATTTCTCCAGGGTCTCTCTAGGAAAACAATCAAAAATTTGGCGGCAATTTTTCAGAAAGAATACTCGAAAAAATGACCACTTTTTTCTTCCGAAAATTGACAAGTATATATATATGAAACAGTCTTACAACTATTCGTGAAAGACTGCCAAATAATGAACAAACACGACCTTTAGAAAATTGTTCGTATAAGCAATCGCGACTTTTCGGAAGAAGTCGAAAACCAAACAATTGCAACCTTTCGAAAAATGTTGCAAAAATTAATAAGTAATTTTTCCAAAGGTTGTCTTGAAAAGACACAAATAAAATTCGGAATAATAATTTATTTTTTTTAAAAATAGAATTTCGAATTTTCATTTTATTTTTCATTTCCGAAAATTCTCAAATTAAAAGACAACCTTTGAATTAAAAAATAAAAAGTAATAAATAAATAAATAGCAAGGGATTGCGCCAAAATTGCGCACCCGCATGCGGGTATGGTAGGGTCTAGCTCCACCCAATCATTCATTTAACTACAAAAATGAAAAATCACTTTTTTAAACTGACCCACTTACTCCCACATTTTCTATGTGGGACAAAGTAAAAAGCTCTCATTTTGTTTTAACAAACAAAATTCCAACACAAAGTACTATAGAGTACAAGTGTGTGCTGACTAACAAGTGAATGAACAAACAATTCCTCATAGGCTAAAAAGAAGATATCCTTGTCAGTTCCTGGACTCATTCAGGAGCCAAACCAAACCAATCAGCTTGGTCCAATCTAGTTCCAAGACCAAGTGAGCCAATTTCAAAGTGGGAACCGACCCACCCTATAACCGCTTACCCTTATAATTGAGGGCTTTTTTTGGTTGTTGTTCCATAGTGATTATGTATCTTGAGTTAACCTTGACACATCATTCTAAGTCTGAATAAATAATATTTGTACCTAAAATCTCAAAATGTCGATCTGTTTGTTTACATCTCATGCGCCTAAAAGACTATAGGCGAGCTCCGGGCTAAATGGGCTAGAAGACCATGTGCGTGGGTCCAAAAAGAGGATATTTAGTTCTTGAGTCTTTTTATACTTGACCCAAGATCACAAAATATCCCTGCCAGTTCTTGGACTCACCCGCGAACTAGATTGGACCGGCCGGTACAATTTGGTCCGATTCCAAGACCCATTGGGTCAGTTCTCAAGTTCTAGGGTAGGGTGGGACCTTCCCACCCTAAAACCGATCGCCCCAATAACTAAGGGCTTTGGCTACATAATGATGATGTACCTTGGGTTAACCTTGACACATCATTCTAAGTCCTAATAAATTATAATGTCGTTCTGTTGTTTTACATCTCGTGGGCCTAATGGATTATGGGCGAGCTTGAGCCAAATGGATTTAAAGACCAATGTGGGTGGGTCTAAAAAAGGATATTTAATTGTCAAGTAATTTTATACTTGAACCCAAGATCACAAGTATCCCCGCCAGATCCTAAACTCACCTGGGAACTAGACCGGATTGGTTAATTCAATTCAGTCCGATTATAGGAGCATGTGGATTGATTCTCGGTTCTAGGGTATGAATTGATCTACCCTAAAATCAATCACCTTTGAAGGAATTTTTCTTTGGTTACATTGAGTTAACCTTTACACATCACTCTAACTCCTAACAAATAACATTTTTACCTAAAATCTCAAAATGTCGATCTGATCGTTTACATTTCGTAGGTCTAATATATAGGCGAGCTCAGGCCACATGGGCTTGAAGAGCAATACTGGGTGAGTCTAAAATATGATATTTAGTTCTTGAGTAATGTTATACTTGAACCCAAGATCACAATGTGCCAACTCTTTCACCAGCTAAGCCGACACCTTATTGCTTAATAGACTTCACTTTATTTCATGGTATCTAATCATTGACGGTCTCCAAATAATCCATGTCAATTTTTTTAGCGATATATCCCATATGTATCACATGAATTGACATTTAATTTATGAGATAAAGTACCTGAATATATAAGCAATTGGCTTCATCGTCGTGGGGATGATGATATTTTAGAAGTCAAAAGAGACATGCTCTGGACTGGGTTCGCTTCTGGCCCCATCGTGCCTTAACCTCTGGTTTAGCACCAGATGGAAAATATAATTTGTTAAAAGCGCCCAGGGAGGCCAATCAGTTCATGTGATCGAATTTCTATTGATAGAATAATATGGTCCCACCATTAAAAGGTGTCCTTATTTATTGAAAAAGCGATGTCCGAAAGTCATACTAACAATGATTCGCATTCTTCTAGAAATACATGATGATTTCAACGTTCGGACGCGTTTGGCCCCTCTAATCAAATTGCAGTTTCCTGGAAATGGAATCTCATATCCACTTGTGATGTGTCCCAAACATCGTATATATACCTCAGCATAACCAGGACTTCTCAGCATCTCAGCCTTCTCAGTTTTCACATCTTCAATTCCTTCGGAGAAGAAAAAACTCACAAGTCATAAACCGGCTCCCCACAAGACCATCTAGCAATGGCAGAGAAGAACCAGAACCAATACCACCCACCCGAATCAAACGGCTATCACCGCAACGATCAAGAATCACTTCATACCATGGAAGATGAGGAGGCCAAGCGCAAGAAGAGGATGAAACGGACGATCGGCATCATCGCCTTCGTCATCTTTCAGGTAGTCCAAGGCCTCTTCTTCATCCTGGTCATCATGAAGTTCAAATCCCCCAAGTTCAGGGTCGGCGAATTTCCCGTCCAGACTCTGACCGTCGAGACTCAGGCCTCGCCTTCTTTCAATATGAGCTTCGTTGCCCCGATCCGAGTCAAAAACACCAACTGGGGTCCTTTCAAGTACGAAGCCTCCACTGTTTACTTCACTTGTGGAGGTGTCCAGGTGGGACAAGCAATCATCCCCAAGAGCAAGGCCAACTTCAAATCTACGAAGAAGATCGATGTGAGCGTGACTCTGAGCTCTGCTAATTTGCCCAGCGATATCAATTCAAATCTCGGGAGCAATCTGAGCTCTGGGGGCATAACATTGACCAGTCAGGGTGAGCTTAAAGGAAAGATTACAGTCATGTTCATGTTCAAGAAAAAGAAAACCTCGCAAATGAATTGCACCATGGCAATCAATACCACGACAAAGGTCGTCCAATCCTTGTCGTGTAAATGAAGATGCCAAGTGTAATTCTCATTATTTATATTTTGTGAGCTCACTTCTATGTTTTCTTTCCACGAGTTTTCCATGGATTGAATTGAGAAATTTATGTATTTTCTATCATCCTGTTGATTGAGCATTCACTTATAAATTCCCTTTTTGTTTCGTATACATGTTGTCAGTAGAAAAAGGCACCGCCTCTCTCTCTCTCTGGTTTTTTCCAGATTACTCTCTCTCTCTCTCTCTCTCGCTCTAGACTTTCTCTCCCTCTCTCCAGAATTTTCTCTCCCTCTCTCCAGATTTTTCTCGGTCATTTTGTTCGTGGACTCCACCGACTTTGACTCCTATAAATAGGGGCTGTTGTCTCTTGAAGTGTAAGTGTGAGGGGTGTTGTGTGTGAGTGAAGTGTGCACGTGAGTGTGTGGGTGTAGTAGGTGGCGTGAAGTGTAGAGAAATAGAGAGTAAGTGAATGTGTGCGAGAGTTGTGTCTGTGTGAAGTTTGTGAGGGAGTGGGTAAGCAAGAACAATGAGTTGTTATGAGAGGATGATAAAATAGAGAGTTGTAATATTATTTTATAATAAAAGTAATTATTTTATTTTTACATCCACTTACTTCTCAACAAGTGGTATCAGAGCAGGTTGTCAAAGGCCGTGCGAAGATAGTGATCGGGGACCATTATAAGTGAGAAAGGCAGTCAGGGATCATCGAGCCAAGGAGCGAAGAAGCCAAGGACGTTGGAGTTCTGCCAGTGCACAATCTGGGATTGTGAAGTCGGTTGGTTTGGGACCAGGCTTACTTGGTATAGTGCGGGGCATTATACTCAAGTCACCATGGTGGATTTCTCAAGTCCGGTGAACGGGATGGAGAAGCTCAATGACTTTAATTATAATAATTGGAGTACTCACATGCAATATTATTTGCTTGGACAAGATTTATGGGATATCGTTGGCGGCAACAACACCACACCACCCACAAATGATAGTGATTTAAGAAAGTGGAACATCAAGTCAGGTAAGGCTCTTTACGTTCTTGCTATGACTATTGAAGATGAATTATTGCAACACATAAAGAGTGCAAAGACCCGAAGGAGGTCTGGGATAACTTGGCGACGCTGTTTGCAAGGACAAACGATGCCAAGTTACCATGCCTGGAGAACGAGCTCCTCTCAATCTTGCAACAAAGTATGACGGTAAGTCAATACTATTCTAAAGTTAAATCTATTTGTGAAGAAATATCAAAATTAGATCCTCGGAATGCCATTTCTGAGACAAGAGTGAGAAGAATAATAATTCATGGGTTAATGCCGGAGTATAATGGTATTATTATGGCCGTCCGTGGTTGGGCAAATGAGCCAATTCTAACTAAGTTGAAAAATATATTGGCCAATCAAGAGGCCTTAGATAAACAAATCCCTAAAGTCACAATTAAAGAGGATGAAAGTGCCCTCTTTAGTAATAAAAGAGGGTTCAAGTGCCATAATAGAAATAGAGCAGGTGCAAGAGATGGCAAACCATGGAAAATTCATGGAGATTGGCAAAGGCAACCAAACGAGAAGGGTTATCAGCCAGGGGGAGGTCGTCAAGATTGCGATGACGACGACGATGAAGATAAGAGCAACAAAAGGCGTAGCAAACGATGCTACATTTGTGGCAAGTTAGGACATATTGCCTGATTTTGTTGGTATAGGCGGGAAGAAGGAAATGTCATCACTTCCTGCAAGATGGAGATTGAAAGCAAAGAAGAATGGGACTTTCAAGAGCCTGTTGCAGTGAAGGAACGAGAAGAGCTTGCAACCGCTTGTATAATTAAGTTGGATAATTCGACAAGTTCTATCACGACCCCGAATAAGTGCAAGCCAAGGAAGAACTCGAAGAAGCAACTAACAACACCAACAAGCAGTCGTGAAAAGATAAAGACGCTAAAAGTTGAGAAGGCAAAGATGGAGAATATGTTGAAGAAAAGGGATGAGATGATAAGGCAAAAGGATCGAAAGCTCAAGGCAAAAGAAAGGGAGCTAGAGAAGTTCTGATGTGAGTTTAAGAAGTTGCAAAAGCTTCAAGACCTCAACCCCACTATGATGTTCCCAATTGGTCATACTGAGAGAGGTATCAAACACATGAAGGAAAAAAAGAAAGTTTTCTTTGAGAAAATGAGGCCATTTACACCCTACATCCCATGGTGCAAGGATTGGTGGAATAAGATCGAGGAAAAGAAATTTTATGAGAAAAATGATCAAGATATCTCCACTAAAGTGCTTCGGATGGGACTGAATCGGTTGAAGTGCGAAATGAAAGTCACAAATGAGAGGCTTGATTGAATGAGTTCCAATCTCAAAATTCTTATAAGAGATATGTCGAATACGAAGAACGAATTGAGTGAGAAGAAGGAAAATGAGACTAAAGGACAAAATGAATTGGCATTGCAAAAATTCAAGGATCACAAAACTCAATGGAAAATCGCAAAAGAAGCAACTAAAGATGGAGCCGTAAAGCCATCCACGTACGAGGAAGCTTCGCAATATGTTGAACGGAGGGAGACAATTGAAGAGTCCAAAAGCAATATCGGCACAACTACTATATCTAAATTAAGAGAGAGCAGTCGATGAGGGGAAGTGTTAGTAGAAAAAAGCACCGCCTCTCTCTCTCTCTCTGGATTTTTTCAGTTTACTCTCTCTCCCTCTCTCCAGATTTTTCTCGGTCATTTTGTTCGTGGACTCCACCGACTTTGGCTCCTATAAATAGGGGCTGTTGTCTCTTGAAGTGTAAGTGTGAGGGGTGTTGTGTGTGAGTGAAGTGTGTACGTGAGTGTGTGGGTGGAGTAGGTGGCGTGAAGTGTAGAGAAATAGAGAGTAAGTGGATGTGTGCGAGAGTTGTGTCCGTGTGAAGTTTGTGAGGGAGCGGGTAAGCAAGTACAATGAGTTGTTGTGAGAGGATGATAAAATAGAGAGTTGTAATATTGTTTTATAATAAAAGTAATTATTTTATTTTTACATCCACTTACTTCTCAACACATGTCACATAATGTGCCGGACACAATGTCCTTTGGATTTTCTTTACTTTTTCCCCACAGAGAACGACTGGTCGCTGTATTTCTTATATGTGGATCGCCATGGTTTAGAGTTAATGCAGACATCTTTGAGTTATTTATGGTGTAGTTAGGACCTCTAGGGACGAGTGGACGATCCGCGATGATGAGCTCTGGCCATGGCTCATTTCTGTCCCTAATGGTTCTTGACAGCAGGGGATAGCCCAGGGATGACTAGTCGCGGCATGTCTCGCGGCTGAACTTCACTAGTGATAAGACAAACGTATCCAATATTTTCTCTATAAGCGATGGTTTTTCAGCTTTGGCCATCGCCTGAGATTTTTTTTTTTTTTTTAAGTAGTGGAAAATCAGTGGAACCGCCACGTTTTATTCAATATAACTATGATACAGTATTGGCAAATAAGTCTGCTCGATTGAACCATAAGATCAGTTCATAGCACTGAATCTAACGTTATTTCTAATATTTACAGCGCAAAACTTCAAGGCATGCCAACGCAATGGCCTCTCGATATTTTTTGCAGAAAAGTATTTAGTTATTCCTGGAAACTGAGTCATATATCCACTTGGGTTCTGTACATCTAATTTGTCCGCACAAGGACTCTGTGTGACATCCAATTTTGCAATTTCGTGTTAAGTCAAAGGTGAAAAGTAACGAAACTGTTATGGTTTAAGCTTTTTTCCCTTTTAGCGGCCTTTCCTAGATCTTTAGAGCTTGATTGTTTTGACTTTTGAAGTATCATAAACGCACGGTTGTCTCATAGCTAGGCTTTTTTCTTAATTTGTCACGACCTTTTATCCATCTTACTTTATCTATTTAAGAACTTAAAATTTTAGAATTGGTACTTTTAAATCTTAACATGATGTCCTAGTCAAGTTTTCATTATTTTTGCATTATTATGAAAGTTTCATTTCAACTATGTATTTCTGACATTTGTTTCATACTAGTTTTTTTTTTCACAGATTTAAGAGCATTCTTTTTTGTCTTTTCACAAATTACTTGCCTATACACATAAATTTTTAAAGATGTTGGAAAATTACTTGAAATAAGGCTTCGTTCGTTTTGCGGAAAATAATTTTCGGGAAAACATTTTTTAGATTTTCCGACGTTCGTTTCACGGAAAATGAATTCCTTAGAGAAAATGTTTTCCATCAAAGGAAAAAAGTCTTCTAAAATAAGGGAAAATGTTTTCCACTTTTGAAAAGTGAAAAACATTTTCCTCACTTGATCTCTCTTATCTCACACATCTACAAATCATCACTTTCTCCACCCCTTTCTTCTTCTTCTTTTCTTTTTTTATTCTAATTATTTTTAAATTTTATTTTTCTTTTTTAATTCAAATTATTTTTAATTTCATTTTTTCTTTTCTTTTTCTTTTGATTGTTTCACATCTTCTTCTTTCTTGGCTAGTCGTCGGACCACATAAACCTCAAGCTCGTCGATCTCAAATTCGCACTCGTTGATCTGGCGAGCCTCAAGCTCGACGCTCGCGCTCGCTAATTTGGTGAGCGGAAAATATTTTCCTTACCGAATACCAGAAAATATTTTCTAAAACGTTTTCAAGATTTAGCCAAACACCAGAAAATATTATCATTTTTCTGGATAATTACTTTTGGGAAAATATTTTTCGGAAATGGCCAATTTTCCGTGAAACAAACTGACCCTAAGGAGAGAGTACACGGCGGGGTCAAGGATGGCAGGCAAAGTTTGCAACGCCTTTTGCGGGTGTTGGGAGGGATGATGAGGGAGCGACGTCTGATCGATGGTGGCTCGCATGCCAGCTGTGCTACGTAAGTAGTGTTCGGATTGTGGGAGGAAAGAGGGCATTTCGAAAAACCAGGAAAGCGTAAAAAGGAACGAAATTAAAAGGGAAAAAAAAGGAAATAGAGAACCGATTAACTTGGACGGTCCAAAGATTGGATCCTACTTTGCACATGATTATACCTTTGCCACCACTACTAAAACGGCTGGGTTGCATATCTCAAGCATAGATCTTATTTCAATACTCGTATTACATAACATGCTGACATAATATTATACTGGATATCCAATTCAGTATTCTTTCTTCTTCACTTTTTTTTTTTTTTTTTTTTTTTTTTTTTTTTGCATATATAGAAGGATCACACATTTATAAAGATAGATAATGCCAAATTTGTATTCCATGTTATATAAGCATAATAGTACAGATCTTCTTGTGTCCCTCTGATACATGTGTGGCATACCTCTCCTCTTTGTAACTTTCCCAAATAATGCGTCGAGAATACTGACGTGCCACTTTAGAATATGCACCATACTCGATGACTCATACGTTGACTCGAAGCCATTCTGGAAAACAGGATTGAGTCTCCCGCCCGCCTATGCAGACTTGGCAGGCCATTCTATGCCGTTGGAAGTAGAGTGTGGCTAAGTCGAGGGTTCCCCTTCTTAAACTATCGAAGCGCATTACTAGCTTTCCGACTGTCAATGTTTGCTAATGAATATTTGCAAGTAATCTCTCATGATGATGACAATTTATACCATAAAACTTACTTTCATCTTCGACGGAATGGAAAACAGGGCCATAGTAGTGACCAAGACTACCTTTTCCTCATCATCATGGCTTTTTCCCTGACATATTCCTACTAAACTCTCGCGTTTCTCTAGAAGTGAAAATTTGGAGGACGCGTTTGAGGTCAGGAGTCAAATCACACGGCTCTCTTCGTCCCATGGATGCTTCTTTTTGGACGTACTCTCACTTTGAACACTTTATGTAAACCTTAAGCACACCCCTCCCTTCTCCAGCCTCACTACATTCTCACATATCCAATTCCTTCGAAGCAACGAAACTTGAATTCCTTCCTGGTTTTGCAGAATATTACCAAATGGCAGAGAAAAACCAGAACCAATACCAACCACCTGCAATGAACGGCTATCACCAGAGCGATCAAGAATCGCTTTATACCATGGAGGACGATGAGGTGAAGCGCAAGAAGAGGATGAAGTGGACGATCAGCATCATTGCCTTCATCATCTTTTAGGTCGTCCAAGCTCTCTTCTTTGTCCTGGTCATCATGAAGTTCAAGTCCCCCAAGTTTAGGATTGCCGAGTTCGACATCCAAACCCTGACTGTTGGGACTTGTTGTACTGAATTAGTACGTCCATGATAGGGTGCGATAAGAACGCACCGTTTCATCTTGATACGCTACGATGGAAAGTCACCATTTGAAGGGGTGTGATAGAGTCATATAAAAGACTCTTGAAGACAACCGTTGGCATGGTTGGCAGAACATACGCTTAGAAAATCGAACATACGCTTAGAAAATCCTCTCCTTTGTTTATCCCCTTTCCATAAAAATAAAAAAAATAAAAAAATAAAAAAGAAGGCACTACATTTCTTCATAACAAGAACAATCGGCATTTACGCTGTGAAAATCAGGTGCTTTCTTCATGATAGCATTCAGACCAACGTGAAGCATCATTTTTATTTGTGATTTATCCGCAATTCAATGATCATTTCAAGATAAATTATTGACTGCGCATCGGAAACAGGTAAATAGTCTTCCGCCAACTTGATTTCTAACATTGGTATCAAAGTCAGCTCATGATTTCTGCCTTATTTTTATCGAATTTTCTTGTTTATCACTTGATATCGGGATCAAGAGAATGAAATCTATTATGTTTGGATGTTTATTGCTTGGAATTGCTATCTGAATCGTCAAAAACGAACTGGAGCGAAGAATGGGTTCGGGGTTGCGTACACCCGTACGGTTTTGGCCAAATTTCGAAATATTTTTTCAACCAAAATCAATTTTCAAATATACAAGGTAAAAGTACTCATCAAGACTAATCCAACGGTGGGTCGAGCGTCGCCGAATGAGGCCGGACGCGCCCACACGCACGGCCAGAAGTCGCGGTACGTGGGCGCCACGTGCTCAAAGCGTTGGGAAAGCCAGTGCATGAGCGTCACATGCGCATCGGCGAAGCGACGCGTGCTGAGGTCATGGATGACATCATCCATGATATCATCTAACGGTCGGTAATTGTTGGGATGATGTCACCACTAGCGGCGGTTGGCCGGCCAGTCATTGACCTACGACCCGAGTGGAGACCCGACTCGAGACCCGACCCGTGACTCAACTCGTTGACTCGACCCGACCGTTGACTGGTCAATCGATCAAACCGGCGGTCAAATTGGTCGAACTAGTCAACAGTTGGACCAATCAACCGGTCCAATGGTCAAACTGATTGGACCGGCTAGAAGCCTGTAAGGCTCGCTAGCGCATGCGCCACACGCACCGCACACTTAAGCGACGCATGTGAGCGCATGGGAGCTCCGATTGCAGCGTGGTCGACGGTGTTTGGTTCGTATGGTTGAGCTCTAGACTTTGGTTTAATTATTTTGTATTTTTGAATTTTATAAATGTATGAAAATGTGTAGGAAACCCTAAGTACGTGTATTTTTGGGGGTTTAATATGTAATTTATTCTTTTTTAGCTTGTATTTTCGTATATTTTAGGAAATACAATAGCTAGCCTATATGAAAATGATGTCATATATGCTGTGTAGAGCTTATTTCGATGGTAACATGTATATAGTTTAATATACTTGCCGTTTTCTAGTTTCAAGAAAATTCAAATAATAGTAAGAAATCTTTGTTTTTCCGTTACATGTTGAATTACGATTTTGATTATAGTTAAAATATAATTATTTTTTGTACGTTGATTCACATCATGCTATGTTTTTGTGTTAATGGAAAAATGTAAAAATTACATGAGGTCATACAATTATTTTTTCTAGTGGGAGTCCATAGGTTGGTAGAATTCGAATGAGTTCTTACCTAGAACTTTGGCACAAATTAAACTAATTAATAATAATAGAACAATTGTACATAGGAGCTGATTGGGAACATAGTGAACTTTTGTTTCTATGTCTTTTGTTGAATTATCATTAATCTAGTTTGTTTTTACTGCAAATTAAATGTGTGTTACTCTAAAAATTGTGCTAGTATTGATTCTGCGTTTATTATGTCAATGTGTTAAAACAATTGATTATGGTTTCGGCATCCAAGATCATTGTGAATAACCTCAATAAGGGTGAGAAACTAAACGGTAACAATTATAATATTTGATATCGAAAGGTTCAGTACATCCTTAAGGAGTAAAAGGTTTTGGAAACCCTCAACCACACCATGAATGAACTTGAGCATGGAACTTCAGCTTAACACATGAGAGATCTAGAAACTTATCAAGCTTGGAAAAGGAAAAATAGCATTGCTCACATCACATTGCTGAGTTGTATGCAAAATAATCTTATGTGTGAATTTGAAAGTTATGATAAAACTCAAGTTATGTGAGTTGCCTTGAAAGATAAGTTTTGGGGTACATCTGCCACTAAGCTGAGGAGACTCACCATCAAGTTTAACACATACCGAAAACGCCTAAATGTAACGATGAGGCAGCATCTTCGGGAGATGTCAAACATGATTTGTGAGCTAAAATCGGCAGGTCACTCCCTTACTGATAAACAACAAGTTTAGACTGTTATAAGGTTTCTTCCCGACAATTGGGAGCATATGAAGATCAATATGATATATAATGAGAATATTGTCACTTTTGATAATATAGCACGTCATTTGAAATTAGAGGATGAGCGCCTAGAGACTGTAAAATCCTCTATCCATACTTATGTTGCTTAATCAAGTTCACGCAAAGCTTCGAGCTTTAAGCACAAAAGGAATTCTCAATTCAACAACAAAGGAAAGAAGATTGATCAGGCACCTAAGAGGGCTAAGACATTCTAACGCAAGAAGCGTGGTGAGAAGAAAGACAGGCCAAGATGAAGTGCTACAATTGTGGCAAGATGTGTCACTTTGCTCTTGAATGCACTGAGCCAAAAGAGGTACCCTATTACTCAATTACTTTAAGTAATGCTTTTGTTTCTAGCATTGTAATGCTTGCTGAATCTCATCCAATGTGGATTGTAGACTTAGGAGCAACATACCACATAGTTAGAGATCGAGAAACATTTGTGGAGTATCATCGAATTCAGCCTGGAAGAAGATGGATATATGTTGGGAATAACTCAAAAATTAAAGTGAAGGGTATCGGTACATGTAAATTAATTTTACGTGATGGTCAAAACCTATTCTTACATGATGTCCTTTATACTCTAGATATTCGACAAAACTTAGTCTCCGTAGTTGTTCTTCTTAGCTTAGGTTATGTATTGAATTTCGTGATTGTGTTGACATTTTGTATGAAACAGTTTATTATGGTTCAGGTCATATATCGAATGGTTTTATGGTGTTAGACATTGACTATGATCAATATAATATTAATGCCGATAGTTGTTTTTTTTTTAACTGCATCTTCTAGTAATGTTAAGATTGATGTAAGTACTTGGCATGCTATATTAGATCACATTAAGTTGCAAAGAATGCAAAGATTAGCTAGAGAAAGCCTTTTAGGGTCATTAATTAATGTTGATCTACCCGTATGTGAACATTGTCCAGCGGAAAAAATAACTAAAAAACCATTCAGTAAAGGGATTAGAACCAAATTTCCATTGTAATTCATACATTCTGACATTTGTGATCCTTTGAATGTGATGGCAAGGCATGGAGCCTCATATTTCATCACTTTCATAAATGACTTCACGCATTTCAGTTATATCTTTCTAATCTCCCATAAGTCAAAAGCATTAGATTGCTTTAGACGATATATGTCGATGTTAGAGAATTAGTTAAATAAAATAATAAAGGCATTGAGAACCGATCGCGGACGTGAGTATCTATCATAGCAATTCAAAACTCTTTGTGATGAAAATGAGATTGTATGACAATTGACTATTCCTAGTACTCTACAACAAAATGGGGTAGTTGAGAGAAGAAATATAACTCTATTAGAAATGGTTAGGTCTATGATGACGCGAGCAAATTTACATATCTTCTATTAGGGAAATATGTTATTGATTGTTGCCTATGTACTCAACCGAGTGCTCTTAAAATCAGTTACTTCTACCTCTTATGAATTATGGACCGGTAGGAAACCAGACTTAAGTAGTCTACGTCCGTGGGGATATGCAGCTTATGTTCATGATTCTTCCTACAAATATGACAAATTAGGCCCTAGAAGGAAGAAATGTATCTTTATAAGATATTCTGAGCACTCCAAAAGGAACGCGTTCATAGGTGAACAAACTGATAGAAGTGTGACCAAAATGGAGTCATGAGATGTCACGTTCTTGGAGAACGATTTTTCCAATAGAGGTGAGATTGATAAGAACTTCCAATTATATGAGATGGGAGATCCTAATAACACACCAACTGATGTTGTAGAGAGAAATGAAGATTTATCTCAACATGCAAGATCTAGTGGGAGTGTTGCATCGTCTGGTAAACTGAATTCAAGAAAAATTCAGTTGTGTAAAAGTATTCATTGTCATCATTTGGAGATTGAAGGAGAAGCATTTATGATTATTCAGAAAGACGATGCCAAGCCTAAAACTGTTCAAAAGGCTCTCTCATCCTCTGATAAAGAAGAATGGAGAAAAGTTTTGGAAGATGAAATGGAGTCAATGAGGGCAAATCATGTCTGGGACTTGGTTGATCTACTACATAATCGTAAGGCCATTGGAAACAAATGAGTCTTTAAAATTAAGCGAAGGGCGGATGGATCCATTGAAAAGTATAAGGTTCGCATTGTGGTGAAAGGTTATACTTAACAAGAGGGTATAGATTATGAAGAAATTTTTTCACCAGTTGTAAGATTTGCCTCAATACACTTTATTCTAGCTATCGATGCACATTTGGACCTTGAATTACATCAAATTGATGTAAAATGGCATTTCTCAATGGAGAACTAGATGAGGAAATCTATATGAAACAACCAATAGGTTTCATAGCTAAAGGTCAAGAGTATAAAGTTTGCAAACTTTATCGCTCAATATATGGCCTTAAGCAATAATCTAAATAGTGGTATCTTTGTTTTCATCGAGCCATAACAACTTTTGGTTTCATGATGATCGAAGAAGATCACTGTGTATATGTCAAGCAGTCCAAAGATAAGTTTATGATTTTATCAATTTATGTGAACGATATTATATTGGTTGGAAATGACAAGATTTTGGTTATCACAAAAAAAAAAAATAGTTGTCCTCCAATTTTGAAATGAATGACATGGGAGAAGCTGATTATATATTATGAGTTAAGATCAAAAGAGAATGATCAAGGAAACTCCTTACTTTATCACAAGAGTCTTATATAATGAAGATTCTTGAGCGTTTCAATATGCAGCATTGTAATCCCATTGATATTCCTATCGTGCAATGTGAAGGACTAAGTACTAAGATGTGTCCTAAAACTCTATAAGAAATTAAAATAATGAAAATTGTTCATTATGCTAGTGCGTAGGGGTGAGCGCAGTTCCCGAGTAGAACCGAGAATCGGAGAACCGCACCGGAGGGTCCAGTTTGGTTCCCAGTTCCTTTTCTCTAGGAACCGGTGGTTCCGGTTTTGGTTCCGGTTCTGGTTCCGGTGCCATCGGAATCAGAAGCTATCCAACAGAAAGCCCTTAAATCAAAAAACCCTAAATCACTCTTCACACATTCACTTCACGCATCATAGAACATAACTGAGTCTCTCCTACTTGCCTCGACACCACCGAACGTTGCTCAGCCGCTTGTCGTCGACACCACTCATCCCCCTGTGCAGGCCACTCGCTCACCCAGTCGCCCCCTTAACGCCATTCGCCGCTCGCCCAGTTGCCTCAACGCCACTCGCCATTCGCCCAGCCACCCAATGCCGCTTGCCCAACCGCCCTCTCAACGCCGCTCATCGCTCACCCAGCCCTCTCACCCAACCGCCCTCTCGACGCCGCTCATCGAGCCCTCTTTACACCACTTGCCTAACAACCCCGACAGGGCTCGCCCCTCACCCAGCCGCCCTCGACGCCGCTCGCCGCTTGCCCAGCCGCCCCGATAAGGCTCGCCCCTCGCCTAGCCTCCCCCGACGCCGCACGCCGCTCGCCCAAAGGAGGTCTCACCTCAACGGCTGCTAAGCAGAGGCTAGAACTTTTTGGCCACAACAAGCTTGAAGAGAAGAAGGCACTGAGATCACTTGTTGTTTTAAGGTAAATTCCTCTGTTCTATCTCTCTTTCTTTTTTAAGGTAAAATTTGAGTTATTGTGAAAGATAGTATCCATTTGTTTTTGATTCTTCCTTTGCAGGACGAGCAGATTGGCAATATGTTCTGTTAGTTTTATCGAAGAGAACAATGCAAGTAACGCTACGGCTGTGCTTATGGCTCGTCTCACTCCCAAAGCTAAGGTATGGGACTATGGCAATATGTTCTGTTAGTTACAATCAAGTGATCTTTGGATGTTCTTTGTTTTTTTGATGTTGTGAAATGGTTGTGGTGATTCACATGTATGATGCAGGTACTTAGAGATGAAAGATGGGGTGAGCATGATGCTTCAATCCTGATCTTTGGCCATTATGATCACAAACCGATCCATCTTCTCAAAGATAAAAGACTACAGCATTTATCAATAGAAGGTTAGTCATATAATTCCTCTAAATCATTGTGCTTATTGAAGCTTCATTATCTTGTTATATTATCAACTTAATTGATGATCTTGAAACATATAAGATGCTGGAATGTAGATATGTTTTGTTGCAATAAATAATTGTATTTCTTTGTTTTGTTGGATGCTTGACTGTCACTGGAGTAGTGTACATTGATTTATGAGGGCTTTAACTAAAGAAAGCATGTAGCGTAAAAGAATTGGAATCGTAATTTTGTCAGCTTAGCTGACCCTTCTTACAGTTTCCTTTTTCCCACTAGGTCGCTAAATAATAAATGTGACTCTCTTAATCTAAAAAAAAAAAAAAAGTTGGAACCTGGAACCAACCCTGGAACCTGTGACAGGATAGGTTCCAGGTTCCAAAAAATGAGGAACCTGTACCCGATGTTAGGTTCCAAGTTCCAAACGGAACGGAACCGGAACCGAGAACCGCTCACCCCTACTAGTGCGGTCAAAAGTTTGATGTATGCTATAATGTGTACTCGACCCAACATATGTTATACTGTGAGATTAGTGAGCCGATATCAATCAAATCTCAATCAAACACACTGAAAAGCAGTGAAGAGGATCATGAGATACTTGAAAGGCACCATGAACTATCAACTTTG
Organism: Eucalyptus dawsonii; assembly: GCA_016097615.1. Classification (NCBI taxonomy): domain Eukaryota; kingdom Viridiplantae; phylum Streptophyta; class Magnoliopsida; order Myrtales; family Myrtaceae; genus Eucalyptus; species Eucalyptus dawsonii. The sequence goes on from CM027875.1 coordinate 13,998,976, forward strand.
TTACTAAAGGAATTATTTATGCTTATTAGACTACTCAGATGCTAATTAGGGTGGAGACCTAGATGAGCGTAAATTGACTTCTAGATATGCGTTCTTGCTCAATGAAGATGTAATTTTTTTGAATAGCAAGAAATAGACATGCACAGCCTTGTCTACGATGGAGGCATAATTTATTTCATGCTCTGCCGCAGTGCAAAAAGCAATATGACTAAAACGTTTCTTAAAAAATTTAGCTACTATCACTAAGGTTCCAAGACTGGTGATAGTTTATTGTGATAGTCAAGCAGTCATTGCCTATATGAAGGATTACAAGTATCATGAAAGGACAAAACACATTAACATAAAGGACAACTTCATAAGAGATATAATTGCGTAGAAAAAAAAATGATCCTACAATACATTCTAACCAATAGAATGGTTGTTGATCCATTTACAAATGTTATTCCGAGAGATATATTCTTGACCCACATGATATCACTAGGATTGCGTAGAATGTGATATGTCTTATTATAGAGGATAATTGGTTTATGTATATGTGGACATATGAATTGTACTTGTCTGTTTATTAGTGACTTAATGTTTTATCAATAAGTACAAATCCATTATGAGACTAGCATAAGCACACATATATTATTGGAAAGTATATCAGCAGGCAATTATTAGCTCACTTATACGAGTGATCGCCTCAAGTGTTATACTTAGTACATTGAGATGAGACATTATGTACAAATAAATGCTAAAGAGCAAGTCTGGTACATAAAATATGTTGCTTTGATTGGAGTCAAGATAAGGTCTGTGATTTGTTTATGATAAGATCGAACATGATAGTCCCATAATCATATATGCTTGTAAGATGCCGGATGCGAGTACTTAATTGGGCGTTATAGAAAGCAAACTAATATAGCACTCGGGCTAAATATGAGTACGTGAGAAGAACGTGACTATGTTTAGGTTAAGATCCATATAGTGGATATATTTAATAAACGACATACGCTCTTATAAAAAGATAAATCCACTATAGCATGTAATTCATACTACATGTGCATTATACGACCAACAAGAGAAGGTGAGTGAAATAATTCCTATTTACTCATTGTGTGAGCCCTTGAGGTAATTTATAATTTACCTCATTTTGTGCCCTATGTTATTTCTGACTATGTTCTCGAAGTGAAAAATCAATGTTGCTACTTTAGCATGTTACTGGCAGTCATAAATAAATATGGCTTTATGGGACGTGTCTAGGAAAGTAGTTAGTCTGAAATAGAGAGGGACATAAGTGTGAAAGAAGACTGTTGTTATTTTACATTTATCACATGTATTTACTGGTCGACCAATTATATCGCTTTTTGTGGTTGCGAATACAATTATAAATACATGGACCACCACTTTGGTGGCCGCGATGATTTGGGCTCTCTCCCCCTCACGAATGGGAGGAGTTCAAATCCCCTCACAGTTGCTTGGGGTCATAAATGGGACGCCGGGGGTGGTAGGTCCCCCCGCTTATGTGTCCCCCTAGGTTTACTCACTAGGTATCGCCGACGGGGTTCCTAGATAACCAAAAATATATATATATACATGGTATTTTGAGAATAATCAAGTATAGCTTTTAAGGGATAAATATACTTGAACTGATGTAACAAAATATGTCCGGAGCACTGTGAAACATTTATCGTTTATTTCTTTTTCGGGATTGTAGCCATTATGTCATCCCTAACAGGTGCATAATTTGAGCTCCCAAGTACAAATGTACTCATTGGTCACACGGCTTACTTGCCAATATGAATTGTTTTGTAAGGTTGATGAATGTTAAATGTCTTATATTCTTGATAAAGCGTTATCAAGCCCATCATATCTAAGTGGGAGCCTCCCCCTCATTCGATATGAGCTTTGTCGCTCCGGTCATAATTAAAAATACCAACTAGGGTCCCTTCAAGTATGATGCTTCCACCATGAACTTCATCTATGGGGGTGTCCAAGTTGGACAAGCAATCATTCCCAAGAGCAAAGCCAACTTCATGAGCACCAAGAAGATCAATGTGAAGGTGACTTTGAACTCTGCTAATTTGCCTAGTGATTCAAATCTTGGGAGCAATTTGAGCTCTAAGATTATAAACTTGAACACTCAAGGTGAGTTCAAAGGAAAAATCAGAGTGATGTTCATGTTCAAGAAAAGGAAGACCTCTCAAATGAATTGCACCATGGCCATCAACACCACGACAAAGGTAGTCCAATCCTTGCTGTGCAAATGAAAATGAGCATGGGGATCATGTGAAATTATGATTTTCTGCTCTATTATTCTTTTGCAATTTATTTCATTCTTTTTGTACATATTGCTTATCGTTGTGCAAGAATTTTTTCGGCTTGTTTTTGGTAGACCATAGTTGTGCAGTAGTTGATCATTTGATATATCTATGCATTTTCTTTTTTCATCTTATAGATGAAAAGATGTGTGTAAATATACAAATTAACAAAAAAAAAAAACTTACAAATTTATTGACGGAGATGGGATCAATTTGTAAATTAATCAAAAAGATGCATAGCAGTCATGTTATAAATTCAGCTTAGTTGAACCTTACAATGAGTTCATGTCAGTGTCATGCTCGTGAGGTGCCCATGACTAAGAGATTGTACATTTTCGAGGAAGACCTCTCAAGATTGCCAAGATTCCGCAAGAGCTTCTGGAAGTTCCAAGGGCGAGCAATACAGTAATTGCGTCGAGATCTAAAACTCTCTAGGCATAAATACTAATAGTTGGTAGGTTAGGAGATGCAATCCCATGTGCCGAATCGAAGTACGATCAATGATTGTAATCTAAGGGCCTCAAGTCATCGCACGGTTATGATCCAAAACGATCAGCCCGTGACAAGTGGTATTAGAGCAAGAAAAGAGATCCGTTTCAAGAGATCGAGTAGCACCACCTGTTCAAGAGAATGTCAAGCCAAGAAGCTATTATAGATAGAGAGGCCATCCAAGTCAAGGAGACCACCAAGAGAAGAGAAGCCTCAATGGATGCCGTAGCTGCACTCAATGAGAAGCTCGTGAAGGTAAGGAGTGCCATTGCTGAGTTCATGAAAGGACTCGACAATGTGAGAGACCACATCATGGAAGTTGAGGTCTTGCTCCATGAAGACTTCACGAACAGTATCAACCAAGATACGACCTTGTTGCATGACAAGGACGAAGCCCTTGAAGCATTGATCGACTTTCTGAGGGAACGAGTCCAACGATCAACTTTCTAAGGGAATGAGTCTAAGTGATTGAGGAAGAGAATCCTCGTTGGAATGAGGTCAAAGCCATGAAGGCAGAGATCTAAGAGCTCAAGACCAAGCTCGCCCTATGCAAGATGAGTATCACGAATGCAATGATGCCCACACAAGCAGTGCCTAAGCTAGAGGTACTAAAGCCCAAAGAACTCAAAGGCAACTGATCCGTCAAGGAGGTGGACAACTCTGTATGGAGCATGGAGTAGTACTTTGGCCCATCAACATCCAAGATGAAATGATCAAGGTAAGAACCGCTTCAATGTTCCTCACCGATACCGCAAATGCTTTGGTGGCGTAATAGGTGCGACGAGACAAAGTGTAGTGCTGATCTTGTGAACACATGGGAAGACTTCTTGAAGGAGTTCTGAGACTACTTCTTCCTTGAGTTTGCTCAGCAAGAAGCCCATAGCAAGCTCCATTGCCTCGAACAAAGAGGGACGATCTAAGAGTACGTGAAGGAATTCACTAAACTCAAACTCCAAATACATAATCTTGGAGAGGGGAGGCCCTCAAAGTGTTCATGGATAGGCTCAAGCCATGGGCGCAACTTGAGCTTAAAAGTCGGGACGTGAAGAGTCTCACAAGAGCACTAAGTGTGGCCAAGTCCCTTGTCGACTTCACCAAAGTTGACTCATCAAAGAACCAAGCAAGGGATTAAAGGTCAAATGGACAATTTGAGAACGAAGGTGGAGACACTCCCCGTGCGCCAAAAGATCAAGGCTTCCAAGTCAAGACATGGGGAGAAGGAGCGTATAACCGTCTAAAAGGGTCGACCCCAAGCGGACTACACCACGAGTAAGTTCAATCAACCCCCGCTGTCTCCTAACTTTATTTGCAAATGTCAACGTTGGACCCAAAAATGCCCAAGGAAGGGTAAGATCAATGCTCTTCTCGCCGTAGAAGAGGAGGAGGAGGAGGAGTCCAAAGAAGAAAAGCGACAAATTCTGCTTGGAACCATGAAATATGTCAATGCCATTCAAATCTAGTCACTGTCCGAAAAGAAGGAAACCACCCCGAACACAGACATGTTCTTTGTGGAGATCAAGGTATGTGGGTGAGTCCTACACGCCTTGGTTGACATAAGCACTCTGAACATGTTCATGTCCACCAAGGTAGCTAAAGCCTTGGGACTTCACATGGAGCCAAATGGGAAATCGTTCAAGGCCATCAACTTGAACAGACTTGCAAGCATAGGAACAACTCCCAACATGGACGTCCGAATTAGAGGATGGAAGGGCAAGCTCTCCTTCGAGATAATCCCTCTTGATGACTATGATCTCATTTTGGGCATGCAATTCTTTCATAGTGTGAGGTCCATGATCAACATGAGGACCAAGACCATTATGATCCTTGATCCACAATGCACGGCGATGATCCCCATGATGAAAGGAGCGATCAACCCCAAGACCATTGCCATAATCTGACACCTTGAGGGAAGTTTGAAGACCGAGAAGCACACGACCGAGTCACAACCATAGCCGCCATCCTTGGAGAAGCTGACGGTAGGATTGGATCCTCCTACTTCAATTCACAACATGCCAATCCAAGTGCTCTTCCCTAAGGTTGGGTGCTTGCTACGTGCCATGCCCAAGCTAAAGTTGGAGTAATATTGTCCACCATTCAAGAGGCTTAGAACCAAGTGAAATCAAAATAAGAGGGCTCGAGCTCATGCCAAGAAGAATGCTCTCTAAGCCGAGACCAACGAGGGTGTCACCCAAATGGATGGGGGAGAATGTCACGACCGCAAGGTTCCCATGACTAAAGGACCATGCATTTTTTAGGAAGACTTCAGGGCGGGCAATACTGTAATTGCGATACGAGCTGAACTTTCTCGGCATAAATGTCGGTAGTTTGTAGGTTAAAAGATGCAATCTCATTCGCCAAATCAATGTATGATCACTGGTTGTAATCTGAGTGTCTCAAGTATAAAAAGAGGTGTTCTCCCCCTCATTTGTATCTATCTAACCATTCAATAATTTAAAGCTCCTTCCTCTCTTCCAGAGCTTCTCTTTCTATAAACTTTCTCCCTCTACGATTTGGGTAAACGAGCGAGTGAGTGATCAATCCGAGTAAAGCTTGGCTTAAGTGCCCCAACAATCCAAGTGATCCCAAAAGAGTCTAAGTCGCTGCACGGTCACGATCCCAAACGATCGGTCTGTGACATCAATCTATCAAAAAGAAAATTCTTTAAGTGATTTTCATGAGTCGTAGTATTGTGGGCCTAAAAAATGTTAATGATTTTGCTAATTGCCGGGCAGTCCTTTTGAAATTGTAATATTTCTGACCCCTTTTCATTATCGAAGTCAAAATGTGATCATGATACTATGATAACTCTCTCGATAGTGTCCCCTGCATGATCATTAATTTTTCTTTGTAATGATTTCTTTCCATAAAATATAAATTGAAGAATGAGATTATTTTACAAAAAATATTTTTTGTAGTACTTTTTTTTGGGTCAATTTTGTAGTACTTCAAACCTAAAAAATGTTAATGATTTTGCTAATTGCATGGCACTCTGTGTGAAATACTAGTAGTCAAAAAGTGACCGTGATACTATGATAACTCCCTCCATGGTGTCCCCTTCATAATCATTAATTTTTCTATGTGACAATATTTTTCCTATAAAATATAAATTCAATGATCAAATTATTTTGTGAAAAATGAATTATTCGAAAAATACTTTCCTAAAAATGATTGTTAGCATCATTCAGCAAAAATAATTAATAGAAATTGTTATCAATATTAACAATTAATATATATAAATATTTACGTTGATAATGAATATGTTTTTCATTTATTCAATTATTTGAAAGATACAAACAATCTTTTTTAAAAAGGTATTTTCGAAACTGTTGACTTTCTGGCAAGTGCCTGGCTAAGGTGAAAGCAGGTCATAATCGCAATGAGTGTGATGCAGACTTTTTACCTTCGTAAAAAAGAGTTTACATTTGCTCCATTTCACGGTAGCTTTTTGACTTGACTCACTTTGCGTTCATATGTGCGCGGAAGAATTTAGCAATAAGATAGGGAAAAGTGAAGGTGATATTTAGTATGTGAATTCAGGAAAGGCAAAACGGTATAATCCTCTCTTTTGATAAATTTGGAAAATGAGGTAAAAGGGAGGAAATGAAAATTTGGGAAGGAAACGATGAGAAATTATAATAATAATAATAATAATTATAAAAAGAAACTTTGTGAGAGGAGAGATGAGAGATAAAATTTTGAAGTTCTTGGTAGCCTTATGGGACTAATGCCAAAGACTTAAGTGCGAAATAATGTAATCCTAGACGTAAACAGAGAAACTTGAAAAGATTGGACATGAGATTTTCTGCTCTTATAAAAATTTTAAACTATGTGTAATCCTTAAACTATAAAAAAAAAAAAAAAAATACTTAAAAGTTTAGGTTTCATATCAAACAAGTTAAAAGTTTAATAATAACATTGCATAGTAGACCTAAGTCCATAGATCATTGTGTCATTTTTCTTTATTATAATATTTTTAAAAAGACCATATGCAGGGTCAAGCTGAACATGAGACACGCTTTGAAAGTTCAAAACCTCCTAAGTAGGGATTACTCTTCTTCGTCCAATCGGTCGTCCTCCGGTGGCGACGTGGCTGAAAATGTACGGTACTGATCTTTGAGAGGACTCTCGGAATCGAAACGTCTATTTGACCGAGAGAGGCCAAAGAAAGGAACCTAAAAAAATCCTATCAGCCGAAGACGAAATTCACCTTAAAAGACAAGGCATCTCTCTCGTTGGCGACTCTTTTTTTCTCCGTAAACTCGCGTCCATCTAGAAGTGAACATTCCAACGTAGGACAGACGCTCTTACCCAGTAGTCCAGATACCAATTTCCACGAAGGTGATCTGGTCTCACATCCGCTCTCCCTCGTTCGACACACTCTTGTCTGACCTCCGAGCAACTTTACATATAAAAACCTCAAACTGACCCCCCACACTTCTTCAAATCCAACCATCATTCCTATCCAATCTGGAGAAAAATTTAGCCAGAACCTCTAATTAGTTACAGGGTTTTCCAAGACATTGGGGATGGCGGAATCCAACCACAACGGCAGGGTTGACGAGGAGGCGTTGCTGAAGATGGAGGAGGAAAAGCGCAAGAAGAGGATGAAGTGGACGATCGGCATCATCGCCTTCGTCATCTTTCAGGTAGTGCAGGCTCTCTTCTTTGTGCTGGTCATTATGAAGTTCAAGTCCCCCAAGTTCAGGATTAGCAACTTCGACATCTCAAATTTAGACTTCAATCAATCCTCTCCCTCGTTCAACATGAACTTTGTGGCTCCAATCCGGGTCAAGAACACCAACTGGGGTCCCTTCAAGTACGATGCTTCCACCGTTGGCTTCACCTACGGAGGCTTCAAAGTGGGACAAGCGACCATTCTCAAGGGCAAGGCCAACTTCAAGTCCACAAAGAAGATTGATGTGAATGTGACTCTGAGCTCTGCTAATTTGACTGGCAATTCAAACCTCGGGAGCGATTTGCGCACTGGGCTCATGAACTTGACCAGTCAAGGCGAGCTCAGCGGGAAAGTAACGGTCATGTTCATGTTCAAGAAGAGGAAGATCTCACAGATGAAATGCAACATGGCAATCAATACCTCGACAAAGGTGGTATATGCCTTGTCATGTAAATGAGCATGCCCCGAAAAGTTGGTTCCACATCATGTTATGGCTTTGTATGCTTGGTTTAATATGTTTGTGATGCATTTTTCATGGATCTAAATCAAACTCAGTATTCTATCTCGTTTGAATTTGCCCTATGTTTTTGTACACATCACATGTATTGCAATTGGATCGGAGCTTTAGCTCAGTGTTTTTAATTTTGTTTCTCCCTAAATGGAATGACTACTACTGTTTATCTTAACGATCATTGTTAATGCGTCCATTCGTTTCACATGCATGTATGAAGAAGGCATATCGATCTGTCAAAGATCGCATACGGAGATGATCAGTTAGTCCTTATATACGTCATATGTAATAAGCTGTGTAGTTTGGTGTAGCTTTGATCCTATTGCTTAGTAATCTGCATTTCTTGTACTTGTGCCCTCCTTCTATCCGATGGGCGTTGTGGGGAATGTTGTCTAACCCACACTGCATTTTCTGGAGTAGTAAAAGAGAGTTAAGATGAATATAGTTCACCTGACCAAGAAAATGAACAAGACGAATATAGTTCACACGACCAAATCACAACACATCAATGTCCAGAGTTTTGACTTTTCGTACTCTGACTTATATCCTTGTCGGGACTGAGAAAATATTGGCTACCGCTAGGGTTTCACGCTGTCAAAATTCCAACCCATTCACCGGGCAAAACATGTCGCCCAGGCCCACCATGTTCTCTCTCTCTCTCTCTCTCTCTCTCTCTCTCTCTCTCTCTCCAGTAGCTCTTCACGCGCTCTCTCTTTCACTTACGACTCACAACTCCCTCCCCCTCACATGAGCTCTCCTCCGATGAAACACGTTGCCTCCACCTCCATCGTCCGAAGAACAGAGCGAGTCGAGAGAGAACTGTACATTAAAACCAAACACAATTTTTGAAGTAATTCTAAGCACTTTTCGCGGCGGAGTCGAAGGCAGCAGCGGCATGTACAGAGCAGGGCGGCAGCGACGTGGTTCATCAGACAGCGGAGAGGGTGAGAACAGAGCTAGTCGCAAGAGAGAGAGAGAGAGAGAGAGAGAGAGAGAGAGAGAGAGAGGGAGAGGGAGAGGGTCACATGATGTGAGAGAAAGAGCTCGTGAAATCGATCGGGTTAGGAGCAAGGAAGTGGACAGAGAGAAAGAACACTGGGGTTGGAGCGAGGAAGTGGACAGAGAGCAGAGAGCATGGAGGGCCCAGACGACACGTCTTGCCCACAAGAACAAGAGTCGAAGAGACGAGTCTTGATTCCTTTCAGCAAGAAGGCGAGGAACTCCACCTATATAAATATAGGCCGCCTCACCTATGGTATTGGCTGATGAGATGGGGAACTTGCATGACCTTACTCGAAATCAAATCACCCCAAATGTTGTTAACAAGGCTCGTGAGCTTCATGAGCGCAACAACTTTGGCGAGTATAACCTCATCAATAACAACTGTGAGCATTTTGCCACGTTTTGCCAGATCGGCCTTCGGGCCAGCACAGACATACTTGGTTAGTGCTTGTGAGTGGAAGATCAAGGAAATTAAACAATGGGCCATGAAGTAGACTAGGATTTCACACGCTGACATCCGAACGGTACCCAATATTTTCTCGGTTGACTTTCTCATCTAGTGTGGCATTATTGCTGGCACGATACATTTGTACTTTTGTCCTTTTCGACAATCCAAATTACTTGGGGGAAAATATTTAATTTAATTCCCGAATTCTTTCCGTTAGTTTTAATCCTAATTTTACTTCCTTAGTATAGTAAAGTTCAGTCTTTCCGTTAATTTTGCTATCGGGAGTTGCTGAAATCGATTGCCAATCGTTGTCGTGGTCGTTATGCCTGCCATGTCAAATGAGCAGGGCCCACATTTGTTGACATATCAAACCACAGCGGCAAAATTGAACTAAAAAAATCAAAGAGAAATCATTGCTGATGAAGTCTCGAGCAAGAGCAGTCAGCCCTCGGATGGCCAACTCACCCTTGCTCAAATCTGCATGAGGGCAAGCCCTATTCGTTATAGTGGCATTGCTCACTGCCACTGCCGCCATCGACGAGTGATTGATCATCACCACCACATACACGAGGGTAAATTATAAGCCTGATGAAGTCACATCTGGCAGCTATTACATTACATATTATTTTAAATGAGATGGCGACTCGAATAGGGTTATTGTCGAAACATCACCATGGATTCAACATCAAGATCAAGAAACTTTCGTGTTGTTTTGGAAGCATCATATTGCAAATCCACCCATTGAATTATAACGTGCAAAACATCGGGAATATGTTTCTTTCCCATGGAGAACAATCGAATCTGTAATGCTTTGTCATTCACAATTCATCGAATGAAAAAACGACATGGTATTTCGAATTACGTTAAGCTCCTTAGAGTCTTTCAATAATTATCTCGAATGTTTCGTGAAGTAACAATTTTTCTATAAATAAAAAAAAATGTAAACTATACTACTCTTAAAATGGCGAATCGTTAGATAAAATTTATCATTTAACGACTTTTCTTTGTTCTGACGTATTAGGAAGTTCATTGAAAGCGAAGTCTTCTCAAAAAGTCAGCCAAGGCAGGCGAAAGAGTCACGACGCTGCTCGTCCAGATTCTCCAGCCACACAACTTTCAGGTAAGCTTTCGGTCGAGCTCATCGCCCTAAGTCAGCATCAATTCTCATGCTCAGATCATAATAAAATATATAACATAAAATAATTTTCTTGACCTTCTAGATGAGCGTCCACATCACTAGAGGTGTTAAATGGGTTGTGCAACCCATTTATGGACCAATTTATGGTTAAATGGGTCATTAATGGATCAAGCTTTATTTCATAAAGCACTCATAATGGATTTTAATAGGTTAAGACTAAGATATATGGATTTTAAATGGGTCAGCTCTCTGACCTGTTTATGACCCATTTATCAACTTATTAAAAATGAACAAATTTAATTTCACTCAAAAGCTCACCATCTCTCTCTCATCTCTTTAACTTTACAATTTTTTTTTTATAAAAACCGAAATTATAATTAGTTTTTTTCTTCTTTTTTTCTTTCTTCTTTTTTTTTTCTTTTTTCTTCCTCCGGTCGTCGACACGGCGATGGCCGACAACTGGCAAGGCAAGCCTCGAGCTCGCCGAATCTAGCGAGGCAGAGGCCTCACGGACACCTAGCGAGGCTCGAGCCTCGCCAAATCCGGCGAGGGGTGAGAACGCTAGATCTGGTGAAGCGGAGGCCTCGCCGACATCCGATGAGGCTCGAGCCTTGCCAGATTCGATGAGGGGTGAGCTCGAGCTTGCCCGACGTCAGTGAGCCTCAAGCTCGTCGAATCTAGCAAGGCTGAGGTCTCGCCGACGTTCAGGGAGGTTTGAGCCTCGCTGATCTAGCGAGACTCGAGCTCACCGGGTCGTGAGCTCGAGGCTCGCCTGTGGCCGGCGGCCGGCCAAAGAAGAAGAATAAAAAGAAAATTAAAAATTAAAAATTAAAAATTGTATTTAAAAATAAAAATAATTAAAAATTCGATTTTTTAAATAATTATTTTAAAAATTATAAAATTTGTCCAATGTATAAAACTATTTTAGTTTTTAAATGAACCCATATATATATATATAAGAAATAATTTTTCTTTGAAAAATTATTGATTGGATTTGTATTGCTTTGAAGTTTTTAGTAATATAATCTTTTAAAAAACGTAAGAATAAGTTTTCCTAAATTTGGTTAAATATGAAAATATTTTATTAATATGGGTCGGGTATGGATTGGGCGGGTATAAGTCGAAAAATTTACATTAGACATAAATATGTCATAAATGGGTTAATGGATCAATTTGGGTCGACATATTAGTGACCCGACCCAAACCCAACTCAACTCACCCGTTTAACAGCTCTACACATCACAAAACCATCATTTCCATCAAAAAATCTTATTATACATTTAATCCGCCACACAAAAACCAAATTTATGGCTAACGAATCTTATTATTTTTTTTATTTCTCTTCCGTTAATTTCATATTGAGTAGCTAGGGATCTCTGCCGATTTTTCCGTACGTTGATCCTCATCCGTGAATAGGCTGGAGATTTAACTGCAGTTATCTTTTTGGGATTTTAAGTTGGTAATAGAAAGTTCTTGTTCACAAACGGATCGGGATCTATATCAGTGGCTGCTGGAATGTTCAGTTTAAGACACCGACGAAGCACAATTCCACCATAAGCAAAACCCACCGTCACAGCCACACGAAGTGCAAGTGTGAAAGACCAAAATCAGCGAGACACCTAAACTTAAATCGTCTTTGCGAATAACAAGGTAACCTCAAATCAAGGATGGGGCAGGGAACCAAAGCTATGGCCTTCGGCTTGCTAATCGAGCTTTAAACCACTCGATGAACCAACTGATCAAAAATATTGATGAGTGTTGAACACGATCCACTTGTATTAATGTGCATGTCGTCATCATCCATTTGGGCCTTGTCCGTCTGCTTTGGGACTACTATCTCGGGGATAGCGGGTGCAAGAGTCTGATGCACTTGGAGGGATTGCATTTGATCTGTCATAAGTTGCATAGAGGTGAGCAACTGCTGGAGTTGATTTTCCACAGCGGTCATACGATCACGCATTTCGATTTGGTCGGCCATTTTTGCTCTTGATCGTGTAATGATGGGCGAACGTGGAGGATCCGTTATCACCTAGTTTGAAGAAACGGACAAAAATAAGTATCTCATATGAAATACACCGGTCCATGGCAATGGTCTAAAACTTTTATTCATTAATGGAGTTTTTGACAATCCTAACAAAATAGAAGCAAGATTGATTCAAGCACTTCATTAATGAAATAGAAGCTCGAAATGCCCTAAACAAACAAACTAGGAAAGTAAATGACTCAACTTCCTAAACATTAATCTAGAAATGAAAACAACAAGATTGACTCAAACACTTCATCTAGCTTGATCAATATACACTCGGGACACCACTCGGCGCAATCGCTTATTCTCCTCTTGAGTTTTTTCAGCAACCCTTTTGAGGCGTTTATTTTCAGCGCGATTGGTGATCTTCAGTGGCGCCTCTGGTATCTTTGGAAGTAACTCCTCTGAAATCTTGTGTTGTTGAATGTATTTAATTGAGGCATAGTACTTCATTTCTTTGCCCTTGAGCTCCTCCTCGGGCCACTTGAGTTTTCGTGGCTGGCACATATCCCACATTGATTTAATTGTGAGAATGGAATCTTCATGGCCTCGGTCTCCATCAACGAAGTTGGCTCGGAATGGATCTGCTTGCAATGCCGGGGGAAGCTCTTGCACAACTTGATATTGACGGGTCACTTTAGTTGGATAGTATTCCGTTGCTCCAGTGAATCCCAATAGAGGGACTGGGCCAACACCTCCACATGAAAGTCTCGCCACACGAACTTGGAACCACTTAGCATGCCATAGGAAACCCTTCGAAGTCGGTTTTTTCATGAAAGCTAGCCATCTAGAATAATGGTAATCCGGTGCATGTTTTTGGTTGTTCTCAAATCTCATAATAGGGTGATTAGAGTTATTAACATCAAGTATAGTCATTGAACCACCAAACCCTTTTATATGAGAAAGAAACCAAATTTGTAAAAGCTCGGGAGAGGAATGGAATGTCTTATCACCGCTTCCTTTAAATCGAGTGAGGGAAAGAAAGGTTTCAGCCAAAATAGTGTTTACGAAATTTTTTCCTCCCAACACTTGTTCAACCAAGTGAGCCATCAAAGGGTTAATAGCATTCTTGCAATGAGGAAAAAGTATAAACCCAAAGAAAGCCAAAAGGAAAACCCTTCTCATTTGAAATGAATTGCCATTTTCAAAACATTCTTTTAGAAAAGATAAATGACATGTATTGCGGTGAGCTTTTAAAACCTTTCTTACATTATCCTCCTTAATTCTCAGAAAATCGGATAAGGCCACAACGGGGTCTATTCCGATAGGTGGATTAATTAATTCAGCTTTCAAAGATTTTCCTATGGCAATGCTATATTCTTCCAAGGTGGGCGTGAGTTCATGCTTACCGCCAAAGATGAAAGTAGAAGTCTCGGGGCACCAACAATGAGCAAGTGCTTGGATGAGGCCGCCATGGATGTTGATACGCAGCAATGGAAGTAGTCGACTAATGTGTGACTCTACAAATTGATGGCCAGCTTGGTCTAACTTGTCCCACCATGCGCTAAGCTCTTCCTTTGGAGGGAGAATAATTCGAATATCCGGTATTCCCATTGTATATTGATCAAGACTCAGGATAATCCTAATGCCATGGACCGACAAAATGATATAATAAAGTAAGTAGATTGCAAGAGTGCGAATTTAGAAGACTTACTTTACCGATAAACAAAGGGCAATCACATAGACATGCGCATGGTAAGTGGCTCAATTTCTAGTCTATCAGGCTTAACAAAGTGAAACCACAAGAATGATCAGACTAGCCGCGGGCGTGCGAACTAAGTCGGGTTCTCATGACTTCGGCTTGGTCAAAGAGCCGACCTGGGTTGCGGGCATGCAAACCGAGGTAGGTACTCCTAACGCCGGAAAAGAAACTTCGAGATTGAGATGGGCAACTCATACCGCAAGCATGCGGTCGAAGTGGTATCCATCTCAATACCATCCTAGATGATCCTATGCGGCCCAGGTCCGGCGGCAGGTTGTGTGTGCAATAGTGTAGTGCTAGATGCAAGACATGCACGACAATTTATATCAAGCAACACTTCATAAGTGAAAATAAACCATACATTCCTACACCTCCCTGCAAAACAAATGTCAGCAAACACTTCCCCTTATACCTCCCATTCTGCAAGAACATTTAACACCTTAAATGTTAGGGACGTACCTGGGATCCTCGCTGCCAAACAAAAATATTTTTCAAAAAGAAAATTGGCCTAAGTCCACTAAGAGTTTCAACTCAAGTCCCCAGCGGAGTCGCCAAGCTGTCGCGACCTTCCCGAAGCACGGGTTTGGACCACCTAAGGGTTCGGCTAATGGATTGCTAAGCCTAGACTTAGCTCGGGCTCTCCCAAACCCATACCAATTCGCGACTTAGGTTCAAATTCTTAACATGCAATTGATTTTTCATCATGGAGTCGCCACTAATCTATTTTTGGTGGGTCGATTAGAAACCCAAGTAAAGTAATGGGAGAATTACTTCACTCCTACGAACCAGAGATTGTGAGTTCGGGGACTTGGTTACACTAGATTTCTCTAATGCCCTTTCGGTACCATTCTTTAAAAAAAAACATGTTTTGCAGGCAGCTTGGATTGATTTTAATTCACTTTTCTAACATGTGAGGTGATCATGCGGATGCGCAAACCACCAATTTAACATCCAAGAAAGCGATGAATAAATTGCAGGACTTACCTCATAGCAACGAAAGCATCTGCATTGTTAGATCAGAATTCACATCAACAGACCTAAATGTGATTTCTAATTAACAGGCAAATTCCCCCTTTTTTTTTTGGTTTTCACTTATTTAATGAGGATCATGCAATATGCAATGCATCTACTAATCTAACATGGAATGTCATGACAATGTGTTCTAAACTACATGACATGAGTAAAATATTATTATTTTTTTTTGTGTTTTCTTAATGAACATGCAACAATTAAATATGCAAATCAAAATGACCTAATTATAATGACGGGCAATTTTTAATTAAATGAGCCTAATTCTACATGACGTGCACATGATATTTCTATTCCTAAAAATGCAATTTATCCTAAAAATTGAAACTAATTTATCTAAAGACAAATTTTGTATTTTTCATGATATTCGAAATTAGGAGAAACGCAAAAATTACCTAGCTAAATTAAAATTCCAACCAATTTAAACTTAGGATTAAGTCATACTAAATCCTATTTTAAACTAAGATGTTATTTTAATCTAGCAATTTCTAACCTAAGATGCAAATTGCTCTAAACTTAAAATGAGACATGCAATTCTATTCTAAAATGCGTGATGATTTTTTAAGAAAATTAGTGATTAAAACACTAAAAAAAAAAAACTACTAGGGTGAAAATTAAAGAGACGTGCTATCTCTTCTAAAACATGCATTTTAAAAAAAGCCTATTACGCAAACTATAAGAAACTAGCATCCTAAATTAATTAATTTTTTTGGGATTTTTTGTTATAAAAATTTGAAGTAAAAGTCTAATTCTAGATTGGCACGTGCAATTCTAAAAAAACTAATATCCTAAATGCATTTTTTTGGATTTTTTTTTTTATTAAAAAAACGAAATAACTAAATATGCTAACCCTAGCCCTAATCTAACTCACATTTTTTGAACTTTTTTTTTATGCAAAAACAAAAGTTAATTCAAATAACCCGATATCCAATCCAATCAAGATAAGATTAATACCCAAAATTGACAAACCATATCTCGCGCATGAGATTGGATTGTCGATTTTTGATGAGATCACGAAGTCGGATTTGGCGCGAAAATCAAACTCCTAATCCCAAGTTTAAGGGGTTATTTCACATTGGAACCTCAATCATGCATTAATGAATAATCACACTAAAAAAACCTATATAAAAACAAACTATAAACTATGTAAAAAATAAAGATAGAGTAATAATAAAAAAAACTACCTAATGTTCCCCTTTTGTTTTTTTCTTTTTTTCTTTCCCCACGCACAGCTTGCTCGTGGGTCTCCAAGGTGGCGCTCCGGCGAGGACCGGCACGGCTCACGGACGGCAGGAGGAGGGTTGTGGAGGCGGCTGGTGTCACGGCTCGGTGGGCGGTGAGCTGCGGGGACGTTGCGTTGCCACGGGCGTCACTCAGAGGCTGGAGGCGTGACAGGGCACGGCGGTGACTGGCGGAGGCGCGGCTCAGCGGCGTCTTCCGGCGGGCAAAGGGCCGATGCAGTCGGCTCTGGCTCTGGCGGAGGCGAACGGGTCGAACTGCAGGTCCAGGCGAGGCGGCGAAGTGGAGGGTGGAGCGCGGGGGTTTTGCTAGTGCGGGCGGTCAGAGGCGCGACTCACCGAAAGGAGAAAGGTTGCTGGCGCGGTGACGGGCCGCTGCAGGTGCCGAGCGGGTTGCAACGGCAAGAGAGTTCAGGGCTCCGGTGGTAATAGGCAGCTGCAGAAGTGGCCTTGCATGTGTTGCTCGAAAACTCGAGCTGCAGGAGGCGGGCGAGCGGAGGTGGCACTCGGAGGAGGGTGCTCGCGGCGTTGGACGGTGGCGTGCTCGGAGACGACGAACGGGGCTCGACTGCTGCAGGTCACGAGCAGAGCGGAAGCAGCGGTGGAGTTGCTCGGGCTTGCGGTGGCTCGATTGCTGCAGGTCACGAGCAAAGCGGAAGCAGCGGTGGGGTTGCTCGGGCGTGCGGTGGCTCGGCCTCCGGTCCTGGCGTCGCGGGTCGGCAGCAGAAGCGGCGGAGAAAGAGCCGCGTCGGTTCGTTGTGGGTTGGTGCAGGGGGGGCAGCCGAGCGGCCAAGGAAACTCCGAAGAAGATGAACAGTAGGGGTCTTTTCCTCTCCTTTTTCTGCTGTTCGGTCACTTCTTTTCTCTGTCTCTCTCTCACGTCTCACTCTCTGCAGTCTCTCTCTCTTGCTTTTTCTCTTCTTTTTTTAATCTCCTCCCCCTGACTTCATCTTTTCTTTTTTCTCTCTTACGAGAGTCTCTCCTTTTTTAATCCCCTTTCTTCTCTCAACTCGTGTGTCTCCACACGGGCTCTCCTTTTTTAATAGCTCTTACAAAACCTCTTTAGTGAATTTTCTTCGTTTTTTCTTCCCCCCCGGACGCGGCTTCTTGTGGTCTTATTTATAAGCCGTCCATTGCCTCTTGAAGATAGCCAATATTATTGTGACAAGATGTAGTGCAACTTTTCCAGAATTTAAGCTGAACGTTGCCCCTTTTTTTTTTAATCTTTGCCCTTTTTTAATCTTCTTTTCTTCTGACAAACTCTTCCTTCATTCATTTTTTTTAATATCTTCCCCTGACTTCATTTTTTCTTGTCCGAAGGAGGAGCCCCTTCCCAATGAATATTTTTTTAGCTCTCTCTCTCTGACACTCTTCTTCCCCCCCGGTACTTCAGCAAGGAAATATTCTAACAAGCGCCTGTCCCATTTCGTGCGTGTATGGCAATGCATTAATGAGGAGGTTTCTTCTTGGTGCCACCAAAGCTGACATATTGTATAATATTATGGGCATATTATAATAATACAATATGGGCTGCTTTTGCTTCTTTGAAGATTTCTCCCGAGTCCGCACGTCCACCGAATTTGTGCATGTATTAATGAAGGGGAAAAGTGCCAAAATGGTCCTAAACCTTTTGTCATTGTGCCGATTTAGTCCTAAATCTTTTTTTTGTGTCAATTCAATCCTAAACCTTTTAAAGTTGTGCCAATTCAGTCCTTTCCGGCCAATTTGGCCGGATTTTACTGACTGGACACCGGCCGGCTGACGTGGACAACTTTTTACTAATATTTTTGAATTTTTGAATTTTTGAATTTTTTATTCTGCTCTTTTTCCTCCAGCCGGTCGCCGGACCTCGGCGCGACCGCCAGATGACGGCCGGCGAGGTCGAGGTCGACCTCGCCCGGCCACCTCGCCGATGGCCGCGGGGGCGACCTCGCGCGGGCGGCGGGCTCGCCCTCGCCGGATCCCGGCGAGGGTCGAGCCTCGCCCATGGCCGGCGAGGCTCGACCTCGCCAGATCCGCCGAGGGCGAGCCTCGCCCGCCCCGCGCGAGGCCGCCCTCGAGGCCTGGGCGGCGAGGCTCGCCCTCTTCGGATCTGGCGAGGGTCGAGCCTCGCCCATGGCCGGCGAGGGCGAGCCCCGCCAGCTAGCCGGATCTGGCGAGTGAGGGGGTTCGAGCAGGGGGAGAGAGTCGGAGGGGGTAGACCGCCGGCCACCGCACCTGAGCCGCGGCCGATCTGGGCGGGACCTGAGAGAGAGAGAGAGAGAGAGTCCTCTCCGGCCAAGCCGAGGAAACCCTAGCCACGTGAGACCACCGCTGCAATGCTGCCGCCCGATGCCGTCCACCGCTGCTCGCCGACCCGCCGCCATATCCGGCGAGCTGGCGCGGCTCGCCCTCGCCGCCCAGGCCTCGAGGGCGGCCTCGCGCGGGCGGGCGAGGCTCGCCCTCACCGGATCCGGGCGAGGTCGAGCCTCGCCGGCCATGGCGAGGCTCGACCCTCGCCAGATCCGGCGAGGGTGAGCCTCGCCGCCCCGCGAGGTCGCCCCGCGGCCACGGGCGAGGTGGCCGGCGGAGGTCGACCTCGACCTCGCCGGCCGTCGCCCTGCGGCCGGTCGCCGAGGTCCGGCGACCGGCTGGAGGAAGAAGAGCAAAATTAAAAAAATAAACAAAATAAAAATAAAAAAAATTCAAAATATATTAAAATATTAATAAAAAGTTGTCCGTCGCCGGCCGGCGGCGACGGCAAAATCCGGCCAAATTGGCCGGAAAGGACTGAATTGGCACAACTTAAAAAGGTTTAGGACCAAATCGGCACCAAAAAAAGGTTTAGGACCAAATCGGCACAATGACAAAAGGTTTAGGACCATTTTGGCACTTTTCCCATTAATGAAGAATAGACAATGGACATGCGAGAGCTTCTTTCCTCATTTTTTATGCGTGTTCAGACCAGCGAAAGAGGGACCATCCTTTTATGCATGCAATCGACCGCGAGCCCCTGCTTCTTGTTGTCCTCTTAGTACCGATGCAAATGTGACTACGTGAAATGCAATTTTACCACTTTTTTTTTTTAGGAGTTAAAGATTAATCCCTAATTTTCTATGCAATTAATTACTACATGATTAGTCAAAATTTAGGTGTCAACATAGGGTTAACAACATTTGTATAAACCGTACGGTAAAGATCTCGGAGACTATTCTTGCATTCAAAGTTTCGATGGGCCGATGTTTTGTTTAAACAAGCCTCTCGTTGCTGACAAATTCCTGCTCGCGGTTTCGTCTAGAAAGTGAACATTCCAAGGACGCATTTGGTGACTCGGAATTCAAATAACTTCTTCTAGGAAAGAGCCCGCCTCCATTTGATCATATAATATCATGGATATCCAATCCTATATATACCCTACCAATTTCTCATTTCAATCTCCACAACTTCTGCAATCTCCAAAGTCGAAATCACAGAAAGCAAAACAGAGAGAGAGAGAGAGAGAGAGAGAGACTTTCTGTTTTCTATTCTTCCATCTCTTCCAAAGAAAGAAGAATTAAGAATGTCCAAATCCGATCACGAGTCGCTCCATACCATGGACGAGGAGGCAAAGCGCAAGAAGAGGATGAAGTGGACGATCGGCATCATTGCCTTCGTTATCTTTCAGGTAGTCCAAGCTCTCTTCTTTGTGCTGGTTATTATGAAGTTCAAGTCCCCCAAGTTTAGGGTCAGTGAGTTCGACATCCAAACGTTGAACGTCGGGACTCAAGCCTCGCCCTTGATCGACATGAGTTTCACCGCTCCGATTCGGGTCAAGAACACGAACTGGGGTCCCTTCAAGTACGATGCCACCACGGTGGACTTCACCTATGGAGGTGTTCAGGTGGGACAAGCAGCAATTCCAAAGAGCAAGGCCAACTTCAAATCCACCAAGAAGATCGATGTGAACGTGACTCTTAGTTCAAATGCCTTGCCCAGCACTTCGAATCTTGGGAGCGAGTTGAGTTCAGGGATCATAACATTGAACAGTCAAGGTGCGCTTACAGGAAAGGTGACAGTCATGTTTATGTTCAAAAAAACAAAGACCTCCCAAATGAATTGCACCATGGCAATCAATGTAGCGACAAAGACGGTCCAATCCTTATCCTGCAAATGAGGATTAGATAGTGCGATCCTCCATTAGAATGCTTGCTGGCTTTTCTTTTCTGTTTCTTTTTGTGTGGATTGCATAAGATTTTGTACTACATCTTAGCTTTTTTCCAATTGTAATTTGTTGTCACTGTTATTGAATCCTAGGATGTGAACCTTTAATTAGTCTGTTTCTTTCCTCACTTGGAACTTGGGAGCAAGAAAAACTGTTACTAAACATTGGGATTGTCTTGACCCGTATATATAATGAAAAGCCTATCGCTATATTTCCTGTATATTTTTTTTCATATATCTTTTGTATTTACAGGGCTATGTATATACACAAGTACTGCTAGGGTAACAATCGCCTATTAGGCTAAATATAAGCTAAATATTAACTTTCTATACATATCACTCCTACAAATCAGTTCATGCCAATACTCCCCCTCAAGTTGGTGCATAAATGTCACCGATGCCCAACTTGTCAAATGAGCTATAGAAGGCCATGCTCAAGACTGCCTTTGTCAATATTTTTGCTAGTTGAGCTTCAAACCTCACAAACGGGAATTGAACTATCTTTGCATCTAGATTTTGCTTAATAAAACGACGATCAACCTCAATGTACTTGGTCTGGTCATGCTACACGAGATTATGCGATATGTCAATAGCACACAAAAGAGCTTTATCTCGGATCTATGAGAAAATCCCAATTCGAACATCAACTTTCTAAGTCATAAAAGTTCGCTTAGCTGTTTTGCCATCCCTCTGAATTCTGCCTCCATACTTAACAAAGTCACCACTTTATGTTTCTCACTTCTCCAAGTGACTAGATTCCCCCCAACAAATACAAAATACCCTAGAGTTGACCTCCTGTCATACACACTCCCTCCCCAATCTACATCCATGTAACCTTCAATTCCAATATGACCAATCCTTAGGAATTGTAACCCTCTCTTAAGACATGCTTTCAAATACCAAATTATTCTCACCACGGCATTCATATGGTCTTCACTGGGAGCATGCATGAATTGACTTACGATACTTAGTGCATATGCAATGTCTAGACATGTATGCAATAAGTACATCAACTTCCCCAATAATCTTTGGTATCTCTCCTTATTTGTTAGTACTTGATGGGGGTACTCTCCAAGTTTATGATTCAGCACAATTGGGGTATCCACTGGCTTACAGTCTAGCATCCCACTTCTGCCAACAAATCCAGTATGTATTTCCTTTGAGACGAGAATATTCCCCCTTTTGACCTTGCTACCTCTATCCCCCATAATTACCTCGATTCGCCAAGGTTTTTCATCCCGAACTCTCCAAAAAGCCTCCTTTGGAATGAAGTGATTTGTTCCACATCATCCCCTATAATGATCATATT
Source organism: Eucalyptus dawsonii (assembly GCA_016097615.1). NCBI lineage: Eukaryota > Viridiplantae > Streptophyta > Magnoliopsida > Myrtales > Myrtaceae > Eucalyptus > Eucalyptus dawsonii. The sequence continues at coordinate 14,021,022 of CM027875.1, forward strand.
GTCAACATAGATTATCAATGTAGTTATCTTCCCTTCTCCTCATCAAAGAAACAAGGTGCGATCCGACTCACTTTGCTTGTACCCACTTCATCATTACCTCACTAAATTGACAGAATCAACCTCTTGGTGATTGCTTCTAACCATACAAGGACCTCTTCAATTTGCATACCACACCTGGATGTGAGGGAGACCTGTATCTTGGTGGTACATCTATATAAATCTCCTCCACCTGGATGTGAGGGAGACCTATATCTTGATGGTACTTCCATATAAATCTCCTCCTGAAGGCATTCTTCACATCAAACTGATGTAGTGGCTACTCTAAATTAGTTGCAAGAGACACCAAAACTCGAACAGTGTTAAGTTTTGCAGTAGGAGAAAAAGTCTCTTGGTAGTCAATTTCATACATCTATGTGTAGGCCCCACTCTATAATATTGTTTATTTTGGACACGAAATTCTCACGGCTTTAAAACGCGTTACACAGATTAGAGGAACCCCTTCCCTACGCATGTCCAGGGACCAACGGGGACCGAGGCGTGAATGCACCGTTATCCCTTCCCCCTCTCTTGGTAGTCAATTTCATACATCTATGTGTAGGCCCCACTGTGTAATATTGTCTGCTTTGAACACGGAATCCTCACAACTTTAAAACACACGCGAATGCACCGTCATCCATTCTCCCTCTCTTGGTAGTCAATTTCATACATCTATGTGTAGGCCCCACTATGTAATATTGTCTGCTTTGAACACGGAGTCCTCACAGCTTTAAAACGCATTACACAGATTAGAGGGACCCCTTCCCTACGCACGTCCAGGGATCGATGGGGACCTAGGCGCAAATGCACTGTCATCCCTCCTCCATGTGTTAAGTTTTGCAGTAGGAGAAAAAGTCTCTTGGTAGTTAATTTCATACATCTATGTGTAGGCCCCACTGTGTAATATTTTCCGCTTTAAACACGGAGTCCTCACGGCTTTACAAAGTGTTACATAGATTAGAGGGACCAAGCCTTATAAACTAGCCCAAAACTCCCCCTAAGCAATGTGGGACAAGAGAGAGACCCATTCCCTATGCATGTCCAAGGATCCTCACTGTGGCCACACATGTAGTCAAGAGTCGGCTTTGATACCACTTGTAAGGACTCGGGCCCCACTATGTAATATTGTCCACTTTGGACATTGAGTGGCTTTAAAACGCATTACATAGATTAGAGAGACACAAGCCTTATAAACTAGCCCAGGAATCCCCCCTTAAGTGATGTGGGACAAGAGGGGGACTCCTTCCCTACGCACGTTCGGGGACCGAGGTGTAGACGCACCGCCATCCTTCCTCCCCACGCACCGCCACTTGGGCTGTCACACTACCAATCTCGCTTTGTATCTTTCGATGGATTTATCCGCCTTATACTTGACATAAAAAATACATTTGCATCGCATTGTTTTCTTTTCCTTAGGCAAGTCCACTAATTCTACATTCTATTCTTCTGCAATACTTCATATCTTTTTCCATAGCCTGAACCCATTTGGAATGTGAACCGAAGATACAACCAATGCAAACTCCTTCAATGGTTCAAACAACCTTCCTATTGAGACATAATTTGCGATGGAATATTGCGATCTCCTTTCTTCGGCGTCTGGTGAGTATCAATTTGGGGGCTTTTTCCAATTGTGCCTAGCAGGTAATTTATATGCCACGGACATATTGGATTCATCAAGCAAGTCAAAGGCAATATGAGAGATTACCTCAAGAAAATCCTCATGAACTTGGTCGAGTACTAGAAGGGAAAAAGGTTGTTCGACTTGTTTGTGTGTGGGTATTTCGCCCTTGTCGGATCCTACAAGGCTTCTGTAGCTACACCTATCGCAAATTCACCAGCACCAGCACCATCTGTCACCTGCCCAGTAGCTCCACCATCACCAACCGCACTAGCACTACCCTTGTCACCCATAATAGCTCCAGCACCAGTCGGAGCTTGCCCGACTCCACCATCACCAATAATCGAAGCTTGCCAGCCCCACCATTACCAATGTCGTGGCTATCATCGACACTATCATCATCCCCAACAACTGCGTCCCTTCTTCCAAGTATAACCCTAGCAACAATCTCCCACAAATTCTTCCTTTCTAGCCAATTCTCCCCTCGAAAGGTAGAATTGGTTCTCAGGAAAAAAAATTCTCCTTTGACAAATGTGACATCCATAGTCACATAGGTTTTCTTAGTAGATGGGTTGTAGCATTGATAGCCTTCTTGATGAGTATCATACCCCAAGAACACACACTATAAGGCACACAGTCAAGTTTGGTACATCAGTTCTTCGGGATGTGAACAAACGCAACACATCCAAACACACATGGAGGAATTGTCAAGACTAATGGCAATGGAATGAATGTAGAAAGAGCTTGTAGAGGCATATGGAAATCTAGCACACTTTCGAGGGCATTTGGTTGAGGAAATGGACCATTTTTTTTTTGTAACCAAGGACTCCACCACGGACCCCCATGCCCGAACGGCTCCTGAGGGCCGAGCCCCTATACCTTGGAGGAAACTAACCCAACAATCCACCACTAGGGCCCCCCACTTATATCGCTAGCAACTGTGGGTTTCAAACTCTCAACCTCTACGATGAGGGAGGGACTCTCAATCAACGTAGCTACTCACGGATGGGTGGAAATGCACCGTTGTAACAACGACATTATCCCAAAAACGTGGAGGAACATGTCCTTCAATTAAGAGGGTTTGAGCGGTCTCGAGGATATGGAAATTCTTTCTTTCTGCCACTTCATTCTATTGTGGAGTCTATGTACATGAAGTCTCATGAATGAGACCATGCTACTAGAAGTACTCCATAAGATATCGATTCACATACTCTCTGCTATTATCACTCCAAAGAACTTGCAATTTAGCATCAAACTGTGTTTGAACCATCTTGTGAATCACTTTAAACACATTATCCACTTCATCCTTAGTTTTCATCAAGTAAAGCCAAGTCATACGTGTGCAATCATCAACAAAGATAACAAGCCTTTGACAATCCAAGATAGCAATAATAGGAGATGTGCCCTAAACATCAAATGAACTAACGAAAAAGGCATGTTATTCTTATTCAAACTTATGGGAAAGGAAACACGGTGGCTTGTAACCAAAATGCAAGTCTAGCAATAGAAATCCAACTTTTTTAGATCCAAAGATAACTCAAGAAACAACTTTTTCATATATTCAAATGAAGGATGTCCCAATTGTCAATGCCAAACCCAAATTTGTTTCTCTTTATTGCTAGGTGAACCCCAGACCTAATGCACACTTCTAGACTTGAAATCATCTAGCTAGTATAGCCCCCCTTTTAGTACCACATCCAATGATCTCCTTCGTGAGGATATCCCGGAAAAGATAGAATTGAGGATACATTAGAACGATACACTTCATATCTTCGGCAAGCTGTCCAACATAAATCAATTTTGTGGTCAATGATGGGACAAGTAAGGTGTTGGACAACGACAACTTAGGGGAATCTGCAACCACAACAGCCCATCACTAGGTATGTTTAGCCATTCACATTTGACATACTACATTGTATGGGCTCTATAATACTCACAAAATCATCTAGGTTAAAGGTCATATGCTCCATAGCCCCCAAATCAATAACCCATCCATCACAATTGTTGTGATTAGGGAGAACCGGTGCACAACCACAATTACCTTGGATATCACATTAACTAAACGTAGCTAATTGGTCTTGAGTTTCAACCTTGGGCACCAAAGACAATTGAGGTTCCATCTTAGCAAGGGAAGCCTTCCCTTTTCCATTGTTAGTGCCCTCGTCGGCTTGTTAGTGCCTTCAACTCCTTTCACCACTCTGGATAGCCATGGCGTTTAAAGCATGTCTCTTGACTATGCTAGGCATTTCCATAGTGTGAGCATCCTCTAGATGGAGCTGTAGTTTGCAGACCATTATTCTTCTACCCTCCCCTTTGCGTAGCTCTTGATTTATTCATTTGTATGGTTAGCACTACTTGGGGATTCTCTGACACCTATCTTGCTTCCCCGTGCGACCATGGCAGTAGACCCATGCGTGGAATCAGTATGGGTAAGCATCATTAACTATCTCGTGTCTTCCCTACGAACCCGAGCATATGCCTACTCAACTGTTGGGAATGGCTACATCTGGAGAACATCCGCTCTCACTTTGTCTAAACGATCGTTCAACCCATCAAGGAAGATTTACACCCTTTCTCCTTGAATGTCAAGATTGAGTTTGGACAACAAAGAGAGGCATCACTTCCATCAAAGAATGTTGTTGCAACAAAGTCCTATACCATCTTCGCAGTTGGGAAGTGAATAAAATTGACTATCAATGTAGGATCCATCAAGTTGATTAGCCACCCCTTCACAATCACATCATCAGTCTTCCACTTTTGAAATTGAGGATCGGTAGGTGAGGGCTAAGAAGATCGCCATTAATATAACCCAACTTGTCTTTACCGAAGATGAACATCTCCACCACTTGGGACCATAATACATAATTGGATCCATCCAATTTGAGTAAGATTTGTGCAGTGGATGGCTCATGGGATTGTGTCGATGTCTGAGTCGAATTATGGGTCAAAATCTGCATCAAATTCATCATGAGATTCTCCAGGAGACAGGTAGTGGTTGAGTTCTCCCCTTGATCTTGATGAGGTACCACATCTTCTAGATCTATCATGGTTGCCAATCACAATTGTTTCGCAACTGAGAAGGAATTCTTGGTCGGGTCAAATCAACGCGACAACAGCACGAGTCGGTGTTGTGGCGGTGATTCAGTCTAGTTGGTGCAACGACAACACAGCTTAAAGTTGCAACGGCAATCTAATATGGTCAGTGCGGCAACAGCACAAAAACCAATGCCGCAAGTGATCTGATCCTAGTTGAAACAGCCCGAAGAAAACTAGGGTTCTCGCTTTGATATCATGTTGAAAAGCATATCGCTATCCAGTTTGTTTACACGGCTATATTTATATATACAAGTATTGTTGGGGGTAACAATTGCCTATTAAGCTAAATATAGGCTAAATATTAACTTTCTATACATATCACTCCTACAAATCAACTCATGCCATATATATATATATCGACCAGCTCATAAAATTACTTACTAAATGGCTGTGAACCTATCTAATTCGACACAATAGAAAGTCTGTTCGAAAAATCGGACGGATGCAGATTGTGATAAATTAATTTTCGTTATTTTCTCCGTTCTTTGTTGGAGGAAATTTTGAGCCGTGGGTGGAACTTGGAATCAGATGAGTCGTAGTTTATAGAGCGGCTTGTCCAGATTGCCTAACTTCCGGTTGGCTTGGATCAACTCATTGGTCAGCAGTGTTCATAGTTAAATGCCCCTTAGGTCAAAATTGGGTCGAGGCATTATTCGTTAGAGAGTGTGGGACCAGGAAAGCAAAGGGACGGAGAGTCCGACAAATGAGTAAAGCCAACCAAGGTTGAAAATTTCTCCAATTTTCAGATGAGAAATACTATGTAGATTTGCTCTTACAATGCACATGATTTTGTTTAAAACGATTCCTTTGCTGCATAGATGAAGATATAATATTGAAAATCTTCGGTAACATCAAAGCCGACCTAATTCGTCCCATTAACACCCCTAGGTACCATAGCACTATCATTCACAAGCCTCAATGCAGCACTATCGCACTACCAGCGTGTCAATTCAAAACATTGCTATTGATTTTATCCAACTAGTTGAATCAACTCATATGCATTAACAGCTTGCAGTTGATTGACACTATTGCGATGCTTTCGAATGTTGCAATGAGGAACCTACTATCAATGACGCAGAACTTAGTCCCAGATGTGCGCGTATTTCAATAAATCATGTTGGGAGCGTACAATCAAAACTTGATTGTTTCACCTAATGAGATCATTGAGAAGAAGCTCAAGTTCAGATCAGTCAATGTATCCAATTAGACCCATTTTTACTCAAATTAAAGTTACCATCTCGACAGAATTGATTGATTCCACGCCACCCGAGTTGGACATTTCCATACATATGTGCATTTTTCAAGAAGATACATCAATGTCACCAGCCGTTTTTAGGTAAAGGGCATCTGACAAATCCGAGGTGGCTGAACAAAACCCATCCATTATTTGTCGGCCTCTATCCTACTCCTCAAGCATGCAGCCACCCGCTTGGGGTCCGCCAATGCGGACACGGACATGGTCAGTACGTCAAACCTCACGTGTGTATCGTTTAAATGACATTAGCAGGGCTTCTCGCCTGCCGATCAGAAAAAGAAAATGAAACTGCAATTGGGTCGGCTTGTGATAAGTCAAAGAACTCCAGCTCTCCTGCCTTTTGTCTGTTTGCACCACGAGTTGGCGGAACCATTACATAAGACAGCAGTTACAGTACACACCGTCGGCCTTAAAGGAACTTCTACAAGCTTGTCGATCATTGGTTTTATGGTTAAGAGCGTAAATGGTTAAAACCCTTGTGATTAGCTGTCCGCAGCATTATTGATCGCAGAACGTGTCTGTAAATTTTTATATTTGATCGTGGTGTGCGTGGGTGTTAGCGTTGTGGTTGAACCCGCACAATCCGATCATCGAAGCTTCCATTGTAAACATGTCATGGCGTATTAGAGAAATCTCTCTCTCTCTCTCTCTCTCTCTCTCTCTCTCTCTGATCCACTACCAAACTAGCCTTCGTCTCTGGCTAATAATAAAAAAAGATTACCTTTCGTCTAGAAGTGAGACTTTCAACCGACGCGTTTGGCGACGGGAACAACATCATTTCCTAGGAAAGAGCCCTCCCTGATCATTCTCGCCCATTTGGTACCAAATCCTATATAAACACCGCCTGCTCATTTCAGTCTTCGCAACTTCTCCAATCTCCAAAGTCATTCAGACAACCAAACCCCATTGACAGCATAAAACCACTAAGAGAGGAGAGCCCCTTCGTTTCCTTCCATCCCCTCAAACGAGAGAAGAAATATTAGCAATGACGAAAACCGACCACGAATCGCTGCACTACATGGACGAGGAGGCGAAGCGCAAGAAGAGGATGAAGTGGACGATCGGCATCATTGCCTTCGTCATCTTACAGGTAGTCCAAGCTCTCTTCTTCGTCCTTGTCATCATGAAGTTCAAGTCCCCCAAGTTCAGGGTCGGTGAGTTCGACATCCAAACCTTGAATGTCGGGATTCAGGCCTCGCCCTCGTTCAATATGAGCTTTGTCGCTCCAATCCGGGTCAAGAACACCAACTGGGGTCCTTTCAAGTACGATGCTTCTACCGTTAGCTTCACCTATGGCGGTGCCCAAGTGGGACAGGCGATCATTCCCAAGAGCAAGGCCAACTTCAAGTCCACCAAGAAGATCGATGTGGATGTGACCTTGAGCTCCACAAATTTGCCTAGCACTTCGAATCTTGGGAACGAGTTGAGTTCAGGGATCATAACATTGAACAGCCAAGGCGAGCTCAAAGGGAAAGTGACGGTCATGTTCATGTTCAAGAAGACGAAGACCTCCCAAATGAATTGCACATTGGCCATCAATACAGCAACCAAGGCAGTCCAATCCTTGACATGTAAATGAGGATTGCAAGAGCATGTGATTCTCCATAAGACAAGTTGTGCTTTGTCACAAAATCTTTTGTGGATTAGATAAAGATTTGTAATTTCACATATTTTCTTTCATTTGGTGTCGCCATACTTCTCTTGTAATTTCACATACCTATTGTTGATATGAGGATATGAGCCTTCGATTTTCTATTTCTTCTTCGCTTACTGAATCCGTGGCTCGCTATTTCTAAGAAACGAGGAAGAGGACATACTGAGCCGCCATAATTAACATTATGACATCGTTGCACTTAACGTGATAAGTGATTATTACTCGAGTTAAATGAAGTAAATATCGAACTAATAAATTTGTCACAAGGCCAATGAGAAAGTTGACCCAGTTGATAAGGTTTCTTCCCTCTTCTTGATTGCTCGCGAGTTCTTTCCTGCTTGAGATGCTAGTACTTTTAAATCTTCCAGTTAATTACTGGATGCGTTAATGCTTAATTACCTATTTCAATTCATCGTACCGGAAAAGTATTTTTCACATCAGTCAATAGTAATTGATTTTATAAGATTAGTAAGGTAAAATGTAACTTTCAGTCTACCTCTCATCAAGGACTCACCCACGCGTGGTAAGTAATATGAAAAAGTAAGTGGGTGCCCATCAACGCAACTTTGTCATAATAAATCGAAATTAAGTATTGACGTAAGCATGTGCCCATCAACGCAACTTTGTCATAAAAACTCGAAAATTAAGTATTGAGGTATCGAGTAATTACATTACATAACGCTTTCACCATGTTTAAGTAATTTTTTTAATACTGAAAAAATAAGCACGCACCAACCCAATATTAGTGAGTCCCACACATTATTAGTACATTTTCATATGGTATAGTAAGCTTTAGTATATTGGGATTTTGATTGAGTAGAATTTAACCCGATTCAGTAGCTTTCCCTAACAGGTGGTAATTTCGAACGTCTCAGTAGCTAAAAAAATGATTAACTTTCTCGAGAAATTACTTGTGTTAAACAGCAAAGCAAGTTACACATTGTTTTTGCAAAAACATATTTGATCCGACGACAATCTGCGCATCCGTCCACTGAAATTGGCCGGCTTGATATTCGTTTGTCTCTCAAATTCCTTTACCTTCTTTCACGTGATTATAAGCTTTTATTAAAACGAAAAGCTTCTCAGAACTGGCGAAGCATAGATCTTCACGTGCACATTATGTCTCGAAGTGCCGCTAGAACGAATCGCTTACCTTCAGGTTGAGTTCGAGTCAACTCATCGGGCATCTACGTTCGAAGTTAATTGAAGGTAAGCAAAGCAAATCAAAAGTCGAAATTTCCCCAAATTTCACTTGAGAAGCGTATCTAGATTGCCCAAGTTATAGACAACCACTAGTGATTGGTTTGCTTCAAATGTAATATAAGCTGTGCAAATGTTGCTTGAGATGTATTCTCAAGCTTTCGAAACAAAACTATCACATGATACCTCGATTCATAAATCTATAGTACCAATCATGCGGCGACTCATAATTTTGCTTGTGCACGTACATCTATCGAGTTGAATTGAGTAACTGGTTAAGAAAGTTAGAGATGCTAAGGAATTGCAATCGATGTGGATGTTGTTTCAATGCATTTCAAATGTTGCGACCAGGAAATCCTGATCACTAACAAATTAAGTTGCCCTAGCTGTGCGCCATGGCCATTATCCCAGCTACATCATCGATGAAAGGGATAAAAAGTTGAGCGGTACAATTCATTCAATCATAACAATGTGTGTTTTCGTCCAAAAATCAACACTTGCTTAGCTAATCAATTTTTCCATAAGGGAACCAGTTTAGAAATGAATTAATCAAATTACCTGGTTTTTGGGCAAAGGCTACTCGGCTATTTGACCATATCGAAGTGGCTAAAGAAAACACTAGGCCATCCTCGAACATGTCATCCGTAGCTTGATCAGGATCTACGCTACCATAAGGAGGTTAATTAGTGTGCCGACTTACCAGCTAAAAACTAGCCTTGGAATAGAGGAGACCTTTGTTTTGCATACTAATCTCTTCGTGCACAAGTTAAAATTTATTCGGTGAAATGGAAGAATCCAAACCTTCATGTTTGGGGTTAAGTCCAAGTTTAACAACTATATTAGCCAATTAAATCATGCAAATTATCATAAAAATGGTCATGCGCACTTGGCGAGTACTGGCAGACTTCAACTATGTATTATATAACCTGAGATCAACGAAGATCGTCTTCTAATAATCAATGAAAGGACGTAGCTAACCGTTCCATTTGGTACGGGGACGAAACCTTAGGGGTGTTCAGGGCGTTTGAAAAGTCAATAAACTCAAGCTCTCTTCACCTGCTCTTGTCCGTTCGCACCTCCAAAGGTTTGCCCCAGCGTATTGGTCGAGACCGCACAATGATCGAAGCATCTAATTTTCGGCGATATATATTCCATTTCATATTAGAGAAAAGAAAATCCACGTGTAAACTCGCGTTCGTCTGGAAAGCGAGAATATTTCAACATGGGATGCTTTTGGCATGTGGAGTCGGACATGTTCTAGGAAGGAGCCTTTGGTCATAACAAGTCGGCTTAGGTACCCACCAGAATCTATATAAACACCCACCACAATTCAGTCCTCACAGCTTCTCCAACTCTCCATATTCGTTAGCAAAACACCGAGTTGAGATCACACACCAAGGAAGAAAAAGAAAAATTCCATCTGTTCAAGAGAGAGAAGAAATCGGCAATGTCAAAGGACAACGAATCGCTGCAATACATGGACGAGGAGGCGAAGCGCAAGAAGAGGATGAAGTGGACGATCGGCATCATCGCCTTCGTCATCTTACAGGTAGTCCAAGCTCTCTTCTTCGTCCTGGTCATCATGAAGTTCAAGTCCCCCAAGTTCAGGGTCGGTGAGTTCGACATCCAAACCTTGAACGTCGGGACTCAGGCCTCGCCCTCGTTCGATATGAGCTTTGTCGCGCCGATCCGGGTCAAGAACACCAACTGGGGTCCTTTCAAGTACGATGCTTCTACTGTTAGCTTCACCTATGGCGGCGCCCAAGTGGGACAAGCGATCATTCCCAAGAGCAAGGCCAACTTCAAGTCCACCAAAAAGATTGATGTGGATGTGACCTTGCGCTCTTCGAATTTGCCAAGCGCTTCGAATCTTGGGAACGAGTTGAGTTCGGGGACCATAACGTTGAACAGCCAAGGTGAGCTCAAAGGGAAAGTAACGGTGATGTTCATGTTCAAGAAAACAAAGACCTCCCAAATGAATTGCGCCATAGCCATCAATACAGCAACCAAAGTAATCCAATCCTTGACATGTAAATGAGAATGCAAGAGTGTTTGGTTCTCCATTAGATGGCTTGTGCTTTGTCACAAACATTTTGCGGTTTAGATAAGATTTGTAATTCTACCTTTTCTTTCGCCACTCGTTATCACCCTGCTTCTGTTGGAATATCACATATTTATTGTTGAATTGAGGATATGAGCCTCTTATTTTCTTTTTCTTCTTAGTTTCCCGAACTCTTTGCTCCCTTTCCTATAAAATGAGGAAGGGGACCCACCAAGCCACCTTCCATTAATACTATGACACCGAGCTCTTGTGACACGAGTCAAAAGATGTAAACATCAACTAATAAACTTCGCCAGTTCTTTCCTGCTTGTGATACTAGTCCTTCTAACTTTTTTCTAGTTAATTACTAGATGTATAAATGCTTAATTACCTATTTCATATTAAAAGTTAATGACTATATTTTTTTTTTATCGATCTTGCTCTATTTCTATTCTAACTCTCACTCTCAGACTTTTACCCTACATCCTTACAGCTATGGGAGTTGAAACTCACACTTAAAACTAATTTGTCCCCACCCGAATCCCCTGAAAAGGTGGGGATTCGAACCCCCCACCTCCCCCTTCCATGTTAGAAGGGTACCCTAGTGGTTGACTATATGTTATGAAGTTGAAAAGCACTTCTCCCGTGAAAATTTTATAACCAATTTACCCATGTTTAGTAACTCCTCAGGGTGTTCAGGAACCTTTTTTTTATAAAGGAAAGTAAGTATCAATATATCAGGCAATTTTCTTTAGTCTTTTTCACGATGGTTAGTAAGCATTTCATCCTTTGGAAAACTAAGTTTGCATCAATCATTGGTAATTTAGTTGTCTAGATTAGTTATTTTCATACAAAATAACATCTAGCCTATCACTCATAAGTGACTCACTAACGTGATTAGTAGCATTAAAAAGTAAGCATATGCCCATCAACGCTAATAGTAATTGTGTTACGTGATTTTTAAGTCGTCATAGTAGAAGATAAGTTTGAACTCTATGGACAATTAGTAGCTTCTCGACATGATATGATGCAGGAGCAAGTGTGGTGAAGTAGGAGGTAACATAAATGAACTTAAAAGAAATAGGTCACTCGCCACCCATAGATAATTTACCTAAGAAATAAGAGCAAAACAAAAAAAAAAAAAATCTTTTTTATACTCAAGCCAAAGGCTCAAAATAATTTACTAAACAAATGAGCTTTGCCTTTTCATTCACCATAGCATACTTATATAAATGAGCATGGAACAACCCTCAAAATATGAGTAATTATGAAGACTCATTGGAAAAACAAAAATACTCATAGGAAACACAAACTAGTTTTACTATAAAATGGCCACAATCAAATAAGGACTCTAGAAATTTAAACGACATTTACTAAATCTTAAAGATATGATAAATAAATATAGTTGGTTATAGGCCTCCAACTTTTACTAGTTACAAATTAGCTGAATGAATGGCCTTCAAGAAATGCTCCTGAATCAAGATGAGTGATTTTTGCCATGGTAACTCAAAATTAAGTAATGATATATCTATATCTATATATGTGTGTGTGTGTGTGTGTGTGTGTGTGTGTGTGTGTGTGTGTTGCCAAAAGATTACCAACATTTCCAAATATATTGATTGATAAAGTAAATTAATAAAGGTTGCAAAAGGTCCTTTGTTGATTTTTAACATGAAAGTAAATGACAACAAATTTAACGGTCACGAAAATGAAGATAATCACAAAAAATCACGTAAATTGAAGTGCCGCTAGGTCAAATGGCTTATCTTCAGATTCACATCGGATCAACTCATCCGTCATCGAAGTGCCTTGTTAATGTCTCTTTGGGTCAAAATTGGGTCGAGGCATTGTTTGTTAGATTCGAAGAGTTCGGCACTAGGAAAGCAAAAAGCTAGGGAGTTTGGAGAGACATAAGCAAGCAAAGCAAAGCAAAGCAAAAGTCCAATTTTCCCAACTTAACATATGAACAAAATTATGAGACCTTGTTAAGTTTTGGCTCTCTCTCTCTCTCTCTCTCTCTCTCTCTCTCTCTCTCTCTAAGGCTATCCGACCATCTCACAATATTGAAGTGGCTTAACAAACCCTACGTCATCCTCTAGCACGTCATGAGTAGCTTGATCACATTGCCATGGGAGTTTAATAATCGTGCCCTTACCAGCTTAAATATACAGTCTTGTCACGAGGTTTTACATTTGGACGGTGCAATGAAAGAATCCAAACCCTCATGTTTGGGGCTAAGACTAAGGTTAACAACTATATCAACCAATTAAATAATGCAAATTATTATAACATAAGTCACGTGGACATGGCCAGTATTGGCAGACCTCAACTAAGTCTTATTTAACCTTAGATCAACGAAGATTGCCTTTTAATATTCAATGAAAAGACCTAGCTAACTGTTCCATTTGCAACGGTGACGAGACCTCAACTGTGCAAACATCCTAAACTCGTGAAAAAGTCAATAAACTCAAGCTGTCTCCACCTGCTTTTGTCCGTTTGTACCTCCAGAGGTTTGTCTTGGCGTTTTGGCTGAGACCGTAAAATGATCGAAGCTTCTGATTTTCGGCAATTTATATTCAATTTCATATTGGAGAAAAGAAAATCGGCGTGTAAAATCGCTTTCGTCTAGAAAGTTAGAATTTCAGCCTTGGATGGTTTTTGGCGCGTGGAGTCGGATATAGTGACGTGTTCCCGGAAGGAGCCTTTGGTCATAACAAAGTCGCCTTTGGTACGCACCAGATTCTATATAAACGCCCACTTCCTCAAATCATTCCTCACAGCTTCTCCATATCTCCAAATTCGTTAAGAAAACACCCAATTGAAATCACCCGACAAGGAAGAAGGCAGAAAACTTCCCTTGTATTTGAAGAGAGAAGAAATCCGTGATGTCGAAGGACAACGAGTCACTGCACTACATGGACGAGGAGGCTAAGCGTAAGAAGAGGATGAAGTGGACGATCGGCATCATCGCCTTCGTCATCTTTCAGGTAGTCCAAGCCCTCTTCTTTGTCCTAGTCATCATGAAGTTCAAGTCCCCTAAGTTCAGGGTCGGTGAGTTCAACGTCCAAACCTTGAACGTCGGGAATCAGGCCTCACCCACGTTCAACATGAGCTTCGTCGCTCCGATCCGGGTCAAGAACACCAACTGGGGTCCTTTCAAGTACGATGCTTCTACTGTTAGCTTCACCTATGGCGGTGCCCAAGTGGGACAAGCGATCATTCCCAAGAGCAAGGCCAACTTCAAGTCCACCAAAAAGATTGACGTGCATGTGACCTTGAGCTCTTCGAATTTGCCAAGCGCTTCGAATCTTGGGAACGAGTTGAGTTCGGGGATCATAACGTTGAACAGCCAAGGTGAGCTCAAAGGAAAAGTAACGGTGATGTTCATGTTCAAGAAAACAAAGACCTCCCAAATGAATTGCACCATAGTCATCAATACAGCAACCAAGGTGGTCCAATCCTTGACTTGTAAATGAGAATGCAAGAGTGTTTGATTCTCCATTAGATGGCTTGTGCTTTGTCACAGACATTTTGCGGTTTCGATAAGATTTGTAATTCTACCTTTTCTTTCGCCACTCGTTATCACCTTGCTTCTATTGGAATATCACATATATATTGTTGAATTGAGGATCTGAGCCTCTTATTTTCTTTTCCTTCTTAGTTTCCCGAACTCTTTGCTCCCTTTCCTATAAAATGAGGAAGGGGACCCACCAAGCCACCTTCCATTAATACTATGACACCGAGCTCGTATCATCATAAGTAGTTGTGACACGACTGTAGAGGTGTCAAAATGGGTCTTAGACCCATATACGACCCATTTAAATCATAAATGGATTATATATGGGTCACTTGTTTTTGACAAGAAGTAGTTAAATGGGTTTACTTTGATAGGTGGGTTTTAAGTGGGTCTTAAGTGAGTCTTAAATGGGTCTTAAATGGGTTTGGTTTTAACTTTTAAGTGGGTCTTAACTCTTAAGAGAGAGACTCTCCCTTCTCTTTTTAACTTTACAAAATTAATTTTTTATAAATACCGAAATTATAATTATTTTTATTTATTTTAATTTTCTTTTCTTTTTTTCTTTTTTTTCCTATTCTTTTCTTTTCTTTCTTCCTTTTTTTTTTTTTTGCCTTTCTTCTTCCTCCAGTCGCCAGCACGGCAATGACCGGCGACCAGCTAGGCAAGCCTCGAGCTCACCAAATTTGGCGAGGCAAAGGCCTCGCCCGACGTCCGACGAGGCTCGAGCCTCACCAGATTCGGCAAAGGGGCGAGCTCGAGCTCACCGGCGTCGAGCAATGCTCCAGCCTCACCGATTTGGCAAGCCTCAAGCTCACCGACCGTTGTCATGGCCGGCGGTCAGCCAAAGAAGAAGAAGAACCAAAAAGAAAAATGAAAAAAGAAAATTATATTTTAAAAATAAAAATAATTAAAATTAGATTTTTAAAAATAATTATTTTAAAAATTATAAAAATTTTCCATTAAATTTATGTTGTATAAAACTATTTTAGCAATACCATTTAAAAAAAATAATATATATATAAGAAATAAGCTTGGAAGTTTTTTAGTAATATAATCTTTATAAAAAAAAAAACATAACAATAAGTTTTCCTAAATTTGGTTAAATATGAAAATATTTTATTAATATGGGTCAAGTCAGGTATGGGTTGGGTATGAGTCGGGTCGGGTATGGGTCGAAAAATTTACATTATGCTTAAATGGGTCATAAATGGGTTTATGGGTCAATTTGGGTCGACCAATTAATGACCCAACCCACCCGTTTGACACCTCTAGACATGAGTTAAAAGATGTAAACATCAACTAATAAACTTTGCCAGTTCTTTCCTGCTTGTGATACTAGTCCTTCTAACTTTTTCTAGTTAATTACTAGATGTATAAATGCTTAATTACCTATTTCATATTAAAAGTTAATGACTATATGTTATGAAGTTGAAAAGCACTTCTCCCCGTGAAAATTTTATAACCAATTTACCCATGTTTAGTAACTCCTCAGGGTGTTCAGGAACCTTTTTTTTATAAAGGAAAGTAAGTATCAATATATCAGGCAATTTTCGTTAGTCTTTTTCACGATGGTTAGTAAGCATTTCATCCTTTGGAAAACTAAGTTTGCATCAATTATTGGTAATTTAGTTGTCTAGATTAGTTATTTTCATACAAAATAACATCTGGCCTATCACTCATAAGTAACTCACTGACGTGATTAGTAGCATTAAAAAGTAAGCATATGCCCATCAACGCTAATAGTAATTGTGTTACGTGATTTTTAAGTTGTCATAGTAGAAGATAACTTTGAATTCTATCGACAATTAGTAGCTTCTCGACATGATATGATGCAGGAGCAAGTGTGGAGAAGTAGGAGGTAACATAAATGAACTTAAAAGAAATAGGTCACTCGCCACCCATAGATAATTTACCTAAGAAATAAGAGCAAAAAAAAAAAAAAATCTTTTTTATACTCAAGCCAAAGGCTTAAAATAATTTACTAAACAAACTAGCTTTTCCTTTTTATTCACCATAGTATACTTATATAAATGAGCATGGAACAACCCTCAAAATATGAGTAATTACGAAGACTCATTGGAGAAACAAAAATACTCATAGGAACCACAAACTACTTTTACTATAAAATAGCCACAATCAAATAAGGACTCTAGAAATTTAAACAACATTTACTTCTAAAAGATATGATAAATAAATATAGTTTGTTAGAGGCCTCCAACTTTTACTAGTTACAAATTAACTAAATGAATGGCCTTCGAGAAATGCTCTGGAATCAAGAGGAGAGATTTTTGTCATGGTAACTCAAAAATTAAGTAATGATATGTGTGTGTGTGTGTGCAGAATCAAGATGAGTGACGGAATCAAGATGAGTGATTTTTGGCATGGTAACTCAAAATTAAGTAATGGTGTGTGTGTGCAGAATCAAGATGAGTGATTTTTGTCATGGTAACTCAAAATTCAGTAATGGTGTGTGTGTGCGGAATCAAGATGAGTGACGGAATCAAGATGAATGATTTTTGTCATGGTGAAACTCAAAATTAAGTAATGGTGTGTGCAGAATCAAGATGAGTGATTTTTGTCATGGTAACTCAAAATTAAGTAATGGTGCGGAATCAAGATGAGTGATGGAATCAAGATGAGTGATTTTTGTCATGGTAACTCAAAATTAAGTAATGGTGTGTGTGTACGGAATCAAGATGAGTGATTTTTGTCATGGTAACTCAAAATTAAGTAATGGTGTGTGTGTACGGAATCAAGATGAGTGATTTTTGTCATGGTAACTCAAAATTAAGTAATGGTGTGTGTGCGGAATCAAGATGAGTGACGGAATCAAGATGGGTGATTTTTTTCATGGTAACTCAAATTAAGTAATGCTGTGCGTGTACAGAATCAAGATGAGTGATTTTTGTCACGGTAACTCAAAATTAAGTAATGGTGTGTGTGCTTGTGCGTGCGTGCGTGTGTGACAGAATTAAGATGAGTGATTTTTGTCAAGGTAACTCAAAATTAAGTAATGGTGCGCGCGCGGGTGCGTGTGTGGGTGGGTGCATGCATGCGCGTGTGTGTGTTTTGACATTTCCAAATATATTGATTGATAAAGTAAATTAATAAAGGTTGCGAAAGGTCCTTTGTGTGTGTGTGTGTGTGTGACAAAATTAAGTAATGGTGTGTGTGTGTTTTGACATTTCCAAATATATTGATTGATAAAGTAAATTAATAAAGGTTGCGAAAGGTCCTTTTTGTGTGTGTGTGTTTGTGTGGTCCTTTGTGTGTGTGTTTTGACATTTCCAAATATACTGATTGATAAAGTAAATTAATAAAGGTTGCAAAAGGTCCTCTCTGTGTGTGTGGTCCTTTGTGTGTGTTTTGACAATTCCAAATATATTGATTGATAAAGTAAATTAATAAAGGTTGCTAAAGGTCCTTTGTTGATTTTGAACATGAAAATAAATGACAACAAATTTAAAGGTCACGAAACTGAAGGTAATCACAAACAATCACGTAAATTGAAGTGCCGCTAGGACAAATGGCTTACCTTCAGATTCACTTCGGATCAACTCATCAATCATCGAAGTGCCTTGTTAATGTCTCTTTGGGTCAGAATTGGGTCGAGGTTAGATTCAAAGAGTTCGGCACTAGGAAAGCAAAAAAGCTAGGGAGTTTGGAGAGACATAAGCAAGCAAAGCAGAGCAAAAGTCCAATTTTTCCCAACTTGACATATGAAAAAAATTATGAGAAATGTTAAGTTTAGCAAAAGTCCAATTTTTCCCAACTTCACATATGAACAAAATTATGAGACCTTGTTAAGTTTTGGTTCTCTCTCTCTCTCTCTCTCTCTCTCTCTCTCTCTCTCTCTGAGGCTATCTGACCATCTGACAATATTGAAGTGGCTAAACAAACCCTATGTCATCCTCTAGCACGTCATGAGTAGCTCGATCACATTGCCATGGTAGGTTAATCATCGTGCCCTTACCAGCTAAAAAATACAGTCTTGTCACGAGGTTTTACATTTGGACGGTGCAATGGAAGAATCCAAACCCTCATGTTTGGGGCTAAGACTAAGGTTAACAACTATATCAACCAATTAAATAATGCAAATTATTATAACATAAGTCACGCGGACATGGCCAGTATTGGCAGACCTCAAGAAAGTCTTATTTAACCTTAGATCAACGAAGATTGCCTTTTAATATTCAATTAAAAGACCTAGCTAACTGTTCTTGCAACGGTGACGAGACCTTAACTGTTCAAACATCCTAAACTCGTGAAAAGTCAATAAACTCAAGCTCTCTCTACCTGCTTTTGTCCGTTTATACCTCCAGAGGTTTGTCTTGGCGTTTTGGCTGAGACCGTGAAATGATCGAAGCTTCTGATTTTCGGCAATTTGTATTCAATTTTATATTGGAGAAAAGAAAATGGCGTGTAAAATCGCATTCGTCTAGAAAGTTAGAATTTCAACCTTGGATGGTTTTTGGCGCGTAGAGTCGGATAACGTGACGTGTTCCCGGAAGGAGCCTTTGGTCATGACAAGTCGCCTTTGGCACGCCCCAGAATCCATATAAACGCCCACCTCCTCAATTCATTCCTCACAGCTTCTCCAAATCTCCAAATTCGTTAAGAAAACACCCAATTGAGATCACCCGACAAGGAAGAAGGCAGAAAACTTCCCTTCTCTTGAGAATAGAGAAGAAATCCGTGATGTCGAAGGACAACGAATCACTGCACTACATGGACGAGGAGGCGAAGCGCAAGAAGAGGATGAAGTGGACGATCGGCATCATCGCCTTCGTCATCTTTCAGGCAGCCGTAGCCCTCTTCTTCGTCCTAGTCATCATGAAGTTCAAGTCCCCTAAGTTCAGGGTCGGTGAGTTCGACATCCAAACCTTGAACGTCGGGAATCAGGCCTCACCCACGTTCAACATGAGCTTCGTCGCTCCGATCCGGGTCAAGAACACCAACTGGGGTCCCTTCAAGTACGATGCTTCCTCTGTTAGCTTCACCTATGGGGGCGTCCAAGTGGGACAAGCGACCATTCCCAAGAGCAAGGCCAACTTCAAGTCCACCAAGAAGATCGATGTGCCCGTGACCTTGGACTCCGATGCTTTGCCTACTAGTTCGAACCTTGGGAGCGAATTGAGCTCAGGGATCATAACCTTGACCAGTCAAGGCGAGCTCAAAGGAAAGGTAACAGTCATGTTCATGTTTAAGAAGACGAAGATATCCCAGATGAATTGCACCATTACTATCGATACAACGACCAATGCGATCAAGTCCTTGTCATGTAAATGAGAGATGCGAGTTTGTGATTTCTAAATTAGGTGGCTTGTGTGCCTAGCAATTTCTTTTAGTTGTTAGGTTTTATTTTTCTCTTCTTTGTTTTTTTGGTTGTCCATGGATTATGTGGAATTCTATTACATATTTACAATTGATTTTCTGCCTCGCTGCAATTTCACATGACCTACTTATACTTTGATAAATGTTTTTGATTAATATTTATATCTTGAGAAAATTACCAAAAAAGTCTTAAACCTATTATAATTGTGGTGATTGAGTCAAAAAAATTATTTTTTGGACAAGTGATTCATAAATCTTTTGCAATTATGTCAATTTAGTCCATTTGGTCAAATTTGGCCGGCCAGCGCTAATGTAGACGTCAATCCGTGCCAATGGATAATTTTTTTATGATATTTTCCTTTTTAAAAATTTTATTTATTTATTTTCCTTTTCTCTTCTCTTTTTTTCCCCTCCTCCCTCCTTCTTCCTCTTGACAGCATTCACTGATCTCCAGCGACTAGCAGGGTTGCCTTGCCAGTGGCTAGGCAAGCTCGCTCTCGCTGGCTCACCGATCCACTGGCCCTCCCCTTTGGCCGATCGCTAAAGCAAGAGGAAGAATGGAAGAGCGAGAAAGAGGGACAAAAAAATATAAAATATATATTATTAAAAATTGTCCGTCAACGCTGGCTAGCATCCATGTTAATGCTGGCCAGCATCCATGTTAGTACTAGCTGGCCAAATTTGATCAGATAGACTAAATTAGTATAATTGCAAAAATTTTATAACTCAATTAACCAAAAAAAAAAAAAGGACTAAATCGGCACAATTATAATAGGTTTAAGACTTTTTTGGTAATTTTCCCTTTATATGTGTAGAGACCCAATATAGTTCATTATGACCTTGTCAACAGAGTTATATAAAGACACGCGAACAAGTCGCAAACATAAACAAGTCAAAGTATGAGATCCAAATACTTAATGAAAGCTTTTTGTGTGTGTTGGGAATAACGGATTCCCGAAAACGGGATTCGATACCGAATCGAACCCCTAAATCAATGCGGAAGCGAAGCCCAAGAAAACGACACGTATCACCGATCCTAAAGCACACCACAGAGTCGAGCGTACCTTTTAATCCACAGATTAGACACCGACGCCAATGGAGGAAGAAAATCCGGTCGAATTTGATATGATGAAGCCTTGAAGGGAAGAATTGAAAGCCGTATGCCTACTGTTCCTTTTGAGAGAGAAAACACGCGGGAGAGAAAAGACGTACGTGAATTATGATTTCCAACCAACGTCTTCTCTCTCTCTCTCTCTCCCTTTTATACCCCATTCTCTCCACGAGCCCCTATTCCCATGGGCCGGGCTTTCTGGGCCCAGCTTGGGCGGACAGGGCCTTAAGCCCTTTAATTAAATAAAGCTTTCATCTCCCACTCGCACAAGGTGGGCTGAACAGGATTCTCTTTACCTCTTTTCAACATTCATACCGGTGAATAATCCGTGCGACCAGCATACTTTGAGAGCTCGTTGCTATACATCTGTTAGGAATATATAGCAGCTCATAATGGGCGTCACACTCCGAGTAGATTTAGTATGCAGTACCCTAGATCGATCGATCACATTTATATCTCCCTTGATCTCTTTTAAACATGATATATATATTGTATTCACAATTATAATTATCACAAAGACGGTTATAATTGGTCGACCAGTGAATACAAAACTATAATGTGATTTTTCAAAATCGATCTTCCTCTTTCCTTCAAACTCTCAATTTTAGTCCAGCTTGCTTTTCTAGAAATGCCCCATTAGATCGAATCATCTCATGACCATTGGCAACACACTAAGATAGCAAACACTAAATAGAAATCTTGAGAATAAGTAAGAGTCCTGAGGGGACTTCAAAATTGAGGAACTCTTTTCCTCAAGAGTCTCACACGTCATAAAAGTTGAGATCAAACTTTTTGCCACTCTTATTGGTCGTCTCATGCATACGTAGTATGAAATACGTATTACGGTATTAACTCCTTTCCCATGAAGCGTATGTCTACACCTTTCAATACCGTACAGATGATAGTTCAGACATACCCAATGTCTAACTTGAGTTCACCTATCTACTTATTCACAAAATTTATCAGAACTCACATCTGGCATCTTAGACAGATAAAGTAAAATGTGTGGGGTATTTTACTTTCAGACATCTTTAGTAGTATGTCCTCATCTTAACACTCAGTTAAGGCGACATACGTATTTTAAGCTTGCGCTCTCAATTATCACCTAGATAATAAGCTTAAAAACAGTCTCATCTCTATTTATCACATAGTAAACAGAGGTGATTACCCATGTGAGTGGGCTAATCTTATATCTGTCCGACATACTTCTCAACTTAAAATAATGCACTGAGCATTAAGATGCATAAAGATTATACTAAGATTCATAGGCATTAATCAATGAAAAAACAAAATTTCATAAATGTGAACAATTCAGGGAAATTACAATTCAGTACATCAGACTCTACGCAATCCTAGAGATTTTACATGACCACAAAACACATCTCTAGGTATTGGCTTTGTCATAGGATCTGCTATCATTCTATGCGTAGATATGTACTGCAAGTTCACATCCTTTCGTGCAACCATATCTTTTACAAAGTTATACTTGGTATCTATATGTTTGGTCTTGCCATGATACTTTGGATCTTTGGTGTACGCTATAGCTGCTTGGCTATCACAGTTAACCAACAATGGATTTGCAGCTTTCTTAATAACACCTAAATGATCCAAAAATCTCTTAAGCCAAACTGCTTCTTGTACCGCTGCTGATAACGCCATGAACTCAGCTTCTATCGTGGACAAGGCTATGCACGTTTGCTTCTTCTTTGCTCCATGATATGGCGCCATTGTTGATAAGAAAGCAAAACCCGAGGTAGATTTTCTTTCATCTAAATCTCCTCCCCAATCAGCATCTGAATAGCCTTCAAGTCGCAGATCCTTTCCTTGATAATTCAACTTGAAATCAGCAGTTCCTTCGAGATACCTCGGTATTCTCTTCACGGCTTTCAGTGTCTTGGACCGGGTTGGATTGGTATCTACTCACCATTCCAACCGCAAAACATATGTCGGGTCTTGTACACATCATAGCGTACATCAAGCTTCCAACAGCACTAGCATAAGGAACATGTTTCATCTGTTCCTTCTCTTGTGGAGTCCCTGGACACAGTCTATGGCTCAATCCTTCACCTTTTGCAATAGGAGTGTCTATGGGTTTACAGTCTTGCATACGAAATCGTTCAAGAACCTTATTTATATAGGTTTCTTGCGAAAGAGACAACGACCTCTTGAACGATCTCTCGAAATCTTAACTCCAAGAATGTATGCAGCCTCACCCATATCCTTCATCTCAAAGTTAGAAGACAACCATCTCTTGACAGTATTAACCAACTCCATATTGCTTCCGGCAATTAGTATATCATCAACATATAATGATATGATCACAAATTGATCCTTGGATCTTTTGATATATACACAATGATCCTCATCAATCATTGTAAAATCATATGCCACTATGGCATTATGAAAACGTATATACCATTGTCTTGATGACTGCTTAAGACCATATATCGACCTCAAAAGTCGACATACTTTTTCTTCTTGGTCTTTCACTATGAAACCAGTAGGTTGTTCCATATATATTTCTTCCTCTAATTCTCCATTGAGGAAAGCGGTCTTTACATCCATTTGATGTAACTCAAGATCCGAGACTAGCTATTATTGCCGAATAATGCGAATTGAGGTAAATCTCACTACGGGAGAAAATGTATCTTCATAATCAATTCCTTCCCTGTTGATTATACCCTTTCGCCATAAGGCGAGCCTTATGCCTTTCTATCGAGCCATCAGCCTTTCGCTTTATTTTGAGAACCCATTTGTTCCCAATAGCTCTGCGTCCTTTTGGAAGATCAACCAGTTCCCGGACTTGGTTTGATTCCATTGACTCCATTTCCTCTTCCATTGCACGAATCCATTTTTCTTTATTAGGGCACTTTAGAGCCTCATTGATATTTCTTGGCTCATCCTCATCTTATGGAGCAACCATAAAAGTTTCCCCTTCAATGTCAAAACGTCGATGGGGAATACTTTGGCGACTTGTTCGCCTTACGGGAGATTGTACACTTTGCACATCATTCCCTATTACACTCCCACTTGGATGAACTCCACCAATATCATTATCTTGATCCAAAGTCTCAAATAGGGAGTGATCTTCCCCTATTTCGCCCTTCTTAGGAAACTCATCCTCTAAGAATGTGACATCTCGTGATTCATATTCAGTTACACTCCCACTTTCCTGCTCACCAATGAACACATACCCTTTTGAGTGTTACGAGTATCTTATGAAAATACTCTTCTTTCCTCTCGGGACCTAATTTCCCAAATTTGTGAGAGGACTCATGTGTGTAGGCGAGTACAACCCCATGGCTTAAGAAAACTTAAGTCCGATTTTCTACCTGTCCATAACTCATATGGAGTGGAAGTAAGCGATTTGGAAGGCACCCGGTTAAGTATATAGCAGCGAGTTAACAATGCATCACTCCAAAAGGTGATAGGTAAGTTAGCATGCGCCATCATAGACCTAACCATTTCGGTGGGGTTGTTTCTTCTCTACGCAACACCATTTTGTTGAGGAGTATACGGAATAGACAACCTGTCTTTCTATTCCTTTTTCATCACATAATTTTCTGAACTCATCGAGATAAATATTCTCGACCTCGATCGGATCTCAATGTTTTTATTTTCTTGTCTAATTGATTTTCTACCAAGTTCATAAACCTTTTGAAACAACTTATTGCTTCAGACTTATGAGAAATCAAATAGACATATCCGAATCAAGTATAATCATCAATAAAGGTGATGAAATAAACAGCCCCATGCCTTCCTCTCACATTCATTGGACCACAGACATCAGAATGGATTAAATGCAAAGGAAATTCAGCTCTTTTCCCTTTCCCAAATGGTTTCCGTGTTGTTTTTCCTTCTAGGCAATGCTTACATATGGGTAAATCGACTTTTTCAATGTTACCCAACAAGCCCTCTTTGGCTAGTCTATTCATACGTTGTTGGCCAATGTGACCAAGTCTAGCATGCCACACATTCACATCATTATCATAGGTATTAGAAGATGTGATAACGGAATAACAAACATTAGCATTAACATAATCAATATCTAATACAATAAAACCATCTAGAAAATAGCCACAACCATAGTAATTTGTCTCCAAAAACAAATTCACACCTCTACTATAGAAGTTCATATTAAAACCTAATTTAACCAACATTAATACGAGACACTAAATTCCGACGAATCTCCGGAGCATACAATACATCATGAAGAAACAAGATCGTCCACCACGCATATTCAGTTGGCATGTGTCAATTCCTTTCACTTGACTCGGAGTTGTTTCCCACATAGATCCACTTAGTTCCGGTTGGTACTCGTCGGAATTCCACGAATGATCCTCTATCCTTCGCTACATGGTACGTCGCTCCCGAATCCACAGTCCACAAAGGATTAGACTCGGTTAGGAACACAGAACTCGACACATAAGTAAAGTTCTGAAAAGTACAAGGGGTGCATACCTTCTTTGGCTCACGACAGTCGCGAGCATAGTGACCCTTCTTGTCACAGTTGTAGCATTTCACCCTTGCAAGCTTTTTCATGCGAGGACGCTTCCCTCTTCCATGTTGGTTGAATTTTGGGTTTCTTCCCTAAAGGACCTGCTTCTTCCTTGCCTTTCCCCTTATCAAACCAGTTAGGGCGCTTGCGCTTGGAGCTCGAAGCTCCATTTGAGCTAGAACCAGCATAATAGAGTTCAAAGCATCCGCAGCCGCCAACAGCGGTCTCTTCCAGCTCAAGATGACGCATCGCATCCTCAAAGGTTTTGATGTTTTCATTATGAGTCGGGTGCACCTTCATATGCTCCCAACTCGAGGCAAGGAACGAATCACCGCTTGCACTTGCTGCTCATACGTGAGGACATGGCCAGCATCTTTCAGCTCGATTATCATGTTTGACATCTTTCTAAGATGTTGCTTCATGGTCGACCATGAGGCTTCTTATAAGAGTCAAACGATAGTGAGCTACCTCGATCTAGTCACCGAAGTATGACCATATCTAGCGCCAATGCCTCCCACAATTCCTTGGCATTATCAAAACGCCGAAACTCTCGCATGACGTCATTTTCCATGCTGCTCAACAACGTGATGCGAGCTAGAGAGTTCATTCTTTTCCACGCTAAGAAAGCTTCTTTGTTTCTTTTGTGCTTTGTGCGGTGGTTCCCTCTTCAGGTTCTTCCATGGTCATGACAAGAGCCTCAAGTGCTTCTTGCTCTTCCAAAGACATACTTTGGATTTTCATTTGCCAAATCTCATAGTTGTCTCCATTGAGCTTTTCACCTTTGTTCAGCTCGGCAACTATGCTCTTTGTGGCAGAAGCCATTGATCTGAACAAATCAGACAAATATGCACGAATTATTAATGCCTATCATTTATGCATCCCTATTTACATAGACCCATCATATTAATGAATAATTTCAAGTAAGGCTTTAGAATCAAAAGGTCACTTTGTTTCCAACCATCCTCCAAAAATCCTAACTTAAAACTATCATTAATATGATTGTCATATGCAAAATTAATTCTATGAAGCTACAAAAAACTTCTAAAACTACCCACAGCTAATTACCCACGGCAACCAGCAATAACAGAAAGCAACAGATAATTGAATTCCAATAAAACAATAATGCTTTCAATCAATACAACTAACATATCAGTTTTCACATCAATAACAATCGGGTAGTAAACAATACATTATATGTCCACAAAGCACACTTAATACATATCAGCCAACACAACTAACACATTGTCAGCACACAAACTGGGAAAGATCCTCTTTTGTTCAATTTCTTGATCTTTTCCCTTGTAACAATACAGTAATATTCATTTACAAAATCTATCACAATTTTCTTATAGGAAGCAGCTCCGTTGACATCCCATATGCGATTCAACACATCTTGCCATTCAGGTGGAAGAGTGCTTATGAAAAATCGCACCATCTCTGACTGTGACATAGGACGACCGTTCCATATGACCTGTTGAATTTTCCCGTTGACTTCAAGGACGTGATCAATTAAGTCACCACTCTCCCATCGATGATCAGTCAGCTCAGCTATCAACTTAGATAGCCTTTCCTTTTGTTCATCGGTCACTGCGCGAATAGGTTGATATTACTAGTATGAGTACCTAGAGGGGGGTGAATAGGTATACAAAGATTTTTTCTTGATAATTTCTGTATACTTGCGCAATACTTAGACAGTTGAAGGATTTGCAAAGAGTAATAATCAATGTAAGACTGAGCAAGGAAAGAGAGAATTAAACACGCGGTTTATAGTGGTTCGGCTTGATCCAAGCCTACGTCCACTCTTCTGCACTGACAGCCGATTGGCTAGATTCCACTATAATCAAAGAGCTGTTACAGTGTTGATCTTCCTTGAATTCTAGGTGTAGATGATCTACCACACTCGCTCAAGGTGTCACCAAATATAAACACTCTCTGTGTATACAATTTCGCTCGAACAGTCTCAACTAACAATCAAGGTTCTTCATACTCTGGAATTTCTCTATCGATCACACACTTAAAACAACTAGAACGTTTTCCTTTTATACTCCTTTATGCCATCATAGCCGTTGGCACTTACCAAAGGAATTCCTCCAATCTACCCGTTGGACGAAATCAATCAAGAAGATCATCCGAGCTATTTAAGGAATCTGATGATAGCCCATCAATCCTGTTCGCCCATACAATCAGGATCTTGGTTTCCATGAATAGAACATTCCAAGATTATTTAAGTCGACCATCGGATCTTCAATTGATCTTAGATAAGAATTAAAGAATCCGAAATGATTATCCAACCAAAGAATCTATTCCGAGAGGAATGGATCAAATCCTCAACCATATACCTCGGCTTTAGATTTTCTTCGTGTTTGGATTAGAAAGATCATCGGTGAGAATAGACTTAAGTCTTGAGTCTTGAGTCTTAAGTCTTGAGTCTTGAGTCTTGAGTCTTGGGTCTTGAGTCTTGAGTCTCGAGTACAAAGTCTTCGGACTTTAAACCGACGGTCTCCGAACATCCAGACTTAGACTGAAAGAAACGTTTTGACAGCTTCAAAATATACTGGAAAGATTTCTCCAACATAGGTGTGCGCAACCTCAGGGGAGGCATTGTTCCTGCAACAAATGCAGAACAAATAAGGGATTACATATAATCCACATAGACTTAATTGAAAAAGAAACACATTCTTTTCCTTTTTCTTTTTTTTTGGGTCAGCGGTCAACGGTCAACGCTCGTCGCCGGTCAACGCTCGTCGCCGGTCAATGCTCGTCGGTCGTTGGACCGGACGGACCGGTTGGACCGGAAGGATCGGTCGGACCGTTCAGGCGGACCGGCTGCACGTGCCGCGCGCATGCGCGGGTTGACGTCACGCAAACGTCAGCGGCACATGCCACGCGCGTGCCATCGTCAGCGGGTCGGGTCGAGTCGGTTCGCGGGTCGGGTCGCTGCCCGACCAACCGACGTCATTGCTGACGTCATCGATGACGTCAGCCCAGCGGTTACTGACCGTTGGGTGACGTCATGCTGACGTCAGCACGCGTCGGTCCGTGGACCGGCGCGTACCGGTTCGCCGGCCGGCGGCGCGCACGCGCCGATTCGCCGACCGGCGCGTGTGCCGCACGCGCCTGGCGATCGAGCACTTCCGGGCGCGTCGTGCCCACGCGCAGCGCCTTCCGGCCACGCGTGTGGGCGCGTGCGGCGTCACCCGACCGCGCTCGAGACATCTCCAGACTCGTCTCGACGTCGCCTTTCTCCCAGTGCTTTCAGAATTTGTTTTTGACATTCGAAAACTCATGAAAATGGCCGAAGAAGTCTCGGGTGTTGGGATTTTCGCCCGGTTCCGTACGGCCGAAGGGATTTCGTGAAAAAATCAATCAAAAACATCAGAATTGATCGGGAAAAACGTGAAACAGGGCTCTGATACCAATGTTGGGAATAACGGATTCCCGAAAACGGGATTCGATACCGAATCGAACCCCTAAATCAATGTGGAAGCGAAGCCCAAGAAAACGACACGTATCACCGATCCTAAAGCACACCACAGAGTCGAGCGTACCTTTTAATCCACAGATTAGACACCGACGCCAATGGAGGAAGAAAATCCGGTCGAATTTGATCCGATGAAGCCTTGAAGGGAAGAATTGAAAGCCGTATGCTCTTGTTCCTTTTGAGAGAGAAAACACGCGGGAGAGAAAGACGTACGTGAATTATGATTTCCAACCAACGTCTTCTCTCTCTCTCTCTCTCTCTCTCCCTTTTATACCCCATTCTCTCCACGGGCCCCTATTCCCATGGGCCGGGCTTTCTGGGCCCATCTTGGGCGGACAGGGCCTTAAGCCCTTTAATTAAATAAAGCTTTCAGTGTGGGTCAAGAAAATATATGTTCTTGTCAATCCGTCTAATCTTGACACAAATGATCTTTTTTTCCGTCTTGGGGCGTTGATGGGCTAGTTCGGTTTGGTTTCCAGCGATACCTGAACCAACCCCAAACAAATGCTACATATTTTATGACCCGAACTGAGACCCGAACCGTACAAAATCCGAAGCGAACCGTCTTTTCCTCGGGGGCTTTCACATGCCAGCAAAAGCTCCAAATAACAAAACGCCGGGAAGGACAGATGTTGAGAACACCGTGATCGCGAGCTCCCTCACTTCATCAACGTTCACGGACGACAAGGCGCCTCCAGATCTGGACAAGATCCTACTGCTTGCAACAGCTAGAGCTCCACAGACCTCGCAAGATTTGCCGGTGACGGTAAGGGCGATGGAGGCAGAAAGGTCTAGGGAGGAGGCGGAGGTGCTGGGAAAAATCACTTGTCTTCTCGACTTAAAAAGCTTCATCGCTTGCGATCAATCTCGGCATGCAGAAATAATAAGCTTGAAATTGGAACGCACCTGAAAACTGCAACCCCAGAATGGCGAAAAACAAGTTCGCCGGTCCGATGAACTACAAGAATCAAATAGAAGCAGCGAACCATGAGAATCTAGCGAAGAGAGACTCAGCGTACGTTCAGTTCAATTTTTCGCATGGAACTTTCAGTCTGGGAACCTCC
This sequence comes from Eucalyptus dawsonii, assembly GCA_016097615.1. NCBI lineage: Eukaryota > Viridiplantae > Streptophyta > Magnoliopsida > Myrtales > Myrtaceae > Eucalyptus > Eucalyptus dawsonii. Next base: position 14,050,927 of record CM027875.1, read on the forward strand.
TTAAAAAAATGTTGGGATGGTTGGTAAACTTTCCCAAATGACTTTGGACCAAGGGGGTGTTTGGTTAAGCTTTCCCAAGGCTTTGAGCCCCCAAAGCCCCTTGGGAAAAATATAAAGGTGTTTGGTTCAGCATTTGAAAGCTATTTAGCAAAATGCTTGCTTTTGGAATGCTGAAAGCCCAAAGCAGATCCCCACCTGCTTTGGGCATTTCAGCATTTTCGACATGCTGGTGGAGGGAATTAATGAATTTTTTCCGATTGCCTATTTTATCCTTAAAATTTTATTAAAAGTCCACTTTTACCCATACTAAACAAAACCCAAGCTCTTTCCACGTTTTTCTCTCTTTCTCCATCGACCGGCTCTCTTCTCGTCTCTCTTTGTAGCGTTCTCCATCGATGCAGCTCTCTCTGCAGCGTTCCTCTCCCTGCAACTCGCACCACTCCATCCCGATTTGAATCCGAGCACCACTCCATCAAGGCCGAAGTTCGTTGCACGAGCGAGCGAGATACGCAATCCGAGCAATCCGAGCACCACTCGGAGGTCCTCCTCTCGCGGATCGGCAACAGCTCCGCTTCCTGTGACGGTGACAGCGACGGCGACGGCGACAGCTTCGACTCTCCGCCCGAGGTCCAAGGGAGGCTTCGCGCGTGAATCAGGCATAATGGGGTGCTTCATCTAGGTTCGGAGCTCTCTCCTATCCTGCCATGGACTCCAGTAACGGCGCGTTGGGTTCGCTCCTTTCTTGTCTTTCGTTCTTGCTCGTTTGTTTCCGTTCTTGATGCAATTATGGGTGACGTCCGGCTGAATCGAGTGCTCTTTGTCTTCTCCGATTTGGGTTCCCATTCGCTTTAAGTTTTGTGGTCGCTTGCTGAAAAAGGAGGGGCTTTATTCTCGTAGCCGAATTTGGTGGGAGTCTATAATTGAAGTTTCTATCTTTTGGTTTAATTCCGTTGTGTGTGGACTCTGCATTCTGGGTTTTTTTCTTTACAAGCTTAGATGCTTTCTCCGTCTATTGGGTCTCGCCGTTTGTGTATCTTTAAGGGCAATCATCAGTTGGTGTCTCTTAACTCTTTATCTGCTTGAATGATCCGTGCTTTGTAGTGATAATTGAACAGGGATTCTCATGTTGGGTGTTGCCCTTAGAGTGATTAGTCTTGAGGCAGCTGGTGCAAAGTCAGGCCACTATGTAAAATCGACCCCAACCATCCGTCCTCCTTGTTTGTTTGCAGTAGTTTGTGACATTCATTCCCTGTTTCCACAACAAATGGTTCACCTCCTAAGCCGTGGGAAAGAGCCGGGGGTTCATCGGGTCCTGCGCCATTTAAGCCGCCATCATCTGGAAGCACTAGTGATATAGTGGAAGCTTCCGGAATAGCAAGACCCGGTGAAATTGTTTCGACTACTGATAGAACTATTCCTGTCAATGCAAATTCTATTGCCGGGCCGGTTCCCACAAGGCCATGGGAGCAACAATCCTATGGCAACAATTATGGAGGTGCATATATACTACTTATTTTATGTCCGTAATTGCATGTGTTTTCATTACATTTTGATTGTGTGTATCTCAACTATTGCTTTATAGAACAATATAACATAAGATGTTCATTGGTGAGGGTTTGGGTGGTCAGAAGACTCAGAACAGCCAAATCGACTCGAGGGGGAATTCGAGCCTATTTTTCTGGGATTTTTTTTCCCCTTCTTTTTCTTTATTTATTTTTTTTTATTTCCCCCTTGCTTCTACGTTGCTTCTTCCCTAATCATAACTATGAATTTGCTTCTTCTTTTTAATAATTCAAGTCTTTCTCGTTTTTAATTAATTAATTAATTTATATACTGCCAAAGTTTAGAAGTCTCATGTCACGGCCAATAATCTTGGTCTGCCGATTACCCACGATAAAATTTGGAGCAATCGATATTATGCTTCCTTCGCTCTTCTTTGTAAGCATGAAATAGAGGTCACAGTTATGAATGCCAATTCATGTTCGTGTCGTACGTACATGATTAATTGATCGTGTCTACTTACTTGACATAAACACAATTTGAAAATTATTGAACCGACATGACATGATACAACACATGTATATGATGCCAAATCAACGATATTAACACAAAACTAACTAATGAACACAGAGCTGACATAATATATCCCTTAAGTTTTTATACTATTTACCAATTGCAATGATTGCCAACAAAATATCTTAAAATATATGTGAATATTCAACGAAACATCACTTATAGAACAATCTATTTCCGCTAAGATTCCTTCCCTTTTTATATGCGATGTTTACTAAAAAAAAATAGCATCCACAATCGGTCGCTTTATCATTCACCAAATAAGTTTACATTTTTTTTGCTATATCATTTTTATCTTTTAACAATCAATAGCCCAACTTTTTGTTAATATACTAGAATGATCATTAATTAATGAAGATGATTAATACTATAATAATTAAAAAAAATATTCAAAGTTGAAAACAAACTTAAAAAAATCCTTAGCCAAAAGTTGAGCTTTGCATCTAATCTATAATCAATTTCTTTTAATATAATTTTTAAATAAATTTATTAATATATATCTTTTACATTACTCTCAACATGAAAATATAAATGTTATATAGCCATTGTTTCTTTTTTGCAATTTTAAAAATACTACAACTAAAAAACTTAATTTGATCACACCAAATGGCTTTTCAAATATATATTTACCAAACAGTCTTGCATTTCGCCAAAGCACTTTTCAGTTACAGTAACCAAATGGTCTAGCATTTTGGAAAACCCATTTCTTCAAAGGTATTTACATTCTAGATGGCATTTTCCTAAAGCTGAACCAAACGGGCCCTATAGCTTTCAACATTTAAGAAATGCTGAAATCAAATTTAACTAAATTTTTTATTCCAAAACTACCCTTATCAATTCTTTAAATTTCCCGTTTTGCCCCCATTGTTATTGTATATCTTCTTTGCGCAAGGGCAATCAACAAGGGCTGATGAAGCTAGATCTAGCCCGCAAGGTCACATGACCCATGAGACCGCCCAGGTGACCTTCGCTTGGGTTTCCACTACCCTGGTGGTGGTCATTTGGGTTCTCACAACCTCAGGTGGCACTCGTTTTAACTTAGAAAAGTTATTAGAAAAGTCTTAAACTTATTATAATTGCGTCATCCTAAACTTATTTTTTTGATCAATTGAGTTATAAACCTTTTTTGTTGTCTTAGTTCAATCTTTCTGGCCAAAGTTAGTTGGTTGGCACCGACGTAGTTGCCGGCCAGCTCTAACGATAATTTTTTTAATAATTTTTTATTTTATTGAATTTTTTATTATTTTTTCTCTTTTTTTCCTTTTTTTTCTCTTCCCTTCTTCTTCCTTTGGCTCTAGCAACCAACTAGAGGGCTGGCCAATCATCAGACTAAAGTAGCTTGGTGAACTGGCTAGGCGAGAGGTGAGCCCTTGCCAAATCCTACAAGGCCCACCTTGCCGTTGCTAGGTGGCCCTCACCAGATCTAGTAAAGGCTCTCTCGCCCGACCACCTCAGTTCGGCGACCTGCCAGCCCTCTGGCCAGTTGCAAAGCCAAAAGAAGAAGGAAGGAGGAGGAGAGAGGTGAGGAAAAAAAAAGATAAAAATTTCAAAAAATTTCAAAAAAATAAAACATTATTAAAAAAAAATTGTCATTGGCATCAGCCAGCCAATTTTAGCCAAAATGACTGAACTAGCACAATTGTAAAAGGCTTAGGACTCAATTGGTCAAAAAATAAATTTATGATTAAATTGACAATTACAATAAGTTTAGAACTTTTTTGATAATTTTCCTATATTAACACTTACCCATTTTTAGAATTGTTCTAAGGTGAGGAAATATTTCCCAAAATGAAAAGCAATTCCATAGGAATAATCCAATGCTTCATATGAGGACTATCATCGGCATTAGTCGAACACTTTTAATCGATCCATTCTCGTTAATTCTACTAATCGCTTTCTCCTCCGATTTCTGTACGGCTCTTATTAGGCAGATTGCTGCGGAGCCGAAACCTACTTGCTTTTATCAAGTTAAAAGTTGAGAAATGACATTTAAGATCCCTAAACCCGTTCATGGAGGACAAAGCTGCATGATTAACATGGCGCAAGCATCTCCTTCGATCCTAAACCGGTGAGACCGCGACTTTCGTAATCTTCTTCGAAAGAACCCCAGTGTCCTATCCTCCAGAACTTGAGTCGAAAACGACTGCTCCTCAGGTCCAACATGGCGGTCGGCAGAGAGACTGGAGTAATATCCTACAATGCTTAGCAGCCTTTCAATTCCTTTCAATTCACGGTTAGCTTTGACCATACCCATGGATATCATCTCCACCTAATCTCTCTCGGTCAACATTCTTCGGGGCGTGGTTCGAGGGCTTGTTTACAGGGAAAAAGTATACGACCGATGGAGGACAAAGCATGGTCTCATTCGGCGGACGCTACTGGAGACATGCCTCCTTCTGGAGAACCAAAGTTAACCCGTTGTGGCAGACATCATCATCCCCTCTAAAAACTATACTTGTATTCCCATCATTGATTGATTAACTTTCAAGATATGACCTACGTTCTTTATCTCATATGAAAATAAATAAATAAATAAATAATTATTATCCGTAAAAATGTTTAGGCGTGACTTGATGTCAATAATAAAAACATTTTTTATTAACTAGTTATTTAAAAAAAATATACAGAAAAACATCTTTCATTTTTTTTTTCATGAAACAAATGTGTACAAGATATGATTCAAAAGTTTTTCGATCCTGTAACTTCGAACATGAGCTGAATTGAAGACCTTTCTTTTGTTTGGTGGAGTGTCCAAAGTCAAGAGCGGGTGGGTGGGGCCAAGACCCTGTATAATAATAATGACCAATCAGGTCTATTAGAATTCCGAATTATATACGGCAATGTATTCTCGTTGCTTTGTTACAAGGATTTTTTCTATTTTTTCTATTTTAATATTAGAGCTTTGTTCTAAATTGATATCGTGTGAAAATGAGATTAGTCAAGCGTGTTTGAAAGGCTGAGAGTTTGCTAATATAATTTTTGGGCTAATGGGGTTCAAAAGTCATTGAATTTATCGTGAAGTGCGACCAAGTATCAAAACTTTCAATGCAATCGTATTGCAAAACTTATCAAGTTGATAATATCAAGTCCCATCAGTAACTTCATTTAATCTGGTTAAAGGGACATAATGTCCACCAAACGCCACATGAAAAAGAGATTGAAATTTAGATAAAAGGAAGGATAAAAATATTAAAATAAAAAGATAAAATAAAAATGGATAAAATATTAAGAAAAAGGTAATTTACTTTAACGAAAAAAGGACAAGACCATGAGGCTGTTCTACTTCACGTGATCAGATCTCTACGTTTGTGCATGTCGATTATTATTTAAAAAAAAAAAGGAAGCCATACTAAAAGAATGTTTGTTTCACAAAAATGGGTGATTTAAAAAAATCAAAAAATAATTATTTTTATTATTTAAAAATTAAATAAAAGGAAAAAAAATTTCATTGCCCACAAAAATAGTTAGGCATAAATTTTTAGAACTAAGTTTTCTAAACAACATATATATCATTTTTTTCGGAAAATATTTTCTAAATGACTTATTTTTTACGATTGCATTCTAAACTAATTATGCATCAAACATAATGGTGTTTAATTACTCCATTTAGTACGGTAGCGAACGATTTAATTCAATTGCATCATGGAGAACCTATAACACGAGCGTAGCGTACGCACTAAACTAAATCCGACCTATTGAAAACGATGACTTTCATGGGAGTCCACGCCCCGCGTGGACCCTGCCAAATCCGAAGGTTCAGATCATCTTCAGTACATGCATTAAATTCCTGGAATACGATCACGATACGTGTTCAGTTAGTCAGTAAAGTGTACAATCTCTCGATCGTCTGTTCTTTGACTGTGCGTCCTCCGCCTTTTTAGGTTCAAACGCGGGTCGGATAACGTAGGGCAAAGCTGACCGGTGGGATCAAGTCACGTCATCGAAGCTTCCATTGATAAGGATTTCCCATCGCTCTACAGGATGGTAAAAAGTAAAAGGGACCTCCGTCCACCCAAAGGTCTCTTTTCATCTAGAAGTGACCGCTCCAATTGAAACTCCGAACGTGGGACGACGCGCTCGGCATTGCGGACACGATGTTGCTGTCGAAGAACAGTGGTCTCGATTGCGCTCTCAGTCGTCTCGTCCGCTGTTGCTCTTTGACCTCGCCAAACCCTTTTCTGTACTTTATATACGAGACGAACCTTAGCAGCCTCTCTCATCCTTTCATCTCGTTCTAATCACTCTCTCTCTCAGACACTCCTCGCGTAGATATCCATCCATCCAAGTTTAAGGACAAAGAGCACAAGCGCGAAATGTCGGACAAGGACCATGAGGCGCTCCACGCGATGGAGGACGAGGAGGCGAGGCGCAAGAAGCGGAGGAAGTGGACGATCGGCATCACCGCCTTCCTCATCTTCCAGGTCGTGCAGGCCCTCTTCTTTGTCCTGGTGATCATGAAATTCAGGTCCCCCAAGTTCAGGGTCACCCCGCCGACCATGATCCAGTCCCTGACGGTTGGGACCCTGGCTTCGCCGTCGTTCGACATGAGCTTCATCGCCCCCATCCAGATCAAGAACACCAACTGGGGTCCCTTCAAGTACGACGCCACTGCCGTCTACTTCACCTGGCAAGGCATTCCCGTGGGGCAAGCGTACATCCCCAAGAACAAGGCCAACTTCAAGTCCACCAAGAAGATCGACGTGGGTGTGAACTTGAAGTTGGACTCCGCGAATTTGCCGAGCAACCCAAACCTCGCGACCGACTTGAGTTCAGGGATCATAACGTTGACTAGCCGAGGCGAGCTTACTGGGAAGGTGACGGTCATGTTCATGTTCAAGAAGAAGAAGACGTCAGTGATGGATTGCAGTATGACGATCCTCGTGTCGACGAGGCAGATCCTGGCCTGGGGATGCGAGTGAGGAATTGAGGGAAACGAACAAGAATACACATACTCGTGTATTTCTTTAATTTCGTCTTTGCCCTTTTTATCTTGTATTTTAATGTCCAAGTGTATGTTCCACTATAAAGAAATAGGTGCTGGGCTATGCCAATTTGTTTTTTAGCAATCATTAAGGAGATATTTTGCACAAGAGTTTGAGTGGCCGCTGGTTCTCACGTAATAATGGTTTAAAAACGACAGGGATTTTAATTTGAGAAGGAAAAAAAGATAAATTAAAAAAAAAAAAAAAAGGAAACTTTTCATTTTCCTTTGATTGATGACTAAACTTTTGCTGAATTAGATATTTTATGAAGAATGATTAGACATATGAATAAAAGATATGAACGAAGAGACTCGGTCTTGATTTAGATTTATGATGATTCGAAGGGCAATCCCATCGATTGATCCTGGACATAGCTTGCCCACGAGTCATAGTCACACAAGAAGACTAGAGCACCAGTTAAAATAAAATAAATAAAAATTGTTTTGTGTTCCCACCCTCACCACACTAGCCACGCACCTCTCCACCTCTCCATTCAATAATCGCCATATGTCCACATGAGGCCCGCATTTCGGATTTTCAAGATCCCCTTTCTTAGTCACGTGTTTTGTTTCTACAAAGATCCCTCAATCACATTAGACTTTGAGTCATAAATCATACAAAACTTATATATGTCACTTGTACTTAGTTGCACCTTTTGACGTGTAACCTCAGGCACTACATTTGTTAACTTTCAAGAATTGTGGCTCTTTGCGTTCAAGTTTTCGTTTTGACGATATGATTTTGTTCCCAACTACTGAGCATCAGTGTTCTTGTGCCTGGTTAAAATGTAAAGCTAAGGCATGGGTACAATACAAAGAGGATGGCCGAGTGAAATACTGGTGCAGTGTGTTTGTTTGTGCACATGTCCTTTGCCTTTGTCCGAAGGGTGTCCTTTGTGTTGCTATTTCAGTTTCTTCGATACTGTTTTTTTTTTTTTAAGGCAAAGAGAGCATTTGTCCATTAATCGAGTGAAGGCTAGTGGATTTCCCTGCATCGTGTCACATTTCCAGAAAACTTGAGTCACTGCAAAACTTGTTTACAAGCTTCTTTAAAACGAGTGCATCCATATCACAAGTGTCACTTTTTTCTCCTTAAGCTCACAATACAATAACGACACTTAGAAGTTTTGAAGTTTGGTCGTTAAATTAGCTATGGCGGCTTTGCGGAGACGATGAAAATGAAGTTGAGGGGTGCTTGTGGAAGAAGAGCAGGTGACTCAGAAAGGGATTCTTGAAAGTCAGAAACATGGCCCCACCTAGACAAGTGGCAATCAACAAGTGGAGCGGTGCGTGACAGAGGTGGTGGGGCCGGATCACTCATTATTTTCTCCAAATAATCCAACGGGTGAAACAGAGGAAGTCCCAATTTGGGAGGCTAAGTTGAGCTTTGGGACTTGGGTCCTCTAGCCACAAATTCGTTCAAGCATGAGGCGACGAGCAAAGCTCACCAGTCATTCTACTTCATGAAGGACCCGATCAAGAAGAGAGAGAGTCCCTCCTCCAGCAATGGCTCGTGATAGGAACCGTCACCTGCATAGACTTGAGACACTACACCGTGCCCGAAGGTAAAGCTGCCATGCGGATTGTCCGGCATCACGGCCACAGTAGCCCTAGCAAAGGAACTCTGCAATGACTTGGAGTTCATGATGGACGATGCCAGGGACTCGCGTCTTGTGGATTTCGTCCTGCATGTGCAAGCAGGATCGTTGAGTCGGGATTGCAGAACCGGCATGTACCTGAAGTATTCCACGTCATTCAGGGCGGAGTGAAGCCTGACTCCAAATAGTTTCACAAGTTTCAACAAGACTCAAACGCAAAATGAGTTTCCTGCGGCCCCGTGATCAACAATGTCAAACTCCACTCAGGTTGGACTGGGGGAATCACTGCACAAATGGGATTGTTTCCTCTTGTTTGGTTGCTTTCGTTGTACTCGTCTACATAACATGGTGAAAGCATAGGGTGCCACAGAGAGTCCACGCCACTTAAAATGTAAAGACAGTTCTGGGCCTCGCATATCTCCCAAGCGTGGATGCTTTCGCGAAACTTTTCCTTTCATCCTTTCGATGCAGAGACCAGTGAAAGCAGAGGCTCTAGCTAATCAAGTTTGAGCGCAGCAGCCTAATTCGATCAAGGAAGTTCATATGCGGTGCTCTTGACCTATACTCTTCTATCTTTTGTCTGACTTGCATTGTCGACTTGGATTTGGAATGAGCTATAAACTGTCAAACTCCACAACTGTCACGATACAAATGTGCGAAGTTAGCAGAAGTCGAGGATATGGAGCTCTCATATGCAGTAAGAACTAAGAAGAACAACCGCTTTTTCTGCCTCAGCACAGCAGAAAGAGACCTGACCTGAGAAGCAAACTGTGATGAGTCCGGTAATTTGGTTGAGCTACCTGTAAGAACCCCAAAGCAGGAAAAAAAAAAAAAATTTGGACCATTTCTCGATTTGTGCGTGTCATCCTTGCGCAGGGGCCATGCTAATCTTCTCTGTATCGTTCCAATTTTATCGGATGTCTCCGAAGAGACAAACTCTTCTTGGGTTATAGCTGTATATCAAGTGTTCAATTTTAGAGGCGGTAGGCAATGTGGGACTTCATAGTTAGTCCTGACCCCTTTTCACGGGCCCAAAGTATCTCCAGTGGGCTTGCAGATTACCCTGGAAATATCCGAAGGCCCAAACCCAACATGGGTTGACAATCTTTCCACTGTAATTCCTGGCAATGGCATATTGTTTTCCCTTGTGCCAAAATTCTGTAATTTCAGGTTGAAGAGCAAGTGAAGAACATCGCAATTTCGCGGATCGTGAATGAAAAGTCCTCTCATAGTGGCCTGAGGGGCCTAGTGTCAGGTAATTTTCTTCTCCTTTTTACAGAAAAGAAAATTTCTTTGATTTAAAGAATTTTTTCCCGTTCTAGATTTTAATTAAATCTGTTTAGGACTTGGTACGTTCATCGATAATTTAGTAAGCTAATCGCATGAGGTCAACGCTAGGAAATCTTAATGCACTGCCAGCCCAGAACAAATTCTAAGAGATTCTTAATCGATCAATTGCCTGGTTTTATTCTCACTTGTCCATGACTCTTGATATAGCGAACCGATATTTAACCCTAACAAATATAATGTCTAATCAGCTACCATGATCTGTACATAACTTAGTACCTGAGAAATGTCGAACCCGAGATGTCAACGTCTCTAAAGTGTTGCGAATCACTTCCATTCTTTCAAACTAAAGCAAACGAAACACGAACTAAAAAGTCAAGCTTTACGTGTGGGGCTAATCTTTTCCACGAAGAAAAAATCATCCCTAGAAGCTGCAAGATCCAGATCAATGGCTGGACCCATGCACGTTCCCCTTACTTCGCATGCAAGTTTATAGCGCAACACGCTCGAACACGGTCCTAACGAGGAGAGAAACTCTCCCGGCCTTCTTCGGGTCCAGAAGCTCTCGGGAGAATGCTCTCTGTAGATCGATCGCAGGGAACGGAGATGGTCTCGAAGAAGTTTGAGTTGACGGATGTAATTTTTATGCAGAAGATTCTTGATCGTTTCACATTGATTGATGTCGATATGTTGGACTCAGCGAGGAGTTGGAATTCGCGTATTCAGAAGAGAAAGAAAAATAAAACAAGAAGAACAGAACGATTCATACTTGAGCCTGCTCGAGAGGAGATATCGACATGTTCGTTTTAGTCTATGCGGAGCAGACCCTCGCGGGAACGGTGTCTCGACAGTGACTGAAGAAGCTTCACGTAAACAAAGGACAAAAGGGGTGAGGGAAACAAAGAGGAAGAGGAAAAGAAAATTATTATGCTGAGTGTACCGTTTATACTAAACCGGATCCGAACCATTATAGATGGTGAGTCCGACGTGGGCTTTAAGGTGAATCTTGTCGGATCTAATGATTTAGATTGAATTTACTATATATTATTATATACAGAAAACTATCCAAAAAGTCTTATTTTATTGCATTTTTTTTTTCCTTTAGGTCATAATCATTTAATTTTATTAATTTAATTATAAACATTTTAACAATTTACAAATTGAGTTCATCTAATCAATTTTAACAAAAAATCACTAACGTGAACATTGGCCGTTATACACGGCATAGTTGATAGAACGATCGGATCCGACATAAATAATTATTAATAATTATTATTATTTTATTTTCTTCTCTTTTCCTTCTTTTTTTTATTTATTTTCTTTTTCCTTTTCTTCATCAATCCTCATCAATGGGCGACAACCTCGCTAACCTCAAGCGAGGATATCCGAGCCTAGACTGGCGAGGGCCACCCTCATTTGGGAGCGCGAGGTCACCCTTATCGATTTATTAAAGTTTTAAACCTATTGTATTTATGTCGATTCGGTTTTGAATCTTTTAGTTTAACTAATTTAATCTCAAACATTTTGACGATTTACTAATGTAACCCTTCTAACTAATTTTAGTTGGATATCATTGATGTAAATATCAGCCGTCCTATGTGGAATGGCCAACACTAACATAGACAATTTTAGTAATTTTAAAAATTATATAAATTCTTGTCTATTATTTTATTTTCCTTTTCTTTCCTTTTTTTTTTTTTTTTTGTTTTTCCTTCTTCTTGATCGTCGGGCCTTGACAATGGCGGATGAGGGTTATCCTTGCTAGCTTTGGGTGAGGCTCAACCATGCCTATTCTAGCCTCGGGCGAGCCTTGTTCGAAGTTTTCCAAGGGTGACCCTCATCTTTGGTTAGTTGCCAACCATCACCAAGGCCAAGCGATTAACAAAGGAAGAAGGAAAATATAATAAAATAATAAAATTTATTTTTGAAAATTAAAGACTTGCAAGAATTATCAATGTCAATGCTGGACACACCACGTAGGGCAACCGACGTACATATCAATGATTTTCCAGTCAAATTTCACCGAAATAACTACATGGTAAATCATCAAAATGTTTATAACTAAATTAGTATAAATATAATAAATTTCGAACCTTTTTTTTTTTTAAATAATTCCCTCCTTAAAAAAGGGACGTACACGTGAAATCCACCGGATTGAAACTTACAGTACTCAATCTTAACAAGATGACCTGGGGCACTCCACAAGAGATAGGACTCTAAAAATTTCGAATTGCATTTGCATAGTTGAAGGACAAACCCATCCATTCTCCCCTGGCCTATCATTTAGATATATTTCCCATTCCGGACTTTACAGAAACAAACGTCTTTCCGAACTTACATAGGCGTTCGGATTCTCCTAGCAATGGCCGACTAACTAAGCAAAATCCTCCACCGCTTCGTCAAAGGCTCATCAAAGTCCATCCACGCGTCGATTCTTTATTTCCTCTCCGCACCACACGACAGAAACAAAAGTTCGTACGCCGTTCGACATCTCTCCCCCTCGTTTGCATCACTCTGTCAGCGCGAAACGCACGAGGAATCCGAAGGGTCGCGAGAAACCCCCGTCGCTCGTCAGCGTCTCCGGGCACCAAAACCCTAGCGTCCTCCCGCCAGCAAGCATGCCTGCAGAAGATCAGCAAGCTCGTCCGCTGAAGATCCACTACCAACGGGGCGACGAGGAGTTCGCGCCGCCGGTGTTCAAGCCGAGGCCGTCCAAGCGCAGCAACAAGTGCCCCGTGTACATCCTCGCGGCAATCGTCGTCCTCAGCGCGGTCGCCCTGGTCTTTTCTCTGATCGTGCTGCGCCCTAATGGCCCCGAGTTCGCCTTGAGCGAGGTGTCGGTCAAGTCCCTCAACTACACGAGCGATTACCCCTCGACGTGGCTGGACGCGACGCTCGCCGCCCGCGCGACAATCGGGAACACCAACTTCGGCTGGTTCGAGTTCGAGAAGAGCAATCTGACCGTGACCTACAACGGGACCGTCGTCGGGGAGGAGGAGCTCGATGGCGGGACAGTCGGTTCGAGGGGGACGAAGTACATGGACGTCACGGTCGGGGTCAGGTCGAGTAGGATAAGCGATCTGAGGAATTTGAGCAGCGACATGAGCGATAACGTCCTGGAGCTGACAAGCTCCGCGCAGCTGAGGGGGAGGGTTCACCTGATCAAGATCGTCAAGAGGAGGTTGACGTCGGTGATGAACTGCACCATGACCATTGATCTGTCAAACCGCAGTGTCCAGAATTTGATATGCACATAGAGACTTTGACTGTTCTTTAAATTTTTGGTTTGCCCTTCTTGTTACGGCCATCCGTCTTCATAGTTCGTATACTTTTCCGAATCAATTATTGATCATGTATATGACCAAGAAAAGGGGAAGAAATATCTGCACAATTTTTACTGTTTTTTATTAGTGTAATCTGCATATATTTCACACGGGATGTGCACAAGAACTGGACCGACACGGGACCAGATTGGATTGGACTGAACCAGTCTATTCTAGCGGTTTTCACAGGAATTAGTGGTGTTCCCAATTCCAATTTGGAACTGGAAATAATCGGGTCCGGTTTCCCATGCAAAATATTTTTTTTAATTATTCCTTTTCTTTTAAAGAGTAAAGAAGATGAATTTGCTAAAACCCTATTTCAAAACGGTCCAACTCTACATCTAAACCAACTTGAGACCAACCAATCTAGTTACGCTTGTAGAGGGGAACCAACCCAACTTGGGAACCAATCACCCTTTTTGCTCTTGTATTAAATATCAATAGATGCACAAAATTTTTGGCACTTTCTGTGTGTGGGCGCTCATAAATACAACTATGTAAGTACCGTAAATATCTATTTTGTTAAATATATTCATACATAGTTTTTGTTGGTTTTTGGAGATTCCTTGCGATTCCTATGTTTCTTCTAGTTTCGATCGCTTGAGCTTTTGGCAATACCAGAATGTCCTTTGGGAAAACGTACCAAAATGGACCAAAAGCAAACTGCCAGCCTTACAGACGGAACATCATAACAATAATAACGATAATAATAATAATAATAATAAATGCGTAGTGAATGAACCTAGCTCATAATCTGACATGTTAAATGCGTAGTGGCGGCGGCAAAGAAGAGAGACAGGCGCAGCGAAGCCACGAGGATCCAATTGGCCAAAGCAGGAATTATTATGAATAACCTATTCCGTGCTGTGAGCTGTGCTTTCATTTAATGTTCACGTCAAGTCCCCGATTTTCAGGCAAGTCGTGAATGAATGACTAAGCGCAACTAAGGTGCGGTTTAATAACTTTTTTACTAATTAGAGTTGTCAACATGGCCAAGGAGAAGGGGGGATATGTGTGGAAGCAACGACAACCGAAGCCCCCCAAAAGGTAGTAATGCTAATTTCAATGTCCGCGTACACAAGCGTGTCTTGGGGCTGCTGAAGAAAGGAAGACATGTAAACAACATTCGTCGCGGTTAAGTAAACCCAACAAGACTCGCCGGGTAGACCGTGGTCCGGATCGATGGGCTGGGCCGGGCTGGGCTTCGCGGGACGGGCCTTGGGGCTTGAAATTTTATGGCCTAGACGTCGTGATGTAGAGAGATGATGTCTTCGTCAATGATTGGACCCGGACAGGCCTGATGGGCCTAAGTTTGTGGGGCCCGGTCGAAGAAGGGATTTGCTTTGTCTACATGGCTCGAATGGCATTTCGAGGCGAGGCAGACTCGGCAACAGATCAAACACCTATGACCATGTGTTATTCAATGTCACGTAAGTGAGTTTCTAGTAAATATATATGATGATAACACCATAAGATTTTATGTTTTTTTCAATAAGATTATGATCGTCTGAAGTGAAGGTTAACTATTAGGTGGTCAAGTTATCACTTGGACCAAAATATACCGTTGTTGTCACATAACTTACCCTCAACACCGAATTAAATAAACATATCCCCTTGTCTCCATCGCTGCCACCATTGCATTGAGCCTCGTGGCAGGGAAGAGAGATGGGGTGGGGTGGCGCCCGCGACCGCGGCGATGGGTCCTGTTACTTGACGGAGTGGCAGGCTACAAGGCGATGATCCAAGTAGAGAGGGTGGTCACTTGTGTGTTGGAGGGTGTTGTGCAAGCTTTTTTGTGGGGACAGAGAGAGGAGGCAAAAGTGGATAAGAAAAGCGAAAGGAAAAAAAGTAAAAAAGTAAAAAGAGAGGAAGAATAAATTAGACAATCCGCTCTTATATGGGGGTGCAATGTCAACTTTTTCTAAGGGCTAAATGTATAAGTAATTGTTATATTATGTATCGAGCTCACATCGTATAACCAACCAATCACTTGTTTAATCAAGTATAGTCATATTTCTCTGTTGCTATAGTTATATCATACGCACTATCAATATGGCATTGATGTATCAAACAATAGGCACATTGCACGTAGAAGTTACATATAGGACAAAAAATACAACATAAAATCATTTTTTTAAGGATAGATCAAGAGAACAGACCCTGACAAAATGTGTTGGAACACTATGAATCTTCCTTGAATTCGATTAATTTAGTGAGTTGTCTAATGTACTAAAGCCCCACCGGCCCAAAAAACAGGCTCATGAATATGGCCCACGATTAACTTAGTCCCCAACTTTAATTCGACTATGATTGCACAGAGCAAAGTTTCGGATCAATAACAAACAATTGCTGAAATAGTCAATATATAGTTTAGTTCTTGACCCATTAATCAAAGTTGAAAACATCAAATAAACACAGCTACTTACCTAAAACTAAGTATTTTGGACGATACGATGTGGACCAAGACGTTCGATCATCCCCATCTGAAATGGCTTAGATGCATTTACCAATACTATTATGGAATAAAGAGGACCTCCTATCTTAAGAGTTAAATCTTTTTTTCTTCCCCGAATATCATCAATTACTTAATTATTTCATTTATAAATATGTAAAATTATTGATTGTGTTATACTTTCAATATTATATTTGAATCTTTTCTTTCTCGCAACAGCTTTCTTAGAAAAAAAAAAAAATCAAAATTTTGATATCTTTCAATTTCCAAGCATATATTTTTATAAGTTCTTTTTTTGTCTAATGAAACCATAATTTATTTCCAGTAGATATATTTAATAAGGCAGTTTTGCTTGAAAACAATTTTCGAATTTGATGTCCACTTTTCAAAAAACTAGAATACCCTTACGTATTTGACCAAAAACAAAAATACCTTATCTCGTATCAGTATAGAAAAATCAACGAGAATGATATATATGATCACCTTTGAAATTGACATCGATACTCTCTAATAAAAACATTCAAATCCATATTGACTTGGAAATGAGCATAGCACATGCAAAGGAACTTTCTTATCCTCCGCCAATTCGTGCACATACGCATAATGCGTGTGCCTATTTGCTAACGATAGATAAATATATTTGAATTCCTAAAACTTATCACTAAAGTATGTTTGAGTTCTAAAACTTTCAAAAAGTATAGTTAAGAAGTAAAACTTGTCAAATTGATTCAACCAAGTCATTCCATTAAATGTATCCAATTTGGCTAATGGACATTATCGATGTAATTTTTTATATATTATTTCTTCTATCTCCTGTGGCGCTAACATGGACAAAACTATTTTGTTTTGGTCCAAATCTGATTTTTAAATACAAATTTTATTTACATTATATTTTTTTTAAAAGGAGGGGGGCAACGGTGGGAGAATGGTTAGCAGGGTGGCCAAGCCCTAGCTAGGGACTAATGACCCTTGCCTAGCCTTCCTGGTGATGGTGGGACAGTCGACGACGAGGGCTACAAGCCATCATTTGAGTTTTCCTTTTTCTTTAAGTTTGCTTATATTTAATATAAGTAAAATAAAATTTTATTAAAAAAATCATATTTTGACCCCATAAAACATCACTTTAATCTTGTGTTTCATGTTTTAGTCACATTATCGCCATGTGGGAGAGAAAAAAACACGTCAAGATCTTTCATTAACTAAGTTGGATGGAATTAACGGAGTGATTTAATTACACTAATTTGACAAATTTTACAACATTACACTTTTTAAAAGTTTTAAATCTTAATTACACTTCTTCTAACAAGATTTAGAATTTCCACTACATTTATCTCTAGTATTTTCATTTATTTAAGCTCATCTTGATTGCCAAAGTTATACACTTTACTTCAAACTCTTTTTAAATTCAAGAGACTCCTAGTCTGGTGCCTTACTAGTACAGCTTTTTATCCCCTTTGATTGAATAAAGGCGTCCATTTGAAGGTTAGTTCAATTAGTTAAACTAGCTCGATCCAATGTTTGATTAAGAATGATCTAGGAGTCTAAACTAGACTCAATTGTGAGTCAATTTTCGGTCCAACTATTAAAATATTTACATATTAACTTAAGCATTCATTTGACAACTTAAATTTTAAAACAGCCGGTAATATTCCCACAAAAAACTTACATGGAATCCTGAATTCGAATTTTTTTAGACTCCCATTCGCCTCTCCAATCAATAATATAACACTATGAATAATCATAAGTCAAATCAGTATTGTCCACATTATCAGGATGTTAATGTGTTTGTAGTCGTGCAGAAAACGTTCACTTAAGTCATAATTTAGCTTATCGTGGAGCTTATGTGGAGTTCGATATCCTTAAACCGAAAGGCGCAATTAGCATAGCCAATTTCTCTGACTTGACGTAGCTGTCACTTTCCTTTTGTCCCTCTCCTTCTTTACACTTTCTGCTTTTTGATCCACGTCTCCCACCGCCCTTGCTTCTAAGTGGCTGTCCTCATGCATTTGTTCCTTTTTTTTCCACCCGAAATGGAAAAATTTTCCGGAGCAAAGTTGAATTTGCCATCGTTTGATGAGATGGGGATCTATGTTGGGACCATGAAATCTAACGGTGCATATATATCGGGATCGAATGGATCGCGAAGTCAATCCTAAAGAGTACGCATAGTCTCTTGAAAAAGTTGCCCACTTGCTTTGCTTTTGATTTGCTTTAATTGCTAAGAGTTAGAGCGAATCCTAAACCTAAGCTTAGGAGAGCAAGGCGTGAGCATAACTACTAAATCAGTCCATTACCAATGTTCGTCCGAATCATTATACCATATCAAGTCCTCATGGTCCATAAATTAATCGTAACAATAGCTTATGATTGATTATCTTCAATTTAAATTAAGTCTAGACAAATTTTTTTTCTAAGATGAGGCACACTGTTCCTGCCTTTTCAGCACCTTTTTTTTTTTTTTTTTTATCTAGTGATAAAAACTCAGTTTAGAATCTAGATCTCCCAAAAAATCCTAAGATAATTTGAGAGGCAAAAACACCTCCATCAAGAGGTGGCAAAATAGGTGAAGATTTGGTGCAGAAAGAATCCCATGCCCCACAAAAAGCATGATGTGACTGGAAACATTACATGCGGGACACATTCCATAGCCATGATATCTCGTGAAAATAAAATAAATACTTTACAGAATATTTTTTTTGGAACTCAAAATAATTTACAAACAAAAAAGTATTTCCATCGTTTCACATAAAGTATTGAGACAAATTCAATAGTTCATTTCACAAGCGATATGGTCGAATCGTTTCGGAGAAAATGCCCTTTAAATTATTTATTTTTCATGTCAAATCATTCATATGTCCAAGGTCCCATCTTGATAACGTTGGAGATGTTGCTGTTCAAGCAGGAGGTGCGGTGCTTGTGTCTGAACTATGTTTATATATTATCCAACCTAAACAAAAAATTAGGAGCTCGAATGATAACGATTATAGGTAGAAATTGATTTTTGGAAGATTTTTAGATGAGTTTTAAACAAAAATAATCGTTTGATAACAATATAAAATTTCTACTCTAAAAATATAAATTCGTTTAATAACAACACAAAAATTTTTTCTTTCGAACGGTAGAGAACAGTGGGCAACGCAATGGACCAAGTAAATGCGGTGGTCAAGCGGTGCAGATGGAATCACGATGAGGAAGCAATTTTTATTTCTTATTTCTATTTCAAAAATAGAAAATTTTTCTTCTAATTTATATTCCAAACATATTTTTAAAACAAAAATCTATTTAAAAAATTTTAAAAAAATTTATCAAACAAATTTCTATTCTAAAAATAAGTTTGAAATAGAAAAATTATTCTTGGGACACCTCACTATGTTTATGTAATAAAAGAAGGGGTTTTCTGTAGACGTGCGGAGCGGTGCGGCAAAAGGAAACTCTCAAGTCTCACCTCCTTCAGTCACCCGCAGTGCGCGTGGGCCCCGGATTTCGCTATCCTGAATCTCGAGGTCCCGCGGGTCGGGCCGAACGGACGCCCCGGATCGAAAGCGGGAACCGATCCGACGCCCGAGATTGAACCGGTCGTCCTACCAAAAGGCGCAAACCCCTTTCACTCCTCCCCTGCCTCCCGTTTTAAAAGCGAAGCGATTGTGCAACAAGAAGCGAACGCCTGCAACGAAGAAGGAGATCCGAAATCGCCACCGGCGAGGGGGAAAGTTCGCATTTTGAGATTAGCCCTCGAGCCGCACGCGTCGCTTCTGGTTCCTAGGGTTTTTGGGTAGCCGAAAGTCTTGTTTTTTCGGGAGCATTTCGGGCGTCCATGGCGGATCACGAGGAGCAGCCGCACAAGGCCGAGACCCTCTTGGAGAAGTTGGCGGAGAAGATCCACGGCCACCACGACGACGGCTCGTCGTCGTCCTCCGATTCCGACGACGAAAGGAAGAAGCCGTCGGCGCCGCCGCCGCCGGCGAAGGAGGAGGAGAAGCCCAAGATTTTCCGCCTGTTCGGTCGGGAGCGGCCCGTGCACAAGGTGCTCGGCGGTGGAAAGCGTACGTCCATTCTCTCTATCTCTCTGTCTGTCGATCGATCCGTGTTGCTCTAGCTGTTTTTTTCGCGATCTTGATGATCTTTGGTCTGTTCTTGCCGGCGTGTTTGGAGAAGGGTGATGGGTTCTGATTCGATGTCGAGATCTAGCTCCGGCATTTTGCTTGCTTGTTGATCTGCGAAAAGCTACGGTGTTGTTTTGGTTGAATCGGAATCTATAGATTCGATCTGCTGATCTAATTTATTTTATGAGATACTTTCCCATTTTTTTATTGTTTAGCACGTTATTGGATGCATCGAGGTTTTTCATTGGACGGTACATTTCGTGACGCTGGGATGGTTATGCGTGTGATCTAGATCTGGCTCGTTGGTATTTAAGATAAAAGATTTCTTGAATGGATTTTCTGGAAATGGTGTGGTGAACGTGCTATGACTGAAGGCATTCTGGGGCAATTTTTTGCGCTGGCTGGCGTAGCATCTATGGATGCCTGTTTGAAGCTTTGGCTTGTCCAGTTAAAGTGGGTTTCTTTGGTTGCGATGAGATTTACTTGGGCGGTGTTAAAGAATGTTGTTGCAAAGCTGTGAAATTTTCCTTTTTTATGGGGGGGGGAGTCGGGGGTCGTAGTGAAACCTTCCTGTTTAGCTTTCAAGATAATGCAGCAACAATGACATGATAAGACGTGACATGCTGCAAATTGGTGCTATTTCATTTGACGTATTTCGAGTTCAACACTCTAATGATTGTTCACTTCCGTCTGTGTTTTCAATCTTCTTCACCCTGCTATAGATATCTCCGGTGGCAGTAGTTCGTTACTAAACTGTTCAAATTTAATTGTGGTGAAACAGCTGCTGATGTATTCCTATGGAGAAACAAGAAGATATCAGCAGGTGCTCTTGGCGTTGCAACAGCACTATGGATTCTGTTTGAATTGCTTGAGTACCACCTTCTCACTTTGGTTTGTCATGTCTTAATCCTTGGCCTGGCAATCTTGTTCTTGTGGTCCAATGCTACTACATTCATCCACAAGTAAGTTTTTGATGGTGTACTAGATCCATTTGAGTGTAGATAATGTTAGATTCAATATCCTCCTATTTGCTTTGATGGGATTATCTTGCCTTAATTGTTCTTTCTCAGGATGCCACCTCACATTCCTGAAGTATCGATACCAGAGAAGCCTGTCTTGGAGTTTGCCTCTGTACTTAGCTCTGAGATAAATCAAGGAATTGCTACACTGAGGAGATTGCATCCGGAAGAGATCTTAAGAAGTTTCTCTTGGTATGTTCATAATTGTGCTTATGATTGTTTGCTTGTATGCTACACTCTGAGCATGTGTGGTGCCGTTCCAGATCATTTGTTTTGGTTGAATTTGTACACATATGGCTTTGCAATTTCTGTTCACATCCTAATGGAAGAATTGAATGCGACCAAATTAGGTGGTTGCTGTTTTTTGGGTTTTTCTATCGTGGGCAGCTGCTGCAACTTCTTGACCTTATTTTACATTGGTAAGGAAGTGTTTCTATATTCATTGTGTTTAATTTTGTATTTATCCCAATCAACTCTTATGTATAGAGTTTCGTTTCTTTAACAGCGTTTGTAGTACTGCACACTGTGCCTGTGCTCTACGAGAAGTATGAGGACAAGGTAGACCCATTTGCTGAGAAGGCAACTATTGAGATCAAGAAGCAGTATGCTGTATTTGATGAGAAAGTTTTGAGCAAGATCCCAAGGGGGCCTTTGAAGGACAAGAAGAAGGTTTAAATTATTTAATCTTCTGTCTCATACTAGGTCCTTTGCAGTGATGTGGTAGTTTTTCAATTTTTTGGTTGAAGTTGCTAAAATTATCCATGATTAGCATGAACCCTGTTTTCATCGTGTTTTTTCTGGTGCTGTTGGGTTCAGATGTTGATGAATCTGGATTTTTGTCCCTTCACTTTCGTCCAGGCATGCTCAGAATGCATGGATCTTTGTGCTAGCTATTATTGGTTTGTTGAAATAGTGTTTTTATGCCAGTTGATAGTGTGTTTTTTGTGTTGAATTTTCGACTTTTACCTGTCATATTTGTAAGTGATGTGATTCTATCTTAAGATGTATGGAATTAGAGCTTCGTGGGATGAGCATAATAGAGGTTGTTTTTTCAAAACATAGTCATGGTAAGACAAAAGATCATGCTGGGTCCTTCAGCAGGTGATTCGAACTATGGCAATTGTTTATTCATGTTCGAGTCACTTGATACTACAAGGGCAGATTGAAATTATAGGTAGCTTTGAAGGTCTGTTGCTAGGCTCGTCTTGATAGAATGGATCTGCCTTGACAACCAACCCTGGCAGATTCTGTGGCCACAAAAACTGCAAAGAGAGTGGATCTGTTTAGAGTGAATGGAGGTTCTGATGGATACTGATTGCAGTGAGCTTAGATCATGTTTTTCGTGTGCGAGTGCTTCTCACTTCAATTTGACACTGATCGGAGCACTTCCATTGACACCCACTTAGTTGGAGTTGGACAAGTGCAATAGCTGTCTTTTCTCAGGGCAACCGCACTCTATGGAAGCTTTTCCAACAAGGAGTGTTGCCTTCAAAGTGGATTGGTATTTTAATTTTGCCTACATCTTGTTGCTACAAGTTGTGTCACTTTAGGGTTGGAGAGTTTAAGATCTCATTAACATGCTTAGGATCTCAGACTCTATTAGCCTCCATCTTTGATGGCTTTATGGTTATCGCTACCCTCTTTTTTTCGTCATTCAACTACGAGATAGCTATACAAAAACTTGTTGTTTAGGAAAAGCTATATGTGATAATGGCACCGTTATTGTGGCTTTGTGAAATCAACTGTTTCTCGCATTAGCATTTGCCCCAGGCGTCTAGTGTCTTGATGATATTACTAGGGAGTTCTGCTGCTACTACTGAGCGCAGTGAGGGATTTTTCATGCTTCTATTTTGGGCCCCAAATCAGAGAGACTTCATCTTGATTATCTGGTGAAATTGTTATGACTAAAGATTCGAGAGATTCGATGGGAGCTCCCAAAACTCACTGTTTAGTATTAGCACCGTGTTTTTTAGCTTTACAGAGACTGCTACATACATTGGCCAGGGCATTAGTGGCAATGAAGGGACGGTCGAACCGAACACGTGTGAAATCTTAACACTTTTCCCGTTATCTCTTGGCTGGGCTGTACGAAACGTCCGTTCTTGGATATTAAGAACTTTGGCATATGAAAAGGTGGTCTTCATTGCGACGACTGCGTCTTGTTAAAGTTCACTCCCAAATTTAACGGCGAACACAGACGAAGTTAGCTGTAAGTCGTAGGAAAATCCCAATCCCTTTGAGACCATTATTCAGGACAAGCTGACCCGCATGCGCTCAACTCGGATTTCCGAGAGAACAAGGTGAGTTTCGAGGGTACCTCTCGACAGAGGAGGCGCTCCATGCTCAGGTTGTCGATTTCTTGATGCGCATGTTGGTGGTGCAATTTGCCCCGGACTTGCTGAGTCTCCTTGAGCTCCTATAACTGGCATTCACATTGCAGTGATCTTCATCTTCTTCCCTGAAGTTTACTTTTCCTATATTTTTAAGTACTAAAGAGCAGTTCACCAGACCCGACCTGATAAGAACCCGTGAAATCAATATACAAATTCGTCGGCAGGTAGACTCCACATGCTATGATTTATTTCGTCTACTGCCTTAGCCATGGAATCATTGTCCCCAGGCCTTAAATATATCATACTGCGGTACGGTGAGCGGTGGAAGTGTGACCTACTAAACTTCGCTTCGTGCCTAAAGCCCACTTGTATGCGCAGGAGGAAGAAGGATAAACAAATACGTCACGGCCGCTAAATTGGTACGTTCCAGAAGAAGTTTCCCAATCAAAGAGCCGTGGCCCATCTATGAGCAGGTGACCCGCTTCCCTAAGTTCTAGGTTTTTCTTAAGTGTTCTGAAATACTTCTTCAAAATATGGACCATGTAGTAATTGTACGTCTACGTAATGATTGTAATGATTATGGTAGATTTAAGCCTCACCGTCAGATAAAAAAGGAAATCTATGATTACAGTTAGCCCCATACTTGTATATATAGGGATTTCCTACCCCTAAATTGTATAATCTCATTACAAATTTCTCTATCTAGAATTTCTCTCTGCGATTTTTGTAAGTTGAGTGTAAATAAGACTGAGTTCAAAAAAAAAATTCCCGAGGCCGCATGGGTTAAAAAACATTAGATTGATTAACCCATGAAACATGCACCTTACAAGGCGATCGACTAATTTCATCGCCGTTTGCAAATGCTAAAAAGTTCAATCTGTGACACATGCACACTTACACATGCTTTAAAAAGTGCAATGGACGTGATTCTACTTTGGTTCGGGAGGGGACAGTTATCGACTGATGTACAATGTCAAGGCAAAAATGGAAATATTTCGGGGGACCCGCACTTCATCAATCTTAATATTTCTCAGAATCTACCTTAACAAATTGAACATACGACCTCTTAGAATAAGCAAAACACTCTCAAGTCACAAAATTTCCAGTAATCTCCTGCATCTCCACACTGAGGAGGAGCAGCGAACAGAAGGCATGGATGACTCGCGTGCAAATCACATCATAAAGCAAGAATTCAGAACCCCTTGCTAAAAGCTTACCTTGATCCTCGACGATCTATGTTGCGGTCATACAATCCACAATCCGCTTGCACCATTATTTTGGGCCAACAAAAGCTTCATATTCCATCCAACTATTTCCGACGTCTATTGGGAGCCAAATCAGGATTACCTTTCCTCATCATGGCAACAAACTCATCGTAGTTGATTCTCCCATCCTGATAAATTAAAAAACACTTGGGTATGTCACAAGAAGATTACAATCAACAGGCCACAAGGTACACTAAGAAGAAATGATGTCCCCTCTGATTTATATGGAACAACAGTGTTAAGAAAGTAACTTAAAAAGACCTTTTCATGGAAGTTCAATAGGGATTTCCAACTTACACAAGTCAAGCGCTAGTTAATTTTATGCCCTGCTCTACTTTTACTTGCTTATATGTTTTATTTGCACTTTATGAAATAAAACACAATATACGTTGCTAATTGTACATTCTCAACCACAAATTGTTGTAGAAGTAGCACTTTTAAAACCTACCTACAAAAAATTTAGCTCAGAGCAAGTATTCCTTCAGCAAGCTAGAAATTATACCTGATTAGGCATTGTTTTTGCAACCATTATTGTGACTTGAATATTTATGTGCCAAACCAATTTGTTATTTAATTCGATAAATATTATGGCGACCTAATTGATCATTTTTCATGAGGTCTGTACTGAAGATGGAGGGCCCGCACCAAAGGCTCGGGACTGCAGGTGATAGCTTGAGCCCTTGGCGCCTCAGGTACAAACCAGTTTGGTATACATTATATTTTATTAGCCTTTTAGTTTATATATTCTGTTTTGTGATATTTCTAAGTGTGTGAAATATAATGGGTGTATATGTGAGTCATGGGTCTCGAGAGTTCTCTCTCTTTTATTGTACTTTGAACGGGTGAATTGCTGCTTCTCCTTCACCAGTGGAACTAGGCTAATTGCTGGACCATCTTCCGTCATTTCTCTGTCGTCAATCTTATTTGTCACTTTTGCATAACTATACTCATTAAACCAACTTTGCTAAGCTACATAATATACATGAATTACACTTTGATAGCCACATATTTGAGCTGTTCATCATACTAGGAGATGACCACAAGTTGGCGATATCTTATGCAGATTTAATGCGCTATAGTTGATCATGAATGGACATGAGAAAGAAAATAACATACACGATCAGTGTCGACTTCAACAATGATCTCCTTAATTGTTTTCTCATCACCCATATTGTACTTCTTAAGTGCATGCTCTAACTCCTCCATTGTGATATACCTTCAAAGGGCAGAAGATACATGCAAGTGAGCATCATACTTTTCTAAAATATAATCGTTGATTCAAAATTCAATTTGAACGGGAATGTAAGATCAAAACATCATGCTCAAGTGCAAGAAAGGAAATTACCCACTCTTGTCCTTGTCAAAATATTCAAATGCCTTATATAAGTGATCCTCCTTTCCACTCTATTCAAATGCATAGTGGCTGTTATAAACTCAAGGTAATCAATCGTCCCATTGCCATCGACATCAGCCTGAAAAACCAAATATTTTCTTATCCAGGAGCACCCATGCACTTTATTTTTTTAATTTTAAAACAGGAAGAGAACTGGAAATCATATTGAGAAGGGATAGTACCGCCTCCATCAGCTGCTTAACTTCACTCTCTGAAAGCTTGGTACCCAATTTTGGAAGACCAGCCTTCAACTCTTCAAAAGTAATTGTTCCGCTATTGTCTGTGTCCATGGATTTAAACATTGCCTTCAACCCCATAATTTCTTCTTCAGAAAGATTTTCAGCAATTACCTAGAAGGACGAAGAAATGACATTATACCATTGAATCACAACAGTTCCAGCAACAATTTTTTCATACTGCCCTTAATCCAGATGCTCAAGCCTTTTTATAGATCTACTCTTTTTTCCTTTTTTTGATGAGAAATGCAAAATAAGAGTGCTAAAGTGAAAAAACATAGACATGTATTTTGTGAAATGGACACCTGAGTTAAGTTCACTGTATACATCTATTGATCAAGATGTACTTAGGTAGAGGAGGATCTTCATGCAGCATTTCCCACAAAATTCTCAAGGATAATATGGTAAAATGGAAAAGGTTCCTAGAATGTGCACTATTATAGAGAACTAATAAATCAAACCGTATTCAATACCCATCTCGACAAAACAATGGATATAAAAACTTTCCAAATTCTAGCTAACAGTGAGCTTTACAGCTGTTGAAGTTCCTCATAATAGCTAGCCCATGAATGCTCTAGTTCCAACATGACTAAAATTACACTAGATCATTGAGATAAAAGCCATCGTCTCTAATTGACAAACAGAAGACTAAGTAGTCGATGGTCTATGCCTTGCTGTCTATAACCTTAGACATACTGCACCAACAAAAGTGTGTCGCCAAAGGTTTGTGGTTCTTAGAACTTTTCCAGCAAAAGCACATGCCTTTAAGTGGGAAGACAAACATTTGAGTTGCATGAGCTATCCAAATGCAAGGCTAATAAGGTGCAATTAAAATAACATCTATACTTGGAGGAACGAAAAAGGAGAAGAAATAACAAGAAAGTTCTGGCAAAACAGCTTTTTCAAATTGCTGCTCTCAACACCATCTCACACCAAAATTTACGGACTTGTTTTTTTTTTTTTTTGGTATTGGAGGAATCGGCTTGCAGCCGACAGCCGCGCCAATTCTGGACTTGTTTCTCCTTCTTATTTTTGGCCTTTTGGCCATCGACCAACAAAATTGAATCATGTGGAGTTAGCTCGATCGTCCTACTCCTACTCTATTTCCATAACCCCATGACAAGAGAATGGGGTCACCGATTCTAGTCAAATGAAGAGAAAACAAATCATGTACATGAAGTAGCTGACAGAAAAATATCTAACAGCACAGATGTTCTCACCTTTAAGGCCACTTTCTTTAGCTTGTTCATTGCCCTAGTTGTTTCATTCTAGTCAAGACAGCAATATCTAAAGGCTTATCAGAAGCATCACCATCTACTCTCATCCAAGGATGATCTACAAAAGTTCAGCATTATAGAATCATTTTCTCAGAGTAACAACACCTTATACATAGTAAAAACATGTAAAGTACAACACATGCCTTTTGGTAAAAGTAGAAGCAACAATATAGTTCTTCTAATAGTTATTTAAATTTCCTAAAGCTAAATAATAATATAAAGTTATTAGCAAATTTCTAATTCATGCTTGTTCTTCTGCATATAGCCCTAGGCCCCTGCTTCAATTTTCGTAGGACAATCCTCTACTCCAAGTTCCTTAATCTATAAGCTGATAAAGAAAATTGAAAATAAGCAAAGAAAGTGATACTATTCCAATGCACGCTTTACAAAAATCCTAGTTCGATCTTCTATACAAAGGGATAGCTTCTGAAATTTGTTGGCATAATTGTCAAAATTGTTTTGACTTTGAAAGTGCAGCATGTCCCATCGAATAGCAAACTCATCACTAACAGTCATTTTTACTTACTTAGCACCTCCAACTGCCGAAAGCCGCTCTTTTGGATCAGCCCGTAGCATTTTTTTTACCAGATCTTTAGCACTACTAGATATGGATGGCCATGGATCTGATACAAAATCAACATGCCCCCGTAGAACGGAATCGAATATGGCCTGCTCATTTTCTGCATAAAATTGAAAAAAAAAGAGGATGACTGTCAAGGTGGAATAAGCACTGTCAATATCTTCTGTCTCCTATTAACAGTGACATCAATTGATCTTGATGGTAACCTAATCATTTACACATGTCAAGAACTATTCCCATGCTGATTGCGAGAAGCAATGTAAATTTGATCACTTAGCCAGGTGATCTGTAACTATAAACAACAAATTTTGAACAAATGAATAATTCTCATGTCCTGGCTCTGTTTTTACTCCACTAACATTGTAATTTATCCATTTATAAACAGATCAAATGTTGAAATAGAAATGAAATTCTCACAAGAATTTGCCAAAAATGGTAAATAACTTCAAAATAAGTTGGTCATTACTGAGGCACAGGAAGCATACCTCCCCCAGAAAGGAGGACACCGCTAAGCAGGATATAAAGGATCACACCAGCACTCCATATATCCTCTCAGCACCATAGTGGTGACGCAGTACTTCAGGGGCCACATAATATGAACTTCCGACAAGGTCTCTAAATACATCTCCTAACATGATCCATAAGCAATTATAAAAATATATCTCATCAGGATTCAGGACATTGGAAATACAAGCATTTCCAAATTCCAAGATCAAAAGTTCTTTCCAAGCTCATCAACAAGGAATATATATCATTTGTTAGGAAACAACATAGGAGAATAAAAATGTTATCCTCTTCCAAGATTGAAACTGTTCTTGTCCATGCTTTTAAAGGCCTACTGATGATGACCCCCAGTAATAGTGCACAAATGCCCTGGAAATATCTTATTCTTTTGCAGACAAATAAATAAGTAACAGTGTAAATACCACAGAAGAAAACAGAAGTTTAAAAGAAAGGGATATTACCGTAAGTTGTAAATATAATAACATACTACCTAAATACCATCATACAGCTAGAAAAAGAACCACAGCACAAGACCTGATGATCTACAATTTTCATCAGTGCTAAATTTGAAATTTCAAGCCACAAAATTCACACTCAGGAGTTCCATACTTTTTTCAGAATTTGGACAAAGAAACTTCTTTTATATGCCACAGCAGAAGCAGGGTTTCCACGTTACCATAATCTTAGTGTTGCAGGGTCATCTTCTAGCGTTAAACTGACTAACTGAGCAGCATATGACAAAAATGTAGGCAATAACAGGTATCACATACTCAAACATCGTTAAATGCCGCCTGTGCCAAATTTCTTCTCATTGGCATCAGAATCATACATCACAGTGCCTTATATTTTAATTACTGCAGTAACAAAAGGAAAACACACACACATGACGCAATGGATAATAACAGGAGAACCAGAAGTACCTTGTTTGAAGAAAACAGAGGCCAAAATCAGTAGCTTTCAATGGCGAATTCTCGTCGGGACTCAGAAAGGAAATTCTCAGGCTTCAAATCTCTGTGCATAACTCCCATAGTGTGACAATTATGCACCACCGTCACAATCTACCTACACAGGTTCGCCGCAGCTCGCTCCGTGTAATGCCCTTTCGCTATGATGCGGTCGAACAATTCACCGCCCGCACACAACTCCATCAGCAAATTCACCGAATGCTTATCTTCGTAAGCACCTTTCAATTCCACTATATTCCTACTCAACGCAAAAAAAAAAAAAAGACAATAAACACCAATCACAAAGTTTAGCCAGCCGGAAGACGTACTCTTAGCTAGAATAGATCGAACTTCTGAATGAATTCAACACCGACACATCATCAGTCAAAGAATGAATCTAGATCGATTTGAATCAGCAGCGATAGCTGGATCGATTTTCGAGAAGATATACCTGTGGCCGGTCAAATGGTGCATGATCTGGACCTCGCGGCGAACGTCCTCGATGTCGTCCTTGTTGACGAGCTTACGCGCGGCGATGGATTTGCAGGCGAACTGCTGCTTCGTCTCCTTGTGCGTGACCAGGTACGTCACGCCGAACAACCGCGGCCGAGCTCGCGGCCGAAGGCAATAGGTGGCGCGGACGTCCTCCATCGGCCGGCCGAGGACGCGACCGATGGCGGAAGCGGCCGGAGCGGCGGGGGCCGGACGGGCGGCGGCGGCAGGGAGGCCCGGGAAGTGAGGGCGGATGTTGAGGCCGTTGGAGTTGGGGGGGCCGGGGAGGAGCTGTCGCCGCTGCCGCCGTGGGAATCGGCGGAGCCCGGCAGGCGGTGGCGGGCGTAGGCGGAGGGGAGAGGCCGTTGCAGTTGCCCATTGGCGGAGAGAGAGAGAGAGAGAGAGAGAGAGGGGGGGGGGGAGAGGGAGAGAGTCAAAAGGCTGGTCAACGTGGTAGAGAGAGGGGAGTTGACTGGACGAAGGTGCATGTATGGCAGGGAATTTGTCCGAATCAAACAGGAGGAAAAGTAGGCGTTGAATTTGAGATGGACAATGAATGGGCCTGTTCCTGGGCCTGGGCCCTTTCCTGGGCCTGGGCCCGGTCCTGGGCCTGGGCTTGGGCTTGGGGAGTTTCGACGATCTTGAACTTTAACGAATCGGATTCGACCGCATCTGTCTCCAAATTCATTGTACCAAAACATCGTGTCCGTGTTTCTCAGATATGCTGCAATGCACGTGCGAGCCTAACTTAAAAGGAGGGATCTAGCCGAGTTAAAGCCGCAAGTGATGCAGACCGTACGATGCTGGTACCGACTACGACGACTCCTTAACGACGTGGACGTCTTTGAAAGGCGAAAAATCATCAGCCCGACCGCTGGAAATTGTCTCGGGGGCGACAACCCCTGATGCTTCTCCAACCTCATAGAACCAGACGTCTGTATGGCTTCCTCATCCTCTGTCCAATGACTAATGAGATTGGATTCATCCGTTGATCGATACCGGCATTATCGTAACAAGACTCCACCGTTTAGACTCGAGTTTTGTATCTTTCTTCTCAGTTCTCTATGGTCCAAGAGAAGGCTAACGAATGCAGGAACACCTTATCAAAAAAGAAAAAGCAACCATCCTGGATTTCAGAACGGAGAAAGCAATGTGATGATCTTGGAGGAAGGCACTTATCTTACATAAACCAAGAGCTGCCAAACACATAACAAAGGCTTTATTACATGACCAGAATCCCAGGCAGACAGACCGGAGGACCGACTTGACGTTACAGGTACAATAGCTGGCAACCAGCTAAAAATACACATAAAATATTTACAGCAGGGACACAGACAGAACCAGGACTCAGACGCATCAATGACTAACCACCTAACGACTTATCCCTGCAATGAATTTACAAGCAAGTCACCGTTATAAAACTAAGCAAACCAGTAGAGAGGAGAAAGGCAAACACTGGGGATACTATAGACTTGATACTCCATCTGCGACGCGGCAGGATATGTTGCAAAGTAGACATCGCGGCTTACATCTGGCTCCAAGGGACCATGGACTTCGCGGATTTAGATTGATCGATAACTGAACCTTCAGCGTTAGCTGGCCCGAGAGGAGAGCTGCTCGCGAGCAGTGCCATCAGACTTCCGCCATGGACCCTACCCTCTGGAACAGAGACCGATGTGGATGAAGAGGCCTCCATCTGTGACAGGGTAATGAGCGTGGCCGAGACCGTACGGCTGGAGACCAGAGTATGCTGTGCCAGATGAAGTCACTTCAGAACCTGTAATCTTGGTCATGTCAACGCTCATGCTCTCTGTGGTCACGGTTTCTTTGCCTTCTCGAGTTGGGTGACCGTGGGGCTCTGCACCATGGTGCCCACGACCATGGCACCGTGGACCCTCCTATCCTGAACCAGGCCGCTATGAAGTGCACAAAGACCCGTCTTCCCACGAGCAAACGAGGTGCATGGGCTGCTACCTTCCCCACCAAAACCTGACCTAGGATGTCCCCAGGCACATCTCTTGCCGCCACCGTGTGCCTTGCAAAAGTCAGTGCTGCCTTGAGCACTCTTGCAACACCCAGCAGCTTGGCACCTCTTACCCCACCATGACGGACACAGGAATCCGTTCGTCCTCTCGCACTCTTTGTACACCCAGGCACTGCGCACCTCTTGCCTCCCCCATGGGCTACACAGAAAGCTGTTCCCCCATGGACCTTTTGGTACAGACCCACCTCCTTGGTAGGAGCACCTCTTTCCTCCACCGTGACCCTTGCAAAACGGAGTACTACCCTCAGCGCCTTTGGTGCACCCTGCATAGGTGCAGCGCTTTCCGCCACCATGCGCCTTGCAAAACAGAGTGCTTCCTTGAGCCCCTTTGGTGCAGCCTGTTGTGCCTGGCTGTGTGCAAGCACAAAATGAAGTGGATCTAGTTTACATGGGATGAAACTTGCGTACATCTTTTTTAATATTTAGACGGAGAAGGAATATAGAAGATAGTATGAGGTCTCCCACCCTAGGGTGGTTCTCCCGCTTGTTTCCTCCTTTAGCCTTTTAAGGACTTGCCAGGTCCAAGGAACACGTGCTCATACATTACATCATATGTATCCAATAGAAAAGCATAAATGATGATGTTGCTAGATATATTTATTGATACATTGAAATTTACTGTCTATTTTATGCGATTAGTGGTCTTCTATAAGATTAGCAATTGTACATCAAGATTCTAGAGGAGTTGGTAATTTCTCATAATTAATGGTAACTTTTATATAGTAAGCTAAACTTGAATACTTTAACTAGTAAGCTGCTCAAATTTATTATCTGTTAGCTAATTCAATTGGCGTATAACCCCTACCTTCTTTTGGAGTTTATTTGGGGGGCATAAGTGGGATTGAGCTAACCTACTACATTTTGTGCCCTTTCTCTTTGTTTATCCTTTTTTTTTTCTTTTTTTTTTTTTTTGCCCTTTTTTAAAAATATGAATACATGATTAGAATCAAACCATCTCATAAAACAGTTGTATGTTTATAAGTTGTATAAGTTAATATGGGACGACATAAATTTATTCTTGTAACTTAGGAGTGTCAACAATTTACAGTAACTTCGTTCATTTAATATTTAGACTTTATTGTTTTAACCATAAAAATTTTAGCAATGCTTAAATGCACAGATGATAATTCACTATTTTAATTACAATGCCACATAAGTTGTTAATTATCTATCTCATACTCGACTTCCTCACAACATCTAGAGATAGTAAAAGATTTTCCTTTTATTGTATTATTAAGCCACGAGTTTTTTTTTTTTTCCTCAAGTCCTCTTTTCTCAGCGTGCTTTCTGTGTGTGTGTGTGTGGCTGTGTTTCACAGGGGCTCGTTCCCCGGTCGGATCCGCTCCCCTTCCCCCCTACCAACTGGGCCTACATAAGCTGGGCCAAAGCTCCGCCTCTTGATGGACATGGCCCAATGCAACGATCAAGTCAGGCCCATTAAAAATATCAGAAACCATGGTTTCCATGGACTCCACGAATCAAATCTTCACATTTCTTTCACGGAAAAATAAATGATTTATTTTTTTTAAATTAATCAATTAAATTGCTTGAAATAATTAACTAATAAAAATATTTTTATTATCAATAACAATTTATGTCTAAATTTTTTTATTAAAGATATAAATATTACTCTTTTATTTTTATAAGCGATCACTTCTAAGAATTTTTTTCTTCTAAAAGTCATTAATTTTCAGTGAAACAAATAGAGCCGTATTTTTACCACTCAGTGAATCGCATATCAAGAACATGCTTCTGCTGGATGTCCTACGGTTCATGCATTGTGACTGGCTCTATTGATTGCATCGTTATCCGAATCCACATAGCGTGTATCTTTTGTTGTCCTTTTTCTTTTTGTCATTTTTTGCAATTTGTTCGCGTTGTGTTATGCCAACCGACGCCCGCAGACCCCCCACATGCGCCGTGGAACCTTGAACCGAAACAAGCCCCAAAAAAAGGATCACCTCTTGCAAGGCCTATTTGTCGCGATCGCAATAATCCACGACCGGAGGATTCTGATCCCTTCCCGAGAATAATTAAGTTTGACCCTCCGGAATAGGCTAAGTCGTTGTCGAGCCGGGACGGCACAAAAGCCTAGCTCTGGCCGCCCATCCTTGGCTCCGCATTCATTTACATCAATTTCTCTTTCCCCATTTCGTTTTGCATGCGAACGAGATTGCCTGTCGGCTATGGCAGCACAGAAGAGGTTGCCATGGGTGTATTTCTACAAAGATTCAAGGGCACAAAATGAAAGGTTTGCTTCTTATAAGTTTGGCCTTGCACATCTCACCAAAAAAGAAAAATTATCAAAAAGTCTTAAAACCTATTGTAATTATCTTTAATCAAATCCTCAAAACTTTTTCAACCTCTCGATGTTCTACACAAATGATCACCCTTCCAAATGACGAAAGAAAGAGATGGGGATTAGAAATAAAACTTTCGGGGAGGTTGGGGTGGGGATGATATGGTTTCGGTGAGTGAATTTTGATTTCCAGCGCCTCACGAAAGAAAAACTCGAAGTGAAAGTTAAAATAGAAATAAAGTAGGACCGACAAAAAAAATCGTAATTTTTTTCTTTTTAATTAAGTCATAAAATGTTTATATTTGTATTAATTTAATTTTTTAAAGCTTAATTTTGATCGCCAACATTGACTGTAAATAATTTTTAATAATATAATGATATATTTTTTATTTTTAATTCGCTTTTTGTCTCCACTTTCTTCTTCCTCCTACTGGTTGCAAGACCAGGCGAGGCGCGACCTCATCAAATCCGGCTAGGCTGTGCCTCACTAATGGGCGGCGACCCTCGATCTCGGCAAAGCCACTCGCAGCCTCAAACGAAGGCGAGGCCCAAGCCTCGTCCGACAACAGCAAATCTCAGGTCGGCACGTCCTCACGTGGGATCAGTCATCGTCACTCTTTCCCGAGACTTGACTGATCCCCATGGCAGAAGACCGGAGGAGGAGAGGCTCGCCATAAAAAAAAATAAAGCTTCAGCCCTTCAACATCGGGAAGCAAGCCCTTCGACCCTCCAGTGTCCCCCGGCCTCAGGACAGCCCGCGTACCTTCGATGACAAAAGTCACATGCGCGCGATCTCGGGCGATTCTCGGGTCGAACGCGTCCCGATCTCTCGACCCCTTCGCGTTCGGGTTCTTAACCAAAACGTACATGCATTTCGTATACGAACAAAATATTCATTACCCGCGACGATCCAAGACCTTTCGAACTTCACCGGAGCTGCCCGCGCGAGGTAACTCCGACACACGGATCTCGCACGTGGCGGGGGGGATCGTGTCCGGATCGAGAGAGCCCGCATCGCGCGGCAGGACTGCTGCCTCGATTTTGACTCGTCCTGGGCGCGATCCAGCCTTTGTTTGACCGCTCGCGTCGGGTGGCGGACAAGGACTGCGACGAGATCGGGAAGGGATCTTGGACTTGTCTCCGTCCCCATCGATCATCCGAGAAGGGTTGGTTTTCTAATGGAGGAGTTTAATTATGGGTTTTTGGAATTTAATTAAGGGGTCTTTCTTCTTCTTTTTTTATTATATTTCTTACTCGAATTTAGAAGAAAATCATGATTAAGACGCAAAACAAAGAAACAGAGCGCCGCCTGTCGAGCAGAGATTTGCTCTGATCGATTTGATTTATTATTTTTAGTGAAAGGCGACAAAGCGTTTTCGGCCAAAATCAATCAATGGTTGGTGACGATCGTGGTGTGGTTTAAGGGATATACGTTTGTGAATCATTTTCCGATTGGGGAGATAATTTTGATGGCTAATGCATTATTCTACTTTCCCTTATATATTAACTAGTTGTCAATGTGAGATTGCTTATCGTCACTGAATATAGTTTTCGGGAGAAGAGGGCACTTCAAGAAAAATCATCCAAAAAGTTCTAAATTTATCGCATGATCAATTAGTTTTAAATTTTTCAATAGTGTTAATTTATTCATAAACTTTTTACGATTCGTCAATTAAGTCATTTTGACTAATTATCCAAATAATAAGTTTATTAAAGTTTGGCATTAAGTTGAAATAATTGAAAAATTTATGGTTGGATTAGTAACTCGTCAAAAAGTTTTAAACTAGATTGATATAATTAAAAAATTTATGACTAAATTAACCGCCTTTACAATAAGTTGGACATTTTGGATAATTTTAACTTTTTTGTCGATTTTCTTCTGCCATCTTCAATGTTTTTCCATCTTTAAAGTTAAATTGCATTACAATAAGGAAAAAAAAACGTGGGCGGGTTAAATGAAAAATTTAAAAGCAGGAGAAAAATTCGAATTTGACTTGATGTCACATGGTTCGGCTCTCGGCGATAACGACAACGACATTATCTAAATTTCCAATATATTGGATAAAATTCCATGAGGAAAATATTTTAAAATTTCCTTCCTCAGTCTTCTTTCCAGCCGTAACCTCTCTTGCTTTCACTTTTATTTTGTTTGGCAGCTTTGCCACGTGCATGGTACCACGACACGTAGATTGAATTCACGTCCACGTGTATCGAGACTTTATGCTAAATAAGATTAGGCAGCATTAATCCCGATTATCACAAAGGTTTTTATAAAATAAGTCAACATGGCGCACCAATAACCCCTGCATCACTTGAGAAGCAGACGAAAACGTTTCGTTGCAGTACTGAGGTTCGGCGTTCGACCTTTGGTCTGGACCATTTTTCCATGGCGCACATGGGAAGGACATGGGCGCGACACGTGCTAAGGAGGAGTAGAAACGTAGCATGTTGTGATACACGAAACATGCTGTGTCCATGTGTGCATCACATGTGCCCTCGTTACCTCCACATTTGCGTCGCCATCCAAGAATTTATGTCTATCCCGCCGATTTCCTTTGGATCTTATGCAATGGAGGTGGATGCGTAAGCTCGCACGACAAATGAATTGGCATTAGAGGGCAAGCAGTTTCACATTCCATTCAGATCTCACTTAAAATCTGAAACCTACTTATTGGAGCGGGTTTCATAATTTTGAAACTCACGACTTATTATGCGATAACCAAACTTAACTTACCCTACTACAAGTGGTTTTGGGGTCACATTACGTTGCCATCAAATAATTTATGTCTATCCTGCCGTTTTCCTTGGATTTTATGCAATGGAGGTGGATGCGTAAGCTCGCACGACTAATGGATTGGCGTTAGAGAATAAGCAGTTTCAGATTCCATTCAAATCTCACTTAAAATCCGAAACCTACCTATCGGAACAGATTTAGTAATTTTGAACCCACATCCTATCATACACAACCAAAACTTGGAACTTGCCATATTATAGGCTTTGGGGTCTAGCCAAGTTTTACTTGTACTCTTAATTGACATGTGAAGAATATGAAATATATTGCCGGAAATGGAAACTCAAAATAGTGGCTTTAATTACACACTTATTATTGGATACTATGGAAACAAATATATTTGTTCCAAATCCAAGAATCTATAGAAATCCGTTTAAAACAAGCTTCCCAATTTTGAAACTCAAAACTTACTCGCATATGCAAAAACTTGAAACTAGCCTAATTTTTAGGTTTCCTATTTTATCATGAAACCATACTTACTCCTAATTAGCATTGTATTGAGGGCGAGAGAAATGGATTTTGCG
Organism: Eucalyptus dawsonii; assembly: GCA_016097615.1. Taxonomy (NCBI): domain Eukaryota; kingdom Viridiplantae; phylum Streptophyta; class Magnoliopsida; order Myrtales; family Myrtaceae; genus Eucalyptus; species Eucalyptus dawsonii. The sequence continues at coordinate 14,088,445 of CM027875.1, forward strand.
AAATGGACGAGAGAACCCGGGAAGCATCAAGACCCGCAAGGTTCGACCGCTTTCTTCCTTGAATTCATGGGTGAGCATTCGAAAAAGAAATTTGCGTCTGATTTGGGGGCGTTACATGGGTGGGTTGTGTCGAAGCTTGAGCTCAGGCAAGTTCGCCCTTTGCTTGTGGCCAGGTATTGGAGGAGGAAGAAGTAAAAAGAAAATTGACGGAAACAAAGAAAAAAGAAAAATTAAGAAAATCTTAAAAAAATAAAAAATGACCTATTTATAATTCACTTAGAACTTGTTAGATAACCCATCTATGGTCAATTTAAAACACATTTAACATCCATTACGTTCTTATCTAACTCATTTATGGCCCAGTTAAGTGTATTTTTAAAATTTAAAACAAATCCATTTACGACTTACACGAGTAATACGAGTTAACACATGAGTTTTACACTCATTTTGTCAACTCAATGGGGAACCCCGAATTTCAATCTGATTAACGTGGGGAGTACATTGAACACAATCCGACACGCACGCATGCATAGGAAGATAGAGATTTTTCGGAATAGGGTCGGGGATGTGTGACTTTCTATGAAGCATATGGGCGTGTTATTATTATATTGGAGTAATAGGACGCATGATCCGGTTATGGGGTAAATACCTAATTGGAGAGAATCTCAGTCCTCTCGATAAGTTTTAAAATTAACTGCTCACATGTCTAGGGTTTAGAGATAATATAGCGGCAACTTCTTTAGCATTATAAATCTAAATCCTTTAGCTAACTCCTTTCCATCAATTGAGCTTTTCCTCTCAATTAACTCACTTTCGACCTCTATCATTTCATTGTAATATAAGAGTAATGTGAACTATATTAATTGATATCGTAATTTATTGTTTTTATGATTATCGTAAAATAGAATTGATCTAAGGTGAGATAAAAAGTTTCTTAATTAATCTAATATGGGGGTAAATTTAGTGTGGGTCGAATTGAGTCTGAATAGTAATAAGGAGGCTTGATTGAAAACTCTATAAAGAGTGTTTAAGTCTCTCCTCTAACCCTAATTTTCACATGTATCCTCACATAATGAGCGTTTACTTAACGCTAAACATGAGGGAGCCGCCTCATTGAGCCAGTGATATGGAGGGTAATAGAGGAGAATGACTTGCACGTGGAACATTGTGTTTCCATTTCCGTTTCAATGACAGTTGATAAAAAAAACAGGTGCGTTAAACTTTTTGCACAATTATACATGTTCTTATTTTAGTTATGGAGATATTGAGATTGTGTGATTTGCATCCAACATGTAAATGATCACTTAAAAAAAAAAAAGAGTTTACACATTGAACTCTCGTGGTGGCTACACAAAAAGAAATTTATAGGGGGGAAACGAGCTACTCCATATTTTCTATGGATAGAAGGGTGGGAACGGGCGATCGATTTCAATGATTGCCCGCAATGTTATCTTAGGAATTCTAGTGCTTGCAATGCAAAGTTCGATTTGAATTGTAACTTTGACTCATTTTGAGTGAATTCATTGTCATTACTGTATCAATAGGAGTAGATGGCTATCTTAAGTCATTGCACGATTGAATCTGCACCATAGATGAATCAAGGCTTGTAGAGGTCAAAGACCGACCGAACGATTTAGGAGTAAGCCCTATATTGCCCGTTGATCTTAGTGATAAGAAAAAAAAATAGTCACTACATATTAAACTCGTCAATGCACCATTAAAAAATATCAATCGGCACTAATACCATAGCTAGTGAGCGGTTGACAATTTTCATGAACGAACCCAAAAGAAAAAATAGAAAAAGTACATCCTCTCTCATCCTCCCTTATTATTTCGAATCAAGGTGGTTAGCACACAGCACCGGCTGGTTGCATTTGACATTTCTAGAAGCAACATTAATATAAAATCACGTAGCACCTCTTCCCCGTCGATGGCCAACATAATTTTCGTGAAAGCTACATTAGTCTCCGATAAAGAAATCGGGAAAGGGCAAATTGGCTAACAAGCGAGAAGCGACCCACGCACATGCCCGTCGCTATCGGGTTAGCCAATTTCTTCCCAATCGAATAAAGAGACCGGGGCAAAAGAAAATGGTCGAATCAAATTAGAAAAAAAATTCATGGGTCTTTTTTCTATTATATATATATATATATATATATATATATTATTTTTCTATTTTGCTTTTTCCAGGAGATGATTCCCCATCACGCTTTGATGGAGACCACCAACTCTCTAGGGGTGGGTACATACATGAACGTGAAGAGGCCTAATGCGGACAAAAATGTCAATGGCCCTCCTTCGGCGACAGATGTCTTTTTCAGCGTCCCGTCGCCACTGATGCAAACAACAACGCCACGCTAAAAAATATTATTTTTTTACTTGGACTTTTGGGGTGGAGTTCAATTCAATTTAATTTAATTTATTTGAATTCGCATCATATATATAATTCTCTTGCGGCAGCCTCTCCAGAGCCACGTATTTATGTTGGTGGAGCGGATACATTTTTGGAAACGCCAAGTATAAACGATTAATCTAATTCGAAAAACTCTAGAATTACCAATAAATATGATACGATTTTACTATGAATGTCAGAATTTCTTTAAATGTGTCATCGAACCTGTTGAATTCAAGAATCTTGACTCCGATGCCACATTTGACCGAGCGAGCAATGAAGGGAATTTCGGTGCGATATAAAACGAGCTTATTAACATTGGTATACGAAATTAATACACCAAAAATGAAAAAAAGAAAGAAGAAGAAGTTAGCCTTCTTGGCAAATTAGCTTAAAAAAAAAAAAAATTCATGCGTGGGACCCTTGACATGGGAGAGTGCCGTGGGACCCACCAAAAAACTATGTGCACCAACGCCCGTCTCCCTCCTTCGATCCTCTCCTTTATATTTGAACCTTCTCTTCACCTCCTGCAAAACTCTCTCTCTCTAGAGCAAAACCCACGAGCCGAATCAACACTCTCTCTACCTCCATGGCGAAAGGTGGCAAGCTCACCAGGCTCAGGTCCGTCCTCAAGAAGTGGAACTCCCTCGGCCGCGCCAGCATCGGCGCCGCCTCCAGCCGCCGCAGCAACATCTCCGCCGTCTCCGACGACTGCGGCGACCTCTCCCCACCGCCGCCGCCGCCGCCGCCGTCGCCGCGTCCGACCTCCACCCCGTCTACGTCGGCAAGTCCCGGCGCCGCTACCTCATCGGGTCCGCCGTCCTCCGCCACCCCTCTTCCGCGAGCTCGTCGAGCGGTCCTCCTCCTCCTCCCCGGCGGCGCCCCCGACGAGGCGGCCATCACCGTGGCCTGCGAGGTGGTGCTGTTCGAGCACCTGCTGTGGATGCTCGAGAACGCCGACGACCCCCAGCCCGAGTCCATGGACGAGCTCGTCGAGTTCTACGCTTGCTGAGTCAACGCGGCCTCCCCGGCTCGGCGCCGGCGCGACGTCGTATAAAAAGCTGTATATTCTATTCCGAAGGTTAATAACGTGATTAGCTGGGGGTAGTAGAAGATTAAGCAATGCTGAGCAGCAATACTAAAGACACCGATAGAGAAAACGCATCGCACTCGCTGAGTCGCTCTTGACTGAGCGAGCGAGCGAGGACTTTAACCTATTTTTACTCCGGCTGATCTCGATTCCGGATGGCTGGCGAGGAAAGGATTAATTGGGATTGATATGCAAATTTGTACTCTTGTTAAGTTATATTGAAGGCGATTTTCATTTCGCATTATCAATTTGATTGTACATACAAATCTCATTTCGCAAAATGGTCTCTTTGATTCAACATATCTCCGACGCCCAAAATGGAGGCAAAGTAAGGCCCCAAGGTCTCAAAATCATGCAAAATGTGCCCTCTAGATCATGATCTTCTTGTCGAAAAAGTGTATCCACAAGTCATTATACTCGAGACGACTATCATTCACCACGAGCTTTATAATCTTCAATGTCAGGCAACTTAGCAAGTAGCACCTCATGCATTGTGGCATCCCCATACCTGAAAAATAAAAGGATGACGGCCCAAAAAGTTCTACATGCACGCGACAAACTATCATAAAGATAAAAATCTCAAATTGAATATACATCCCGTTATATATTTTTCAATTTTCCCAAATGTACTAAGCGAATTATGGTCCCCATGGTCCTTAGGGACGAAAGAGATAATAAATACTGGAGTTTATCTTTACTTTATGGTATAAAGTCCGTATCATGGGCTCCAGGTTAAAAGAAAGAGGTCGAAATAGATTCCTTCGGCGGTTAGCATTGAAGTGAAAAACTTTCCATTTGCCGTACGTGGATCTTGCTGTCATCCGCACACCGTGAATGCAACACAACAACCGAAAGGACCCCATCCGATCCGCCATTTACGCAGTCGATTCATCGGACCATCAGACCGTCAAAGCAAGAGGACGACGCGAAAGGACGGCAGAAAGTATACGACGGGACAAGAACAACTAGAACTTACGATGGATAGAAAAATGAGTTCGGAGCTTGCTTTCCGGCGGAGATTAATTAAGAAATGTCCTGCTAATGATGAGGTGGGTGGGAGATGCTCGAGGCATGGATTGTCGGCTTCTAAAGGAGCTTTCTACCTTTCTCGTGGCGGTATGCTTTCGAAGACTTCATTCTTTATTTCTTCATGAATTGCTGATTGGAAGACAACGATATGGAGAGAGCGAATGAATACACGAAACTTCAGCTACCGCGACGCGTTTCAAGCTGTGCCATTGACACCCTTTAGAAGTTGGTGCTTCTAAAGTAAACCCTAGGTCCCTTTTGGAAAATGAGAGAAAAGAAAAGAAAAGAAAAGGATAGGATGTCGCCGTATCGATCGGGTGACGAGTTGGGTGCGTGCGGTGGTCATTTGACCTTTTTTTTCCTTGTCATCGATGGGTAAGCTTAGGTGGAACAATCGTACGTGGAAAAAGTAAACTCGCGGCGTGATGCTTGGCTACGGTGCCTCTCTCCCTCGCGCATGCTTGCGTTTTTGCGCCTGTTTCGGGCGGGCGCTATCGTCGCCTACGTCGCCGCCGGCACTGGCGATTAGATCCTTATTGTCCCTATTGTAGGAGCGGACGAGAACAGAACCCTCCCGACGCATGTGAGCTCCCAGCTCTCGCGCACTACTAGGTGAGATTAGACCTACCTGATGGCTGATATGATGGATGATGTGATGGCTGATGTGAGTTGTGAGCATGCATTCATGGCTTGTTCGGTGCTAATTGTCGCCAAGGCACTGTTGGTATCGCATTGCTCCCCGCCGACACTGACACTGGGATTAGATCGTTATTGTCCTTCTCATAGCAGTGGATGAGAAAAGATCGTAGTTGCCTTAGTGCATGTGACTTCCCAATTTTCATGCATCGCCGGATGAGGAAAGTGGTTCCCAAGTCTTTAACAAGGAATTTCTTCCTTGCAAAGACTTCATCACGAAGCCAAGCGGCGGCATCGCGAGAATTCGGCCCGGGAGGTTTTTCTATATTGATTAATTGCCCCCAACGGTTTATCATTACTCTATTTTACGTTTGTGATTGATTTTGATAAACGGAGCAGTTTAAAGACCTGCTCGGATCCATTAACCACCTGCATTCATTTCCTTGTATCGCGCCTTGGTCTTCAAGGATTCTTTAGCAAGGAATTTCTTCCTTGCAAAGACTTCATCATGAAGCCAAGAACGGCATCCACGAGGATCAGGTCCAGGGTGTTTTTCATATGGTTAATTGCTCTAGCGGTTTATCATTACCCCATTTTACGTTTGGGGTTGACTCAACAAACGGGCGGTTTAAGAACTCGCTCGAGTCCACATAGACATGTATATATTGTGTTTTCTCCCCGTCAAGATACATAGTTAATTTCATAAATTCCACGTACCATTGGTGAGCAAAAAAAATAGCATTCATTATACTTCATTTCCTATAAAATGGAAGTAAAAGAATTAGTTAACATATAGTTTCACTTCTTGTTAACTAAGCATGTTGCCTGAGGAGAAGTATTATAAGGTATACAGAAGTCCACAATAATTATTTTCGTCGAAATTTATGTCCATTAGCTTTTAGCTCTATGAAATTAATTTGTTGAAATTAATGTCCATTGCCTTTTCAAGCATAAGGACAACCAAAGAATCTTTTCCCCAAATTACACTTCAACCCGGTCACATCATGAAGTTTGAAAACTACCTATTCATCATTCTAGTCACCTGCTGGTGCATGACATATCACAATCCGCACGCCATGTTTGGCTTGTGAATTCTAACTTTTGGACTGTGATGCATCGAGCCGATACGACCCCATCATAGACCCCATTTTCTAATTTTTTTCACATAAATAAGGTTTGAGAAATTCTTTGACCATATGACTGATCCCTATCGAGGGCTGTGCGCATGTCGAGTACTTATCGAAGACACATGGGTCGGTGCTTCTAGGGGTGGCCGCAAAAAAAAGCACAAGGGTTAGTGATTTTTACCCACGCCTTTACAAAAGAGGACAGATGCACTTATCGCCTGAGTAGTCTCGTGGAATTACTCGATTTTTTTAGTATACTTGATTTGAGAATGCAAAATATTTAGCACAATAGCCGTCACGCGTGACTACGAGTTATGTGCAAATACTAAAGTTCAAAGATGTCGACGGTCGTAAACATTCAAGATTCTTCCAACCCATTTGTGAGGTCTAAGTGGAGATTAAGGGCACGCTTATCAAGCAACTAAAGACGAGAGATTTTAATCTTGATAAGTTAACTTTAAAGCAAGCCATTCGTTATCAATATGCCTGTTTTGAAAACAGTCAAAAGACACACTCTTTAACATTCGACGCGATTTATTTAAAATCAATTGATCTTAAATTTTCAATTTTTAAACCAATTTAACTAGTTTCTTCATAATGTAAATAATCTATCTATGATTTAAATGAGTCATACATAAGTTTAAAGACCAATTTTGACATTTTTATCAAGCAACTAAAGATGAGATTCTAATCTTCGATAAGTTAGCTTTAAAGCAAAAAATTCGTTATCAATACATTCGTTTTAGGACGATGAAAAAACACGCTTTTTCAACATACATGATCTTATAATTTGCTCTTTCTTTTTTTCAAAAGAGAGTTTTCTAACAAATTTCACGAGGAACCTCGGCTTCTCTCGCGATAATACGTCATCGTTATTTCCAAAATTTGAATATCCGCTCCCCCAATGTATTCATTCAAGCACTCTCGATCTCGAACCGATATTCCGTTACCGCGCTAGGGGGCATCTTCATGGTTTTGTCGCCACCGTAGACGACAAAAACTAGACACCGGCGTGAGCAATGCAGCCCCGCTTTGCGGCTTTTGCCATGAGAAGACGCACGTCGCCATCGAAGTCCCATCATCCGACGCGACGTCTCCGCATCCTGGTTCAGATAGGTGGTCAGTCAGGAGCAGCGCGGTCTTTTCACGGCGCGGCGGAGGGCGGATAGGCGGCCCCCCCCGTCCTTCCCCGCCGGTCAGCGCGCCCCGAAGACCGAAGCCCACGTGGGTGTGTAGCCACGTGGGGGCCCACCCGTCAGTACACGTCCACGTTGAGCTTGGAATTTTTGCCCCCCGCCCCAACCCCACCCAAAAGAAAAGGGGGAAAATAATTTCGGCAGTAAGAAAACAAAAGACCGCATCATAATAATTGGGTGAAAATCTCTTCTCATATGATTGGCACACATGCAGCACTCATTTGCTCGCGACATTGAACGTGCCATGTTGTGGAGGCCCCCTCCTAATCTAAACTTTTCACATGCAATGAATAAGTCATGGAAAAGAAAAGAGCCCTCAATAAATGGTATCTCGAAATAGAAGGAAATGAATTTCGAAAGAGATATTGGGACCTTTTGCTGGTGCACTTTACAATTTCAATCACCTTCATTTGGCTTTTTATTTATGTATGCGCACGCTTTCTTTATATGATGAAAAAATTTGTCATATATAGATAGATTCGAGTGAGATCTTGCCTACTCTTCTATAAAGCGTTTAGAATAATTTCTCTTACCGGAAATGATTTTATTTAGAAATGATTATTTTTATTTTGTTGAACCGATTCTCGAGTAAAAAACTTGTTTGGTAAGAATTCAAAATTTTTAATTTTGGAATATAATTGCGTTTGATATCGTATTAATTGATTATGTCCAAATTAATTTCTTTTGATTTTTAAATAAAATTTAAATAGTTTATTTACTTTTTTCTTTTTTTCCCCTCTTTTACCTATTCTTCTTCTTCTTCATTTGGCTGGTGACGCTTACCGGAGCGTCGCCGGCCCTCGGCGAGATTAGCCTTTGTCAGCCAAGCCTCTCTGGCAACTGGGCGAGGCTCGGCCTTGCTGGTGGCCAGGTTGGCCTCACCCAGCCTCGGCGAGGCCAGCTTGCCCGCCGGTGGGGCTCGCCCAGCCTTGCTGGGCCTCACCGGTGGCTGGGCTTGCCTCCGGTGAGCTCACCGGACCTCGCCCTGGTCTGGCGAGCCTCCAGCGACCGGCATCGGACGCCGACGCTGGCAGTGACCCTGGCATGGCGGAAGTGGCGTGGCGACGGCGCGGCGATAGCGAACGGCAACCAGATGTTGAAAAAAGAAGAACGGGGTTTTTCTTGTTTTGATTATTTTTTCGATTCTCGACGTAAAATCATTTTTTTTTAAATTCTCAAATCTTGTCCAAAATCGTTCTTAGGAACAAAAAGTTTCAAACGCGATTCTCGTTCCAAACCGGGATTTAACAAAAAATCGAAAAGATCTTGTTTGTTTGTGAGTTGCCAAACATGCCCTAACAGTCATAACGGGTTTTATCTTCTCTTACACCTTAATGTATATAAATATACGGTGAAAAGTCTGCGGAATATAATGATAAAGATGCCAAACATTTGTGCCTCATATTTCAAACCTCGAGTCACGAGAGTTTAATTAGGGCACTCGATAGCCCCATTTTTGTTTTTGGCTGTTGTTGGAGATTCGATCTGTTTTTCCTCAGTGTTTGAACTTGGCTCTCTAGTCTTTTGAGTGCTTTGACTTTAACTTCGTGAACATAATTATTCCGTCAAAAAGCGGGCGAATTCACGGTCAGGGCGCATTCGAAGCAACAGACAGAGAGAGAAAGAGAGAGAGAGAGAGAGAGAGAGAGGAGATCGAGGGGAAAATGCCGAGCTCAGGGTCAAAATGCTTGACTCAGAAAGGGGGAGAAGAGCTCAGAAGTCTCACTATAATTCTATGGGTTTTTTAAATGTCTAGTCGCGTTGTCACGGTTCCGACAATGTGCTTCTCGGGCCAAGAGAGAGCGCGACTTCTCGAATCACCGGCGGCGAATGATAATAATTCTGATCAAAAATTAATTTTGGGAACATAAAAAATTTATTTCTATTCGTGAATGAATTTCCAAGCAAAATGTTTAATAATGATATAAAATTTTAATTTTTAAAATAAAAATTAGTTTGATAATAACACAAAATTTTTCCCTACTTCAAGCGATAGCAAAAGGTGCAACGGCAATGACTAACGAGGGCAACCGCACCTAATGACACTTGGCACTCAGCAGTAGCACTCGGTGATGGCGGACGGCGCCGTGGTGGTGGAAGGCCGGCGGCTAATAACGAAGACGAATGATGAAAATAGATTTTATTTTTTGTTTTTGTTCCAAAAATAGGGAATTGGAAAAATTCTACTTCTTAATTTTGTTCAAGACCTATTTTTGGATTGAAATTTTGTTTAAAAAAATAGAAAAGTGAAGTTGCATTGTCAAATAAATTTCTATTACAAAAATAAATCTTAAACAGAAATAGAATGATTATCATGGGCACCTTTAATTGCTTCTGCTCGGAACGTTCCCCAAACCGCCGGGACAAAATTATTGACAAATCCCAATAAATCCGAACGCTCAACTCGTCCGTCCTTGATTTAAAAAAGAAAAAAAAGGAGGTTCCGTCGGACCGGCCCAGAGGACAGGCTATCAAGAGCAACAGAAACGAAAACAGAAGCCCATTAGAAAACAAATCCAGATTAACTGGGCCTCGGCGATACCGAATTTAATATGAGATGTAATTAAAAATGGCTGGACCACAACCAGCAAGTAGGGGATGTAGCTCACATGGTAGAGCGCTCGCTTTGCATGCGAGAGGTACGGGGTTCGATACCCCGCATCTCCACTCTTTTCTCTTTTGCTTTTCCTCTCATTTTTTTTCACGAGTTCGAACGGGTTACGCCTCTCGCCGCCAGGAAGAAGCAGCATCGGGAACGATTCCCTTCTTCTCTCTCGCCGCCGTCGACGTCTGCTTTCATCTCCTTCTCAAACTCCCTCTCTCTCGGCAAGGGCGGTCCGTCCTCTTCCTCTTCCTCTTCCTCTTCCTCTCCCTCTCCTCCCTCCCGACCGTTGGTCGCCGGCGTCGCCGAGCCTTTCGTTTTCCGGAGGCCTGATTCTCTCTCTCTCACTCATTTTGGTCGCAGGTAGGACTCGTTGAGGCGGCGCCGAGTATGGTGATCTCCAGGGCATCCAGAATCGGAGCTCGCGTCGTCAGGGAGCTCCTCTCGCGACGAGGTCCGTCCATGCCTCTCTCTGCGCTAGGGATTGTGCTCGTTTTGGGTTCGGTCCCGTGTCGTTTCGCTTCGATAGCTTCTGACGACGTCTGTTTTGGCATCGGATGATTCGCTAAGTGAGTTTTTCCAGCTGCTCATGCTCGACATATTGCTGATTCGTTCGGGCTGGATTCTTTTCAATCTTGGCAGGCGCGAGTACGTCCCTCGCAAGAAGACATCTAGGGGCGCGAAGACACTCTAGTCCTGCAATGCAGCCTTCGGTTAGTAATCCTTCCGTATTGGGTACTGAGTGGTCGATTCCCAGTTTCGAATTGTTCGCATATGAGCAGTTTTATTAATTATATGTTGGCATTGGTACCTGTTGGATTCTTGTTTACTCTTTCTCGTTACCGCGAAGCTTCAGAGGATAGTACTGCACGAGGCGTGGTTGGCTTCACAGTGAAGTGGTTGTTGCTTTGAAATGTAGATGTCCCCATTTTCGTTATTAGAGAGCTTTAGCTACAAAATACTACTGAGAATCCTGCGATGCATAGCCCATACGGAAAAGTTATTGACCATGTTGTGAGCTATTCTGGTTGGAAATGTTAGCGGGACTAATATAGATGGAAATGCATGGGCTTTCTATAACAGTCGGTTCCATGATATAGTCACCGCTTTCAATGCCAAAATTGTGTGGTCGTTGTGGTTGGGTGGCTCTTGATTCTTGGTGAAGTGAGGTTATTTGTAGGGCTCAAGTGCATAATATCTTTTCTAGTATGTCATCGCTTTTCCTGTTTTAATTTATTCAATGTCTAGTCTTGAGTTGTTCAAATCCAGAAAGATAATGTCTGAGTGGTAATCCTCGAATCAATTCCATACAGTTTTTCCATATTGAGGGGCCAGATCAGCTAGAAAAGCTGTCCCTTTGTCGGAGTTAGTACATTTGTTGATTTTTAGTTTACAAGAATTGCTTATTGATCTTCATATCTTTCTCTTGCTCTATGCTCGATTTTGAAGCTTTTTTCTTTTTTTTTTTTTTTGAGAGTTGAGTTTCTTCTATTCAATTGGGTAAGTCTCAACTGGATCTGGTTATATATAATCGGATGGAAATTTGGTTGTTGTGAATGTTGTCTTGAGTGCTCTGAACTGCATGATAGAGAGACAAACTCTGTTAACAACTTATTTTGTGTCTTAACAACCCCATTTCTATTGTGTCAATGGTTTCGACGTTCGATTAGCAAAGTCTAGATGAGGGATGGTGATATGACGGTTGATATCCTTTAGGTGTGAAATTATTTGTAGGTTCGTCTTTGCGTTCTTTGGAGAAATAATAGTTTCTTCAAATGTGATGAACTGGTGTGGACAAAAGTTTCTCTAATGGTTGCTTAATCCTGGCACAATTGTGTGCTTCGTAATGTTTGTGGGGGTGGATCCTGTTCCACTGCTGCCTTGATTTCCATGTTATGTTTCGTTGCCATCCAAATGTTATGCGAAGGGTATTCACCCCTGCAACTTCACCTCAGTTGGAATATTATCTCCAGTGTACGCCCATAATTTTTCGCTTTGCTCTTTCACCTGGAATTTCTCTCTGTTATCTGCTAGCTTTTCTTTTAGTAGGATTGTTCTGTCAATAGTGGCTTTCTACAGATAGAATTCTGTCTTTAGATTTTTCTTCTTCAATGGCTGGCAGGATAAGCTGTTCCAGGGTGCCCTACTTCAGAAGCATTTCTTTTGTTCTACAACCACTGCTGACGGTGCTCATGGGGGATGTGATGAAGAGAAAGACAAGTGAGTTTTTGTTTTTTTCTTTTGTTATTTCTTCTGTTTTTGGTATTAAAGAAGATGGAAATGCAATACATATGGTTGCATGATGCTGTTGAGGTAGTTATGGTGAACTTAGCCAATCATTTTTGTGGCGATGGCTAATTTGGTGCGTCATCCTAAATGAGTGTGGCTAGTGGATGATCCAACATGAAGATTGTTTATCTCCAGTTATGAGCTAGGCCCTCTTCAGGGTTTTCTCTATAATCGGACCACCCTTTAATGTTAGTGTACTTGGAGGAATTTTGCAGGATATCTGTGACGTTTATTGATAAGGATGGTGAAGAAAAGCAAATTAAGGTTCCCATTGGAATGTCGATGTTAGAAGCAGCTCATGAAAATGATATAGAACTTGAAGGTACTTGTGTCCTTCCGAAGCAATTGTCATGAATTATTCAGCTTTGCTGTCATCTTATGTGTGGCCTATTCTCCGAATAATGCCAATTTCTCTCTTAAAGGAGTTGGCCTCTCAACCCTGTTGCATCTGACCCCCCCCCCCCAAAAAAAAAAAAAAAGGAAAAAAACCCTGTTGCATCATAGAATGTCCCAGAATGTTTATGTTCCATATTAGGTATCTCTATGCGGTTGATATAGGATTGAACCATGAAATCTTAAGTTTCAGTGGCAACTTGAATCTAATTTTGTCTCTGAACTGATTCTGTGCTGTTATTTGGATATCAGGAGCATGTGAAGGTTCACTTGCATGTTCAACATGTCATGTCGTTGTGATGGTATGTTTCTTCAATGCAACATTGTAATTGACTAGCCTCTGAGTCTGACTTAAAAGTATCTAAAACTATGAGTCTCATGACAGGACGTGGAGTACTATAATAAACTGGACGATCCAACTGACGAGGAAAATGACATGTTGGATTTAGCTTTTGGGCTTACAGAAACGTGAGTGCTCACTATAATGTTTGGTTTGGGGCCCACCCAATTTTGTGTAGGGATGAAACTTCTCCAAGTGATAATATATGGCTTGTCGGCAGTGTGCCCCAAACCTAGGAATGACACCCTGCTTCCGTTCAGAATGCACAGTGCTGAATAATCTGTCCAGAAGTGAAATTTTGTCTCTTTTGGGTCTTTGCAGGTCTCGTCTTGGTTGTCAGGTGATTGCTACACCTGAATTAGATGGAATGCGCTTGGCGATTCCAGCAGCCACTCGAAACTTTGCTGTTGATGGATACGTTCCAAAGCCTCATTAACATGATATAACTTTGGAAAGTTTTTTCTGAGTGTAAAGGATGCAGTCATCCCAATTTTGTTGCAGAGTACACTTCTAATCTCTTATTCTTTGTTTATGTATTGATTTCAGATTACATTTTACCCTATACACATGGTGTAAAATCCAAACCAGGTTTTTCATACAAAAGCTGTCTAAATAAAATTTGATCTTCCTTAAATGTGGCTGTGCTCGTTTCTCATAATGAATATTCAATCTTTCTTATTTCTGAGGGAATGCACTTATTTTTCCTTTGGCAATGTGTATGGTTTGTAGCTCTAGAATTTTAACTTTGTTAGCATGAAGAGAAGTTTCTAGTCTTCATTGTTCTAAAGAATTTAGGCCTTTCATTTTTCCGACAATGCAAAAGGCTTGTTAACAACCCAAGTAGAAAGACAAGCCAGGAAAAGAAAATCATGGTTTGTACGTGCATGGTACTTGAGGAGGTAAAATTAGGGATGGGGGAGTTTCAAAAGAAATGGAAGGACAGATGGCATGGGGGACCTACCTCAGAAAAGTAAAAACTTATTCTGATTCATAGAAACTGTAAAAATAAATGCGGATAACTTTAGAGGTTAATAGATACTTTTTAAAAGATTTGAGGTGTTGAATATCAAACAGTGGGCATGGTGGAATCACTAAAAGCAAAAGTTGACACATGTTAAAAGCCACAGCCACCCCAAACACATTCTAAGTGTTGGTTGTTCTGTGGACCAGATCTTTAGCTACCTCTTCTTCTGGTGTGGTTCTCTCTTTCAGCAATCAGATGCATATCTTCTCTGTCCGAACCTGCAAAACTTTTTCTATTTCTTTTTCTCAGCTCATAGAATGATGAGAGGCATCCGTCCTAAGAATTTCCTTCTTCTGTAGGGACGTGCAATTTGCTCCGAGCCTAACTTGTTACTCATGATAAATCAACAAGGTAAGAGATCCTTCATTCTTGTGACTGAGAGAGCGGAAATCCCAAGTAGTTTTAGTTTGTTGAGTGGAATTTATAGGCGAAATGATAATTTATCTAGACATGCATGGAGCATGTATTGACCAAGGCTTGGGTGCTCCAATGCTCTGATAACTATCCATTGGAACTTTTATCCAGTGTATGCATTGCTAGAACTTGTTACAAGTGCATAACGTGATGCTACTCTGCGTCAAACTGCATTTGGTCACATTATTGGGGAGCGAAAGTTTGAATAAACTTGTAAATCTTGACTAATCTCTACTTTTTAATCATTAGAATCATTTTCTTTCTTCATGTAAGTTATTTATGGGTGGCTTCAATGAAGTTGATGACAGTCTACCAGTGCTAATGCCTTGAACATGTGACAACTTGTATTTCTCCCTTGCCCATTATAAAAGATGTGGTCTTCTAACTTCTAGGGAGAATTGCATGGCCTGCCGTGCCAAAACCCAGCCTCCACAAGTAGATATTATGGTGCATGCAAAGAACTGACTCTGATCTTTCCTTTTGCTCAACATCTATATCATATATCCCCATTCCATGAGTATCACTGTAATTTAACTTTGCCATCCCATGAGTATCCCTTCTAATTTAACTTTTGAGATCCCACCACTGGGGCGTGGTCTATGCAGAACTTGGAGAAGCAACTATAGCCTAAACATTGCCCCCTTTGCTAGCCTTCTGGTACAAGGCCCATTTGACAAAGAAATGCGACATATAAATGGACCATGATGCTATTAAATTGTCTGACTATAGGGCCATATTCAATTACTTATAAGAGTTCAGGGAAAATTTCTTGGCCACTGAAAAATGGCTGTCAAGCAAATAGACAAAGTACCGAAAATTAAATGAGATCTTTTGTGGTTATGGCGATTCTCTCACTTTAGGTAAGTAACACTTCTTCCATCCCAACCAATCCATTCGTCTTTTGATCTAGCTGCCTTGGGCAAATCATTGAAGCTGATAGGAGGAGGCATCCTATATGGTGAAAAACAGGAGCCGGGATACTGCAATTGAATGGAGTAATATTAGCTATTAGTCTTGCACCTCTCTAAAGGATTTGAACATAGATGATGATAAAAGAAGTCAGTAACACACCTGATGGCCATCTATTAAGTGAAATGGTAAAAATGGCTGGAAATGTGCCATAGAGTCCACTCGCAATCCCATCTCCAAAAGCTTTATGAGCCTAGAGATACGTGATAATGAGCCTATTTCGTGGCTGCAGTCGCATATTATGAACTTAGGACATTTTTTTCTGCCAATCACTGTAAATATGATTTTTTATTTATTTATTTCTATTGGAGTTTGGGGAATATGTTGCATTGTTTACAAAACTATGGGTTTGCCCTTGTCTAGCTTGGGAATGGGGATGTTGGTTCGGCTAGTACGTGTTAAGACTTTGACGTGAGCCCTTTTATCAGACAGATAAAGGATAGAAAGCAAATGCATCAGTATGTTGTTTTTCATACTCTCTAGGCTTGACCATCAGTCTACTTGGTAGAACTTGTCCCGGTATAACTCATTGGTCTATTTTTGTGGCAAGAGTCACATTATTGTCCAGTCATTGATGATTAATTCAATGATGTATGGTGGGATTGCCTGTCAGTTTGTCTCCTCACTGTCCTTATGCTGTACTTCATATATTTTTCTTGTTCACTGCCAAGCTTCAGCTGTCAGAAGGTTACTAGCTAGATTTTTTGGGGCCTTTCCTCATCTTTTGAAGTAGTTGGGCTGCTTCATTCCCTGGCAACTCAAGATTGGAATATATCATTTTGGCTGATAGCATTGATATGACATTGAAATGATGACCCCTTTTGCTAACAGGCTTGATTATAAAAAATTCCCTCGTAAGATTTGCTCATGGTGATTGATTCTGGATTGTGATTCTTAGCCACTAGATGATGCTGGGTGCTGAGGGTGCGTCTTTCTCTGTTTCCTTTATTGTTGATTTGTTAGTTTAACCTAAATGGCAGATTGTTGCTTAAGGAACCAAGGAACCATCCTATGTCCAGTCAGCAGTACCAATGTTAGTACTCTGCAGTACGCGCTGTGTTTGGACCGGCATGAAATCGATTTTTGGTCATTTGCTTTGTACTTGATAGGAAATCATGTAGTAGCTCAAGTACACACGTCAACAATCTGCATGTGACACGTAAAAGCCAGGTGGCTTCTTGTAGCATAACTTGGAAGGCAACATATGCGATAAACGTATAACCCGGACGTAGAATACACTCCCAAGGCATAAGGAGGCATCTGTATGTGCTGATTAGTTTTTTGAAGGAATTGTGACTTGAAGATATGCTAGAGCTTTAATAGATTTTTGCGTGTCGAATGCTTTTATCGGTATTTTTTTGATCGGGGTCCACTGTCTCTACATCTTTACCTTAAAAATAAACAAATTACAGTGTATGGATTAAATGGTTCGTGATCTCTCATCAAGGGGTCGTGATAGTTGTATATATGGTTGAATTGCGTACAATCGAGAAGCGACTGAGTTTTATACTACTTCAATTTGCCGTATCTTTATACTCTACGAGCTTGACCGGACTTCTCTTTAAGAATTGTATCGTAGTCGTCGTTCGCAAGGACGTGATCAGCCGAACCTCTACTTGCAGGCCACCGCATTTTCTTTTCCCCCAAGTCAAATTCAATGCCACGGTTCACCAAGCTCATGCAGCTATTACGTGTCGTACTGTATGCTCCTTTGTGTATTGGCATCGCTTTAACTCGTAATCATTCCAGCTATATTTCGTCACGCTTTTCCTTTTTTTTTTTTTTTTTTTTTTTTTTCTTTTTTCTCTCTCTTTACGTGTTTTTTCTCTAGATGGAAAATACAATGATGTTCACATCATTTCTACCCCATTCCTCTGTTTTCCAAGACAGATGCTTCCCATTCCCGTTCGATAACGTTAGGGAGAAAACAAATCACGCATGCCTTGAAATCGGACTCGATAATTCATACTCAAAAACGTTCCTTTTCGCAAAGTCAAAAGTGAGTTGGTTAGAAGGCTTTGCCTCTCCAAATCTAACGTCTAATGGGGGCCCGAATCGACACTTGCGTCTCTCTTTTTTCCTATAAGACGACAACTACTCGTAGGCCGTGGCTTTCAATGACATCGCAAGTCTCGATAAGTCGGTCTTCCAATTGGAAGAACACAATGGAAGAAAAATACGCACACGCACACACCAAATCCCTAGCAATCTCGTCGTTTCTTTAATTCGACGGGAGGGGGGAAGAAAAGAGACCATGTCCTACCCACGTTTCACTTGCATGTTCCCCTATCTTGTACCTACGCGAACCCACTCACGTCACTGGCGAGTCCTTTGAAAACGACGATTAATCATTAGTCAAATGATTTCATCGGGGACTTTTGAGGCCTCTAGAAACTCGCCAGGGGGTTCGCGTTCTGCCCCCCTTATTCTAAAAATTCATCTTTTAGCCTAGTCGTCACCCTTGGTTCTTTATGTGCGAGGGCAGGACCAACGACGAAATAGTTGTCATTAACTAAGCTGAAACATTTAGAATAGAAAGGCGATTAACAATCATTCAGATGGGGACTGTAACCACTCCGTTTTGGACGCACCCTGCGGACAGCTACGTTGATGTTATGGACTTCGCATGATAGCAAGTTAATGTCGTATGATTTGGTTACTGACGGGACTTTCGTCAGTATCAAACCGGAGTACAAAAAAAAATGGGTCGTCGAGATTGCTCGGCTCGACTAAATCGCAACTCATTTATACTGAAATTTCACTGCGATAGACCAAGAAATCCAGCCGAGAGTTTTTAACAGGAGTTCATCATTAATTGTGCTTCCGATTAAGGAATCTCCTGATTAAGTAGCACAATATCCTTAAGGAACGGAGTAGTTTGATGATCGAGCAGCATGGTCGAGCTTAGGTGGTTATGGCTTTATCTCGGGGAGGTCGTCCCATTCAATTTCAAACTTGAATGGACAGTTCATTCCGAATTTGATTTATAGGTCATTAAAACATGCGTGCCCCTCTTGCGTTAGTCATAGACGGTCCCCTCTCTACAGCTCAGGCTCGCCTATTACGTGCATGAGAGCTGCTTTCTTTCTTCTTTTCCTTTCGGGGCACTCCCCAAGCACATTTTCGCCATGCATTAAAAGGCCGTTATCGAGGAATTACGAAACCCGAGCGACCAATCTCCGGTAAAGCGAGCGGCGCAAGCGAAAGCGACTGGTTCCATCGCCGCCTCCATTCTTTTGCTGGCTGAAAGCGAAAACGATGGTTTAGAAAAGACTCTTGTTTGGACACCTTCAGCTTTCTCTATTCGATCACGATCAGAACACGGCACGATTTCATCCACGAAAATTGCTTCCCCCTCGAAGCAAAAGCTCGCATCGTCAAGAAAAAGGAAGAATGATTCTCAAAACAAAAGCAACAACACATAAAAAGATCACTAATGTGCTGCACAATGGTCGTAGACCTTCCAGAAGGAGCCCTGGTCCGTGACATATATTCCGAATCTTATCTTTGATTTCTTCCCTTTATTATTATTATTGTATTTCCTCTTCTTTTTGATATTTGTCGGTCGATTGTACTACCGGCCAAAGTTCAATAGAAAGAACTAGTACAACTCTTGGAATATGTACATTATATATCGCGTTTGGTTCCAATGGCTGTTCATGATAATGACACATTAATGTGTCCTAGGCATTCTTGACTTATGGAATACTCAATTGCGTTAAGACAACCCTACGTCTCTCTAACAAACCTCTCGGGTCTCACCTAACCCTGTTGATTCCAGAACAGCAAGAAGAAGAAAGAAGGAAAATTCACTTGTCGCCACCCGATAGAAGCCCCCCCAAAAATCATTAGGGTCGCGATTATTGACCGGGGTTGCGTCAAGGCGGGTCGGCTACGAGCCATTCTCGTGGGGGGATCCATCGGCAGAGTCGCCTGTTCAAAAATTGCACTCGTTTAATTTAAATTAATTTAGAGGGGAGACTGAAGTTGCTAGCCATGTCATTAAATGAAGATTAGTTGGAATCCATAATTGACAAAAGAAGAGTCCTGGCTCCTGCCAACTCGCATGCATGCCGAGGCAGCAAAAAAGTCTTCCGTGAGGGCGGCAAGGAGTGCCATCCATGAACAGTTGACCACTGGCATCTGCTGTTGTTCTTTTCAGGGTTTGATTGTTTATTTATGGCGTGGGAATGGGTCGGGAGGGAGGGAGTCTTCGTGTTTGGAAGCAAGATATTCGCTCGGCTGCATCATTTCCTTTCCAACTGTGGATAAACCTCGTCAAACCTTTTGAGTTTTGATGGAGATGGGAGGAATCCTTCATCTTCCAAGAAGGAAAAAGGAAAGCAACGACTGGAACGAGAGACCGCATGGGTTTTTGCTTGCGTGGGTGTCGGGTTATTCGCGATTTCGAGTAGATAAATAAGTACCTAAAGTGTCATATGCATGTGTATGTGGGGCGAGATCAGTAAGAGGTTAAACATGTCTAAGAAGGAGTGGTCTTGCAGCTAATGGCAATTAAGACAAACGAAGTCGCATGATCTACTCGGTGTCGCCATTGATGAAAATGTTTGAAGCATTTCCCATTTTCACGTGTTCCAAACAACGAACATTTTATTATTATTATTATGAAAAGGCTGCATATCAAATTAGGAGTGTTCAGACGATGATATCTTTCGATGTGTTCGTTTGTGCGACCATGTGACAGATGAATCATCCCGACAATTTGAAGACAATTCTGGTTTTGGCTCAAGTCCCTTGTCCTCAAGTTTCATCGCTGTTAGCTTCTGAAGAATGTGTCGCATATAGTAATTGCTTCCTTATCCTCTTTACTCTACTGTTACACCAACTAAAATCTAAGTACATCGAACCGACCCTAACCAAACTGAATAAGACATGTTCGTAATCGAAGGAGAGATGTTGTGAAGCACGATTGCTCACCGGGGCGTTTCTAAAAATCAAATCGGACCATATTGATTTGTTTATCCATTTATTGGTTTGGGATATTTTTGTTATTATTTTACCTGTTTGATTTTGGTTTATAGCTTTGAGATCCAATAACACTGAACCAAACCAATAAATTGATTAGATAGATAAATTTGTTGTCCTATTGACTAATAAAAGTTGTTAATTTAACAGAACCAAGTTAGATTTTTTTATCTAGGATTGCTCTATACTATTGAATGAACGATTTCTGCTTCTCAACAATTGGCCATTATTGATTTATTTTTAGTCTTTGATAATAATGACGAAAGAACTTGTTATGATCCTTTGTATCATACTTACTATCGATAATTAATTCAATACAATCATGCTCTCCAATTCGTTTTCACGGAAAATAATTTTGGGGAAAATGTTTTTCAGATTTTTCGGCGTTTGTTTTACAGGAAATAAATTTTGTAGGGAAAATGTTTTCCATGAAAAGAAAAAAGTCTTCTAAATTAAGAGAAAATGTTTTTTACTTTTAAAATGTTTTCTACTTTTGAAAAGTAGAAAAGATTTTCCTTACTTGATCTATTTTATCTCATACCTCTACAAATTCTCACTTCTTCCTCCATTTTCTTTTTCTTCTTTTCTTTTTTTGTTCAAATTATTTTTTAATTTTCTTTTTATTTTTTAATTCAAATTATTTTTAATTTCAATTTTCTTTTCTATTTCTTTTTCTTTCTCTTTTCTTTGTTTCCCCATCTTCTTCTTTCTTGGCTAGTTGTTCGCGCTAAGCGAACCTCAAGCTTGTCGATCTCAAGCTCGTGCTATGCATTCTTGCTTATCATTTTCTTTATTTATTCTACCATGTAGTTGTACATTACTCAAGTAAAGCGCTCTTTTATTTTTTCTTTTGTTTATTAGAACACAAAAGACACATGGGGAGAACATGCCACTCAACTAGAAGATTCTCATGAGAGTTGTATATGCTTTGCTTCTTTTCTCTTTTGCTTCTTTTTAAAATTCGTATGAACATTTTTTAGAGTAGATGAAAGAACAAAGATATGAAGTAAGTTTGTGTGGATTTAAAGGCAAGTTCATATTTGATAGATTTATAGGTTGGTAAGTGATGCATGCCTAAGTGGTAAAGTCTTAGAAAATATTTTCCTTATTGAACACCGGAAAATATTTTCCGAAATATTTTCAGGTTTTACTTGAATACTAGAAAATATTGTCATTTTCCTGGAAAATGATTTTGGGGAAAATACTTTCTTGAAATGACCAATTTTCCGCGAAACGAACGGACCCATAATTTATATTCCTTTTTTTTTTGGGTTAAATTCCATCTAACGATAACAATAGACAGTCTAACTACAGTTAAACTTCTTACTTACACATTGACTTCATAGTAATGGTTTGAAACCGAACAAAATCAACAATAAATCAAGGCTACTGATTTGACTTGAACGGTAATTTTTATTGGTTTGGTAATGTATTTGGCTCGAGATCCATCTTGAAACCGGGCGAAAGGCACCTCCAAACCGAACTACGAACGCTACAAGCGCTCCCGGATCCACTTATTGAACCTTTTCGATTACTTTTTTCATCGAATTAAAGAATGAGCCGAACATCATATGGGAAATTAATCACATCAACAAGACAAAAAGAAATGAAAGAAGAAGCAAATAAGAGAAAAAAAAGGGTGATTTTTAGCAAATGGGGTCGTCCTTAATGGGATAAATATGTCACAATTTACAAAATTGAGAGTTTTTCATTTCAAAAAATAAAAATTGGGGTAAGTTTGTCATTTTGGACGAATGAGGTTGACGGTCCGAATATCGTCCCAAAGAGAGCAAGCCAGGAAAACAGAAAACCAACCCATAATTCCGACCAACCCTCTCTCTCTCTACTGGTCTTTTTGGTCTTTTTCTGCCTTTCTCCTACCTTAAAAACCTTTTGTAGCATCATTCCCATTACTATATTAGAGCCAGCACCCCCCATATCCCCCCTCCTCTCCTCACCAGAAGAAGCACTTCTCTCTCCAGGAAAAAGAATCATTTTTTCCCCTCAAGAACAACCCCCCCTCTCTCTCTCTCTCTCTCTCCCCTTCTCCTGCTCTGAGAACTGGACGAACCGATACGTGGCGCAATCCTCGCCGTGGTTGCTGGTGCAGAAGCATAAAGCCAGCCCTTACAAGTACACCCACCTTCCCCTCTTTCTCTCTCCCCGAAGGTGGCGCCTTCTTTTGTTTATTGCGGAGCCGCGCGGCTGTTACAACTGGAGTTGAAATTCCCGGCTCTGTAAAATGGCGACGGGGGTGATGATGATGATGACGACGACGAGCGAAGTCCGAATCCCAACTGCTTTTTAAAATTCGTCCCACGACTCGGGCACATTCTGCAGAGGAAAGTTCTCATGCGTTGAACTCACGCGCCCGTGCAGAGAGATCGGTTGAGCGGTGTTTATCTCTCTCTCTCTCCCCTGCTCTAACGTGTGATCGACCGAACCTGCAAAAGGGTCACCTCCCTTCTTTCTCCTCCTCCAGCGTTTCTAGTGAGAGAAAAGCACGCGGGCACTCTCGCTCTCTAGACAATTCAAGTGCAGCGGTTGACAAGGAGAGGGAGGGAGGCGGATTCGGTTCAACTGGGGGGAAGGAGATGAGATCGTCCGCTTCGATGGGCTCGAAGCGGTCCAGCTACAGCCGCGGTTTTGACTTGCCCGAGGACTTCGACGACGAGGAGGACGAGGCGGCCGCCGCCGCCGACTACGGCAGCGTCGGCGGGGCAATGCTGCCTGTGTTCCTCAACGACCTGCGGCAGAACTCGCAGCAGGACTTCGTGGAGGTCACCCTCGAGCTCGAGGACGACTCCATCGTCGTCCGCAGCGTCACCCCGACGAGCAACCACAACCGGGCGCCCGCCGCCGCAGCCGACAACGCCGATCCCGCCGCCGCCACCGCGGCGCTGGACAGGAACCTGTCGGTCACGACGAGGATCCGGAGGAAGTTCCCGTGGCTGCGGTCCGGATCGTCGCGGGCCGGGTCGGAGGCGGAGGCCCCGACGGCGGCGGCGGCCGCGAGGGAGGCGCGGAGGGCAAGGGCGAAGCTGGACCGGAGCCGGTCGAGCGCGCAGAGGGCGCTGAAGGGTCTCCGGTTCATCAGCAAGGCCAACTTCTGCCCCAGGGACGCCGAGGAGCTCTGGAGCCAGGTCGAGGCCCGCTTCCACCGCCTTGCCAGGGACGGCCTGCTCGCCCGCGAGGACTTCGGCGAATGCATCGGTACGTTCTCCAAATCCCATCGCCGTCGTTACAGTAGTGCATGCGAGACGGGTTGCGAAGGAAGTTGACGGTGGGCGGCGGTGGTTTTGCTTTGCTGTTGGAAAACCAGGGATGGACTCGAAGGAGTTCGCGGTGGGGATGTTCGACGCGCTGGCGCGGCGGCGGCGGCAGAGGATCGGGAAGATCACCAGGGAGGAGCTGCACGACTTCTGGCTCCAAATCTCCGACCAGAGCTTCGACGCGCGGCTTCAAATATTCTTCGACATGTGGGCCCCCCTCTCCCTGTCTCTCTTTATCTCTCGATTCGTCTACCCGTTTCGTGACCGTTCGATCGGATCGGAGCGATGGCTTCCTGGCCTCGTTGACCGTGCCTTTTCGATCGATCTGACGGCGGGGGATGCGGAATCCGAGGCAGGCCCCGCCGCCCCCTGGCCGCATGATCTCGCCCGAGGTCTCCGGCGGTCCTCTCTCGGGATGATCGCCGGCGTGTTAATTGCCTGACAGAAAGAAAAAGACGAGAAGTGTCGTTGAAGCTTTAATTTACTTGTCGAACTCCATTGATTATTGTTACCCGCGAAAATGAAGTACATTGAATGTTACTTTTTGAAGAGCAAAAGGATTTTGTCCAAATGGATTTTTGGTAGTGAATTTCGTGATTTTGAGTGTACCCTTTTTTTTTTTTTTTGTCTTTTTACGTGTGATCAACTCGTTGAAAATTACAATTTATACACTAAGAATAGCAGTCCTCGCTAGAGTTATTGTTGTCTTGGTTGGGGCTTATGTCGTCGATAATTGTCAACAATTTCTGATTTCTTGGGTCATGAAAAAATTTAATGTTTTCATTAAAAATGGAAAGGAAAATCTTAGTTATTTTTTTTGCGTATTTGAACTAGATTTAGTGTACCTCCTCATTTTGCTTGGTAATTCATGTAACTTGACAAATGCCCTAAAAGCCCTGATGAAAGTCCCGACGTGTGTGTCCTTTGTGCTTTATTAGGGCGGACAGCAATGAAGATGGGAGAATCACCAGGGCAGAAGTACAGGAGGTAGGACTTTGTTCTTCCTCATCTGCAATTTCGAGTTTTGTCATCATTACTCGAGCGTTATCAGCAGCGCGTCGTCCGGCTCACTAGCGAGATGATGCATCGGTTGTAGCTAAGAAAGAATGATTTGTTTCGTTTTACCGACACTTTGGAGCTTCACCAATGTCTTGATTTCAGCTTCTGATGCTCAGTGCATCCGCTAACAAGTTGTCGAAGCTGAAAGAGCGAGCGGAGGAATACGCCTCCCTGATCATGGAGGAACTGGACCCGGAGAACCTCGGCTACATCGAGGTAAAAGCCCCTGAAGCGGCAAAGCAAAACATAGATGTCCTAGGATATTCAACTTAGGGAAAACTCTTTGCTCCATGGAAAGAAGTACTAATTCAGACAGGCTATCATTTGACCTGTCCTCTGTTTCAGTTGTGGCAACTGGAGACTCTGCTTCTGCAAAAGGACACTTATATGAACTACAGCCGAACGCTCAGCACGACCAGTGTTGGCTGGAGCCAAAACCTGAGCTCGTTTAGACCGACCGACACGGTGCGGAGGATTAGCAGCTCCCTCCGATGCCTCGTGCTGGAGAACTGCCAAAGAGGTTGGATTCTGTTGCTTTGGGCGATAGTGATGGGGTGCCTCTTCGCTTGGAAGTTCATCCAGTACAGGAACATGGCAGCATTTCACGTAATGGGCTATTGCCTGGCGACGGCCAAGGGGGCAGCAGAAACTCTGAAGCTCAACATGGCTCTCATCCTCCTGCCCGTCTGCCGGAACACCCTGACGTGGCTCCGGTCCACCCGAGCCAGGTCGTTCATTCCCTTCGATGACAACATAAACTTCCACAAGGTAAAAGATCTGGTGAAACAAGTAGAAATATCATGCATAGAGTTTTGAAATGATGGTTCTCAACATCGTATCAATTGCTCCTGGCTGAATTAAATTGGCATAGTTTGAAAACATAGTTTTTCCCAAGAATGGAGCTTGAAATTCACTATGGCAAGTAATAGAAGTGGAAGATTTTGAAAGAAAGTCTAAAGATTTCAATGGTTGCAACTTCCAGGGAATGCAATTCCATTAACATGCATGAACTAAAGTGCACATGAACATGGCAAAGATATAAAGGAAGTACAGTTGTTCAAAGTGATTATTTCAAGCACTATTGTATTTTAGACCAACTATATCTTGTGTATGCAAGAGATAATGGAATGACACTCCAGCACTTTTTTCCCAATGCACAGATAATTGCATGTGCCATAGTCATCGGGATCATCCTTCACGCAGGAGACCATCTAGCATGTGATTTTCCCCGCCTGGTAAACTCCTCCCCAGAAAAGTTTGCCCTCATATCCTCTGACTTCAATAACAGAAAGCCCACATACACGGACCTTCTATCTGGAGTTGAAGGAGTGACGGGCATTGCTATGCTGGTTTTGATGGCTATCTCATTCACTCTAGCGACACACCAGTTCAGGAGAAACATAGTGAGGCTACCTGCACCTTTCAACAGATTGACAGGCTTCAATGCATTCTGGTATTCCCATCACCTGCTAGGTGTGGTCTACGTTTTGCTGCTCATCCATGGAACCTTTCTGTACTTGGTACACGAATGGTACAAGAAAACGGTAAGCAATCCGTCTCATTGTATATGCCGTAGTTAAGTCAAGACATCAAACTTCATCATGTATTCAATAGCACTGGTACTAATTCAATGCCTTACTCACCTCAGACATGGATGTACATCTCTATTCCATTGTTGCTTTACATACTTGAGAGAAGCGTGCGAGCATGCAGATCAAACCATTATGCAGTTCGAATATTGAAGGTAATACCTTTCTTATTTCTCTTACATTTCGACTTTTCATTGTTTGATCAAGACATAATATAATGCACAATCGAGAAAAAAATGCATCAGCATCTTCATGCACGATCTTCGCAAAGTACATTGAGAAATTTGCTTTTCTGAAAAAAGCTAATTTCTTTTGGACTATGCTTATTCTCTTCAGGTTTCGGTACTACCAGGGAATGTCTTCAGCATAATCATGTCCAAGCCTCAAGGGTTCAAGTACAGAAGCGGGCAGTACATTTTTCTACAATGTCCGATGATTTCCCCTTTTGAGTGGTAAAGTCCAAAACTCATCTCACCTCCTAGCTTTTCAAACATCAGCATTTCTGCCATCAAAGGCTAAGTGTTGATACCTTCCAGGCACCCATTCTCAATTACTTCAGCACCTGGAGATGACTACCTCAGTGTTCACATCAGGACAGTTGGTGATTGGACACAGGAGTTGAAAAAAATTCTCACTGAAGGCAGAGACTCGTCATGTGTTATTGGCCGAGCAAAATTCACGTCGATTGGGCGATCGATCAGACAGGTAATTATGTTTCTGGCAGGCTTAAGTTCCGAAATAAAAACTATTCTAGGTAATGCTAACTGAACAAACTGTCATGTCATGATGCAGCCAACCCAAATTGCTCGTCGATGGTCCATATGGAGCTCCAGCTCAGGACTACAGAAATTATGATGTACTGCTCCTCGTGGGCTTGGCATTGGTGCAACCCCTTTTGTTAGCATCCTTAGAGATCTTCTGAGTAATACAAGAGCAGAGGAGCAAATGGTACAGTATGTTGCTAATATATGAACAACGTGTCTTAAAATTTAGGAAACACATCCTAAACTTTTGCTATTGTGATGAACTAGGATTCAACCACAGAGACCAGTAGATCTGATGATAGCACAAATAGTTTCGCATCTTCAAATGTGACACCAGGCAGCAAAAGAAAGTCACAGAAGACGTCCAGTGCTCATTTCTACTGGGTGACTAGGGAATCCGGGTCGTTCGAGTGGTTCAAAGGAGTCATGAATGAAGTTGCGGAAATGGATCACAAAGTAAAATTCTTCTGAACATTGCTCATTACTGTTTACTGCATGTGTAGAAGGAACTAAACGAGTGGGCTAAGAGACCCCATGTCTTCTCTCTCTTTCTGTATGAGCAGGGTCAAATTGAGCTTCACAATCACCTTACCAGTGTCTATGAAGAGGGAGATGCAAGGTCAACTCTAATCACCATGGTCCAGGCTCTCAATCATGCCAAACACGGTTTCGACATCCTATCAGGCACACGGGTATAATATGATGTCTACATAATAATGCCACATTCCGTTACGTTACCATGTTAACAATGAACACGCTACCGAGACAATTGACTAGAGACACTATAGATAGAATATTCTTTTCTATTTTTTAGCTCGTTTGTTAAAGTGAACTGCCTCAACCGTGAGGCTGCTAACTCAGTCCTGATATTCGATACTTGCAGGTAAGAACACACTTTGGAAGACCGAATTGGAGAGAGGTATTTATCAAAGTAGCTTCAAAGCATCCATACACTACAGTAGGTAAGTGTAAAACAAGAAAGCATTAGTACTTGCTGACAAATTTCATAACAATCAAACTAAGTAGTTCAGATCCCAGATACAATGAAATTACAAAAACTAGCTTCATTTGTTGCCGGTAATTAATCCCGAAATCATCATACAGGTAGAGCTTGGCACAGTAGCCTTCTGATATTAACAATAAATAGACAGGATTTACAAATTGACATTAGGTCAGATGTAACTTCTGCAAATAAAAGACTTGTTTTTAAACTGGTAGGAGACCCTTATACGCACTCTGTGGCCAAGTCTACATCAGAAAATAATTCGGAGGATCAAAATATAAGATCTTAACTTCTGCGTAAAATATATAATAAAACCCTTGACTAGGAAAGTAAAACCATCTCCTTAACGTAATGAAAGTCTACAATGTTTGCTGAATCTGCAGCTGTCGCAAGATACTGACATTTCAATGATGTCTGAACGAAAGGGGTTTTTCTATTGCAGGGTGTTCTACTGCGGGATGCCGGTGTTAGCAAAGGAATTAAGGAAGCTATCGCACGAGCTGACTCACAAGACATCTACACGTTTCGAATTCCACAAGGAGCTTTTTCTGAGTCGGACCCTCAAAGCATCAAGGTGCAACTTTTTTTTTTTTTTGTTTTTGTAATTATGATACAGGCTGAAAAAACATTGAAGCGCACACCATAGTAGCACAGAGCAGATAGGATGTATATTCCCTCATATACCAACGATAGGAATACGCACCAACACAAGTAATTCTTTACGAAACAAGGACAGCACCTTATAGTCTTGTAGCACTGCATTTTGATTGTAGTTCCTAACTACCAGGACAAGGACTCTCTGTCTCTATTGATGAGCATTATTTTTCAGACTCTGATTACGCATTCGATAAGAAAATCTGTGTCGATTGCTGGCGTGCAAGTATCCGATGTTTCAACACTTGGGCAAAGAGGAGTTGCAACAACTTCATCTATTTTTAATAGCCAGGTCTGAGGGATTGGATGAGAGTAACAAGAAAGAGGCATCCACTAGTTGACAATGGCTTAAACAAAGACATATGCCTGTGTATGCATGTTCCACCTACTTTTATTCCTTTTGCTTATTATTAGCCAAAAGTCAGCAGGAACAGCGTGAGAAAATGGAATATACCCAGTAGATTATATGGTTTCCTATCGAAACGACCGACTCCGATAATACTTTTTTCTCGGAGATGTCTCAATTCAATTGATCTCGACATCACAACAAATCTACCAATGTTTTATGAAGGGAAGGCATTTTCGTTCGAAGGACACGGCGATGTTGTAGTTGACAAGGTCCGAGCATGGGGGGCAAAAGCAAAAATTAACGACAGCGTGGCTTGTCCATGAAACTTACAAAACATCGAATTGGAAAACAATCTCGATCATAACTCTAACTTTCAAACATCAAATTGGAAAGCAATCTTGCTTTAGATCATCAGTCTCATTTTTTTCCCTAGAACACCAACGGTATCATCCTCCTCAAGTTCAATGATGCTTTGATCCCTTGAATTACATTCGAAACCATGAGAAGGAGAACGTCATCATTCCAAGGGTTTAACTTTCTTGACTCATTAGCGCGAGTCCGAAGTGTTATCTCTAAGCTTCCATCAAATATTTCAGTCTGTGAACAACCTGCTGCCTTTGACAACGATTTCGCCTCCGACCCTCCCAAAAAAAGAGGGGAAAAATGAGGCCGTAGAACAAGAGCCGTGATACTCAGATTCGAGCTCGATCAACTTTTGAATCCTCAAGTTCAACTCAATCTGAGTAAGTTCTTACCACGCAAGATTCGACTTGACCAACAAATGAATTTATGTCCAAACTCAACTTAAACCAGCATACTTAAATTACAATATACTTGTATTGATTACACAAAAATCCTCAAATTAGTATATGTGTAACAAATTTACAGTAAACTAATTTTTTTATTCTGAAAAATCTTAAATTGGTATATTTGTGACAAATTTATTCTTTGTTAATTTTCGTTAAATTAAATTAATAACATGAAAAACCAAAAAGTGGAATAATTGTTACAAATTGAAGGCAAAATCCTAAACTAGTACACCCATTGACTCTAATATGTCATTTAACTCAAAAAATCTGATTGTAACATTTAACGGAATTAATAGAGGTAAATTTGTCATAAGTATACTTATTTGATTTTTTTGTGGTTAAAAATTAATTTGGATAAATTTATCAAAAGTACACCGATTTGAGATTTTTCGTGACATTAACTTATTATAATATAACTTTGGTAACTTTGCTATGTCTCTCTCGAGTGATAACTTGGCGGCCTACTGGGCCGGTCAGGCCCGACCGACCGAGGATCTGGTCCAGTCGGTCCAGTTTCCCTGGCAGGTCGAAGCCCTGCTCCCTCGAAACGAAGCCCGGATGGTGTCGTGCCGCGAAGGGCCAGCAATCGTCCACGCCACGAACGACATTGGAAAAGCCAATGAACGACCGCTCCACCTTATCTTTCTTCCCACCACCACCCGACCAAAAACCCGATAACCAAAAAAAAAAACAGGGGAAGAAGAAGAAGAAGAAACGCAGCGCTTGCTGGTCTGGTCGCAAGCAGAGGCGCACAGCACAGCAGCAAAAGAATAATCTGTTTGCCCTTTTCTCTTATTCTTCTCGGGCCTTTCTTTTTTCCCCTTCATCTGCTCTGATTCTGCTCTCAAAGATGGCCACGCTTTCCCTCCCCAAGCACTCCCTCCGGTCTCTGCTCCCACCTCAGACAACCAGAACCCAATCTCCCCGGACCCCGACGTTCTTGCCCAAGTCAACGCAGTCTCAGTTCCACGGCCTTAAGCTGTCCAATTCCTCCTCTCCCTCCATCCCTTCTTCCTTCTCCGCCAAGAGCACCGTCTTTGCCAAGGTACATTGTCCCACGTCCGGAGATTTGGAGGCATTTGGAGGGCTAAGCCAAGAGGGTTATTAATGTCTTCCCGTTTCTATTTGTGGAAACTTCCTGCAGGTGAACAAAGGCGCTTCTCCCGCCAGCCTTCACGCTGAAGGATCAGGATGGCAAGACCGTGAGCCTCTCTAAGTTCAAGGGCAAGCCCGTCGTCGTCTATTTCTACCCTGCTGACGAGACGCCAGGATGCACCAAGCAGGTAACTTGAACGACCTGCTCTTCCAGTGTTCCTTTTTGTTGGTTTGGGGGAGATTCAAGTGTTTGGTCCTGTTGGACAATGGCAATCCGTGATAAGGGGCATAATTTCTTTTGCCCATTTATGTGGAGAGTGTCGCTGTTCACAATCACTCGTCTTTCTCTCTCTTTTGCCGAATGTGGTGGTGAAATGAGTATGCTCTGAGCTAGACTGCGCCCAATTGCTTTACTTTCTTTGAAAGAAATTGAGTACAATGTGTTGAGTTGCTTAGTGTAGCTAATAGCTATTGATAGATAGAGATGAATTCAGCGATTTCTCCGTTCAACTGGAGCTTCGGTCGATACTAGACCTTGCTGAATCGACCGCAGGGAATTTTCCTTGTGAAGAATTGGGTTTACTAAGAATGCCGTTTCTGTCAGGCCTGCGCTTTCAGGGATTCTTATGAGAAGTTCAAGAAAGCAGGAGCTGAGGTGGTTGGAATCAGTGGGGACGACTCTGCTTCGCATAAGGTATTGGACAAAGTTCATCTGTTTCCTTTAATTGATCATGTGTTTGCATCATTTGAGCTTTTGGAAAACTAATGCTGAAAGCTGTAGGAACAAGTGATAGATTTGTCTGGAATGTTTTAAGTCTTTCGGGGTACATGTTTAATGAAACTGCAATACTCGGATTTTGCACCAAAATGCTAATGTTTCGCTGCTGACAATGAGTTTCATTGTTAACGTCAGTCATTCGCCAAGAAGTATAGACTTCCATTCACATTGCTCAGCGATGTCGGGGATAAGGTCAGGAAAGATTGGGGAGTCCCCTCGGATTTATTTGGGGCATTGCCTGGAAGACAGACTTATGTACTCGACAAGAATGGTGTGGTTCAGCTCATTTACAACAACCAATTCCAACCTGAGAAGCACATCGACGAGACCTTGAAGTTCCTTCAGAGTGCCTGACGAGCCATCGTAACTATGATGACAGTTTGTCCTTCCCGATTTCTTGTTGATTTATGTAAACTGTAATTTGGCCCTTCAATGACATGATCTACGATTCTTAAGTCGGTCTTGTACGGATCAAGGACTAGAATGATCTTATTCGGGTTTGTAGTAAGGACATGCAATCCAGGCAAGCCTAATACAACATTTACTATTATGCTTCTCTTTATTCTGTACTAAAACATATGAAAAACAAATGGGAACACCTTCAAAGAGACAAATAGGATAGCACGATCATGAGCTCACTGTCGCATCATTCTTCTTTTTTCATAGTCCTGACTAGTGTAAGGGCTAAATGCCTCGGCCAACCAGTTCTTCTTCCTCAACGGGTTCCACCCCATGTCTCTGCATATTTCGTCGTCATGGTTGATACTGAAGATGGAGATGCACTGCCTCTTGTAAACCGGTTGTCCTCTTCATCACCTGGATCTCTTTAGTTGTCTGTTCAAGCATGTCCTCGACACTCGGGAGGTTGAACTTCTCATCTAGCAGGTGAGCTAGCCATTTGCTCTGAAGATCTGCTGAATGGAGATTCGCAACGCTCTCCACATATCCGAGGAAAGCCATGTTCGGAATCAAGGGATGGATCGTGGCCCTGGTGGATAATAAAGAAAGTGTAAGCCGCTAGTGTTTGAGAATACACACGACTAGACGGTGTTGGAAAGTGTATTGTATTACCTATATAAGGGCATGATACCAGAAGGGAACTCAATCAGACTCCGAAATGGCTCAGGCATTATGGACTTAAGCTTCTTCTTCCCATCGTAACCCGTCGCGAAAACGACGACATCGGCCTCCGATCTACTGCCATCATCAAATTCAATCCCTCCTTCCCAGAACCACCATTTGTTGGGCCTCTTGAATGCGATCCTCCCCTTGTCGGCCTCCAAGAAGAAATTCTCCGGCATGATGGCCATTTGGCAAGACGCATAGTCTTCCTCGAACGGGTGATCTGGCTTCAGCCCGTATTTCTTCAGCGGGAGCTTCCACATTAAGTAGGACTCGATGAACTTCGATATCGCCCACCTCTGAGAAAACCACGCACCGGGGAAAACAAAAACAAGAGCTCAGCATCAAGAATCACGTTCAATCAGCTACAGAGTTTCAGTATCGCACAAAATGATGGCTCAATCCTGAGAAGTATCTTGACTGACCAGCGGAGACAGAAGGAAGCAGAGGCACGCCCTGAGGAAGGTCTGGTTGGGCTTTTCATGGAGTAACTGAGAAGATCTCGTGGAGTAGAACAGGAAGAAAGGCAAGCCCCAAACCCAGTAGTGTGGGACAGTCCAGTGAAGGGTTCTCACAATCATCGTGCAGGGTTGGCCTTCTGGTCCTTCAACATTTTTTGCAAAACATAACCCAAAAAAATGTGCACATTAGTGAGATTGAGCATGTATTCAATTTCACTTCAATAAGACCTTTGGGAGATGAAGTTAACATAATTGGTCATAGTTTAGGCAAAGTAAATTTTACTATTAAGACATGCATGGGGCATGAGAAAATACAAGGAATAGGGATTTTTTTAGGAAAATTATCCAATCAGTCCCAGACCTAGGGTAGACTCAATTTTGTTGGAAGGACTACATTGGAATTCTGTGCAAATGGTTAAGACTGATTTGACAAAATTAGAAAATTTATGACTAAATTGGCATTCTTACAACACTTCTAGGACCGATTGGACAATTTTTCCAGGTTCTTTAATATTTGAATATGATTGTTTAGCGGTTGGTTTATTAGAAGAGTGCTTGACTAGTTAGGAAACGTATCATTTTCTTGCCGTCATTGTAACTTAAGTCTATTCGGTTGACTTTCCTCTCGCGCAATGTTTACACTAAATGAAAAAGTCAATTCGATTGACTTACCTTGAGCATTGTCCGATAAAAGTCGAGCATGTGCATGAATTCAACTCAACATATGCCGCTTATAACAAATTTTGACTTTCTCTTTAACAGAATATAAGTGAATGTTGCAATATAAATTGACTTCCTAACCAACCACATAAATAATTAGCATATTACCGACCAAAAAAATAAATAATAATTAGCATATTCTGAGGATTTTCACGTGCCTCCAAATCATTGTATTTTCCCATTTTCTCGTACGTATATAAAGTCAAAACTGTTTCTTTTCTCTTTTTTATCTTTTTTGGGTAAACAAGAAAAAGCTGGTTTTGTGTTGCGAATAAGTGGAGAATGGGGGCAAGTCAAGAAATCAAAACATAATGAGACGGTTTCTTTGATGATTCGGTCTTTGGAGATTTGAAGATTGACCTCTTTCTTCTTTTTCAAAGATTAATGGAAGAGATGCCAGAGTTGATTTACAATACGAAATTTTATAAACCGATATAGGATCGCTTCTTGTTAATACCCATTAACAATTTAACACATTTCTTCATAAATCAATTTTGTAAATCAATGTTTGTGATGTAAATAGAAAAGTTGAATATTTATCCTCAAAGGATCACTCCAAAAATGAAGGCAAATTCATCGCCAATTGGCAATCACAAAAATTTTAACAGAGTATAGGAATTATCTGTCTTCTTTAGTTGGCTTCTCAAGAGGAAAGATATTAAACAATTGATATCACTGCTCTCTTGATTATAAGTTGCACAAAGTGAATACAGATGATGTGAAGGAGATCAAAATCACAATAGTGCGGTATCACGAAGCTCAGATTTCTTTTAAATTCGTCAGTGATCATTTTTCCTGGAATTGCAGACGAAAACCTAGCCGTTTGCAGATTTTACTCATCTATATACACCGTATAATGTATACGATACTCAATGTTTGCACCACGAACAATTGCTTCGGAAATATTAGCAGAGGTCGTGAATTTTATACCTTGGTTTGCCTCTGCACACTCCATGGCTAAATCGATGCCCGATTTCTTGTATCCAATGATGACGACTTTCTTGCCCTTGAGCAATTCGGCCGCGGCTTCATGGTCGAGCTTGGAGTAATCGATGGTGTGCAACACTTGGCCATGAAATATCTCAGGGCCTTTGTCGTGTGGGAAACTAGGGATCTTTGGTACATCCCCATATTTGCCGATGCATATCACCAGGAACTCGAAAGAGTGCCACTGATGTAAATTGAAACATCATGAGGAATTAATTCGTATAGGGAGTGATATTTCTGACATGATACTTGAGAGAAATATAAAATGAATCATGCATGCCAACCTGGTCCATGATGGACTAGGCGATTTGAGTCATCAAATCTGACGGATCTCACATGAGCTTATTTGTTGGCTCGGATTATGTGGTTTATTATGGACTAGATGAAAGAGGAAGAATTTCACCATTTTACTTGGAATCAGTCTTGCAGAACCATCGGTTGGTCAGCTTTCAACTTAATGCTCGTGTAATAAACTATAGAAAAAGAAAAGTTTGCTTGAGGCCTAAACTAGGAAGTTTGAATAGAAAACCTGAACACTCTCTGATTCATGAGTTCGGACGGCAACCTTCCAGACCGGCTGCCCAGGCAACAAACTAACATAATCTGCCAAATTATCCGTCGGCTTCTGATTACCAACAAAGCGAACCTCCACCACTTTCGACTTAAACCTGATGAACTTCATCAAGTCAAAGCGTGTAGCATACGCGTGCAAGTAATCGAGGATCTGGGCATGAGAAGGAAGCTTGAGTTGTCTCGGTCAGGCCAGGGGAAATCCGAGAACTCATAGTCGCAGCGAAGGGACTGAAGCTTGGTGGAATTGTAAGAGCAGTGTTTCCAAACACCCCCAATTGAGTCACTGGCCTCAAAGACAATTGGGTTATAGTGGGAGAGTTGTTTAGCCGTGGCTAAGCCGCTAACACCAGCGCCGAGGATGGCGACTCGTGGGTTCATGACGGTAGGGTTTTGCAAAGGGTCCATGCCGGAAAGAATGCTTGGAATCGGCTTTGAATTTGGACAGGAAAGAGGTGGGGAATGCTACAATGTTGATTTTGCTATTGCCTTGTGAAAGCTTTTAGCAAGGTGAAAGCTATTAGCAAGGTGTTGGTGAACACATATGCATGCAAATGCAAAGGCTTTTATAGACTTCTGCATGAGATGGTGACTTTTCTTTTCTCTCTTTTTATTAGTATTGTCTGTTTTTCCAGTTTTTGTGGTGACCTTGCATGAAATAGCGTTAAAACTTAAAAGCACGTGGAGTGGACGCGAGAGAGAGATCATGCAATGTAGAAAAGGGTAGGTACAGTGATTTTGTATTATTCAGACTATAATTAAGGGTATGAACAGCAGTTGTTTGAAGTTGGCCCGTCATGAAGGGGAACTTTCGGTCGTTCGCGAGCTTTCCTCTAAATTGCAGAGGCGGTGGAAGAAGTTCTATGCTCCTTCAAACCAATTAAAAAACGATAACACATACATTAATATTCCCGCACCCATCTTCCTAGTCATCAATGACAATATAAATCACCGATCGAGAGCCCATAGGAAAAACAACTTTAAATCTTTAGTGGGTAAGTTACAAGTTAAATATTCACGAGTTTCTGCTAAGTACAGAAGTATCTTTCTGTGAGATGACTTGGAATTGGACCAAAGAACTATTCAACAAGAATTGAAGATTTCAGAGCTACCAGAAAAGAAGACAAAAAGAAGAAACCTGACCGCTGTGATGGCCTCATTTCTAGCTCTTTGTACAAAAATTCTGTGTTCAACAGTCTGATAATGATCAAGACTCTCGACGGTCGAAGTTCAGCTCGAGGTAACCTCATTTGAAAATAGTTTTCAGACAGCTTTTTTCAATGTTCCTTTTGCGGTAACAAAATTGGAGCAGAATGGGTGTACTGTACGCACATGCGGAGCGTCAATTCATCATTCATATGAACGAGCGTGTCTGAACGGGAGACAAAACATGATTCGGAGTTCAAAGCACGAGAAATTTTGGAGTAAATGCTTTTGAAAGACGAGCGCCATTTTCTGGAAGGTCCATTTTACCACGAGTATCATGGTTGTTAAAAGAGGGTTTCTGTCATAATAAACTAAATCAATCAATCAATCAATATGATGCCGAACTCTCCACATTTTCAAAGTTTCTTTCATGCATCATGTCTTGTAATATTCAAGATCGCAATAGTCTAACGTATGAATTTTCAAGATTCCGACGACCATGACGAACTAGAGATGCCCTATGATAGCAATGGGGCGGCGAGATATGGTAGAAAGCTCTAAGACGCTAAAGATCAATTGGCATGAACTTAAGGAGGATCCCTATAGGGACAAAGCATGGCATGAGTGATGAAACCGAGCGGGTCCCGTCTCAACTCCATAAAAACATCTGAACCAGGTTAGGTCTATCTGGCCTGTGAAACTCCATCCCAAATTTCCACTTTTCTAGTTTGACCAATCACTTAAATCAAGACTGCCTTGTCGAGTGCAAACCCTAATGAAACATTATATTAGAAAGGCACATTGCTTGACTTAGAAAGCTTAAAAAAGGTAAAATAGAGCATCGCGAAGGGAATTTTATTGACCAAGGAATGGTATCTAATCACCACCCATTTCTAACTGGAGCTTATTGATATTGCGAAAACACAAATCCGAATATGCGTGGCATATTAAAAATAGAGAGGGCGGACACGGTCATGCAGATTGAACCATCTGCAGAGATTTGATGTTCTTTTAATATGAAAGATCCGAGAAGATGAGTACGCAGTTCAGAAGAAGTTGTGCTAGCTTGCACTTTCAAGTCAGCTTAAATAACTCTTTGCCCTAGAACAAAGATATTGACCGATTTAGGCAGTATTCATGCCCAAATGCAAAGTTTCTCTTTGAAGTCAAAGTCTCTCGTTCTTGATTCAAAGGTTTCCATTCCCATTCATGGAAACTGAGAACTAGGCGTTGGATATTCGAGGAACTTATTTATCTAATTAAAACGGGTCCTTTAACTTAGTCTTCCACTTCAATTACTTTTTAGCAGCCAATTTTTTTTTTGGGGTCTTTATGAACCATTTACCACGCAAGAGTGCATGAAACCTAATTCAATTGAAGACGCATGGGATTTCACCTTAATTGGAAAAGATTGACAATCAGATGAGCCATGAGTTGACAATTTCATGGTCGATACTTCAAACTTCAAAGCTTGGACTCGACGGCGAAATAAGCAAAATTTCCCTCAATCAAGCTGGTCCATCTAAGGTTCACCAATTTCGAAACAAGCGGTAAAGTCGAATGCCGTGGGCGGAGGGGAATGAAAGGTTCTGGAAATTAGAAAGAGATCAACTATAATGCGAGATGCAGGCTAAAAAGTCCAACCTTAAACTATTCGGTGGAGGGAGACCACGTAAACAGCGTATAGAAGCTGTCAAGCGACATGAGATTATATTTCAACATTTCCTCTCCTCTCATGTGTAAGCCAAATTATGAGCGACAACTGGATTTTGGCTACATAATGTGAAATTTGACTGATAGGCTAGGACGCATATGCGTGGAATAAATAGCAGTGGCTCTTATACCAAGTGGGGATTTATCGTAGAGAGAAAAAGTGTAAGATTACGTACATGTCTAGGATAACAGTTCAAGAGTTATATATAGGGCGAGAAGGCAATTAGACTTAATTAGACTAAGGTAAATCCCGAGTAACCTAATCTTAAATTGTAATTCTAGATTTATCTCTAACACCTCCTCTCAAACTCAAGGTGATTGAAAGGAAGTCAACTGGAGTTTGGAAAAAATATTCAGTAAAAGCCCATATAGATATGTCTTTATGAATATATTGACAATCTTATCAGCAGATGTAGAAGATACAAGTTGAATAGTGCTAGGAAGAATGTGCTATCGAATGAAATAACAATCTTTTTCAATATGTTTGGTGCATTGATTAGAAACATTATTATGTGCTATTTGAATACTACTTCAATTGTCACAATAAATGCTTGTCCTACTATTATGATGCACTCTTATGTCTTCCAATAGCCATCACAACCATATTAACTCTAATGTTGCATCAACAAGAGCTTGATATTATGCTTCTATACCAGAGCAAGTGACAATAGCTCTTTCTTGCTACTCATGACATAAGTGAGTTGCTTGAAAAGAAACAATATTCCACACTAGAACGATGATCTTGAGGGTAACTAGCTCCGGTCAACATCATATTAAGTTGTCAACTCCAAGGCAAAATGAGTAGAAAAGTACAGGCCATGAAATAATGTACCCTTGACATAGTGAAGAAGTACTATAGCAAAATTAGGGCGTCGTAATGTGACTAACAATATGAACAGCATAGGCAATGCCAAGTCAAGTAACATCGAAATATATAAGACTACCAATTAAATGTCGGTAGAGTGTAGGATTTGAAGGAGGAGTCTCATCTCTAGCATCAAAATTGGCATGGATCTCAATATGAATTGTAGCGACCTTACTACTAGTGACTCTCATTTCGAGAGAAGATCAATTGGCATGTTTGGCTTGAGAAATAGTAACTAGAGGAATTTGAAGTAATCTCCAAACCTAAAAAGTATATGAGCCATCCAAGATTTTTTTATTTCAAATTGTTCATTAAGATATTTTGAAATATAAATACGGTCATCGTTAGTGATAACCATGTTGTCCACATATAAAAGTAGCATAATAGACCCACAAGATGCATGCTAAATAAAAAGAGTATGGTCTTAGGGATTGGATTTAAAACCAGGGGAGTTCATTGTTGAGTTAAACTTGGAATACTATGCACGAAAAGCCTGTTTCAATCCATATAATGCGGATGAGTGTATCTTGGAGGAGGCACCACATAGACTTCTTTAGTGAGATTGCTATTTAAGAATGCATTTCTAACATCCATTTGATTTAAAGACTATTGCTTAACTACGACAATAGTAAGAAGATTGCGAACAAAAGTATGTCATGCAATAAGAGCAAAAATTTCTTTATAATCAATTCTGTTTTCCTAGGTAAAACTTTTCGCTACTAGTCGAGCTTTGTAATAGTCCGTAGTATCATCTACTTTTGTTTTAATCTTATACAACAATTTACAATGTAAAACAAACTTACCAGGGAACAAATAACTAAATCTCATGTATGAGTTTGGTCTAAAACTTGCACTTCATCTTTCACAGCTTGCTGCCAAAGTGGATGAGTTCTAGCTTTATATGTGCAAGGTTTAGAAAGGAAAGTACTGGCAAAGTACTAATGGTAACACGAAATTGAATAGAGGATTGACTTATTCTAGTGGAATGACAACTTGAGGATGACGGAATATCTGACGTGGAGAATCCACAGAAGGGGCAGACATTTCAAAGTTGTCGGGTGGTTTTGCTAGAAGGGCATGCATTAAGATTAAAGGAAGAAGAAGACAAATCTAAAGAGAAAAGTTCACAAGTGGATGGAGGTGTAGAATCTTCTGGAAATAAATCCACTAAAGGATTGATGGAGAAGAAGACATGAGTCAATGATTTGAAAGGATGGGATCCAAAGGATAAAGTGATGAGAACTTCTTGTGTTCCCAAAAGCTAACATGAGGAGACAAATGAAAATGATTAGAGATAGGATCCCAACATCTATATCTTTTGTGCATAATGCCATACCCAAGGAAGTAGTATAAAGAGGCACAAGTTTTTAACTCCATGCGTTATGCGAATGAAGATGGACAAAACAAACACTACCAAAAACTTGAAAGACTATTATTGAGGACACTGTCCAATAAGTGCTCATAAGGAGAAATGCTACCCATGACAGGTGATAGAATGAGGTTGATAGTGTGTGCAGCAATAATAGAAGCCTCTCATCAAAATTGGTTTATACAAGAGGCAAACTAGAAGAGTGCAAGTAATAACTAACATAGATGTATGTTTATGTCATGGTCCGTGATTCTCCCATACTCATGACACTTGCGAGTGGAGCTTAGAGTTATCAAGTAAAGAGCAAGTGATGCAAAGGGGATGAATATGATTGGTCCAAGGGAGTGACGTTGAGACAATTGGTGCTAGTAGGATAGAAATATTATATTACTTAGGAACTGGAGACAGGATTGGTTTCTTGTGCACAAACTGGATTGGGAGTTGATGCCGCTTTCTTGATGAAGTCATAATAGGCCGAAGTTAGTTGTGGAGCCTAAAGAGATCTGCTATTTCACTTGATGGATTAGATGCCTGAGCTAAACTGGGCATGGTATGACCTACATAAGAAAACTATTTGCCATTTTGTTCTCTAGGACAACTAGAGAAGGAAGGCTAGTGTTGGAAAACAACAAGATCCTATAATTTACGTCAACACGAAAACACTAGAGAAATAAACGAGAAATAAGAAGGACACCGGAAATTTACTTGCTTCGGTCTGAGTATCGGTACCTACGTCCATAGGGAGCCAGTAAGCAAATAATCCACTACATCGAAGTATCGGAGTTTACAATTACTCACACGTTCAAGTGTTTTCTACACCTAAATTTAACCCAAAAAACCAAAGTGTTTATAAATAAACAACTCTCTTGGACATAAACTCACGCCATAAAATTACCGCGTTCAAGCTCAAAACAAAACGCTCTACGTACACAGAATCAAGAACTCTAGCGTTTGTCTTTGGTCCACGTACGTAAATCTTCACGTTCCTTTGGAAAGCTTCGTGTGGCTTCAAGGAAATTTGCGGCTCTTCGGAAGAAGTGTGGATGTGTGGCTCCTCTCTTTCTTTGCTTTCATAGGGTTTTTTTTTTTTTTTTTTTGCCGCTTCACGCACGCCCAAAGAAGAAAAACGTGTGCCCAAAGCCCACCAGCTCTCTTTTTTTCGGCTCCACGTGCAGACTCCGCCCTTTAATTTCCATCGGCGAAAAGGAAACTCCGCGTGGAATATGTGTGTGCCCAAAGTCAAATATTTGACTTTAGGCCCCCACATAACTAACCTTATTCGGCCTCCTCTTGTAGATAAAGAAGAAAACTTTGCTGCCTTTTTTTTTTTTTAATTCTATTTTATTTCCTCTTTTGTAAATCTTCATGAGTCCAAATGAATCCCATTTTGCAAACGCTCAAAC
The DNA here is from genome assembly GCA_016097615.1 of Eucalyptus dawsonii. Taxonomy (NCBI): domain Eukaryota; kingdom Viridiplantae; phylum Streptophyta; class Magnoliopsida; order Myrtales; family Myrtaceae; genus Eucalyptus; species Eucalyptus dawsonii. The sequence continues at coordinate 14,130,660 of CM027875.1, forward strand.
TCGAGACATAATTTAATAGTTCTCCACCTTGGCTCGATGTTTAAAGCCAAGTTATAGTGCTCATCATCCATCTTTGTTCTCCCAACGCCCCGACGGACGCTCACTCTCCATAGACGCCAATAGAGATCAAGTAAAGCTTGAGCTTCGCCAAAGGAATAGACTTAGTTATCATGTCTGCCGGGTTATCTGTTGTAGCAATCTTTTTGATAATAACATTACCCTTAGCTAAGACATCTTGGATGAAGTGGTACCTGATGTTAATATACTTCGTTCGCTTGAAATAAACTGAATTATATGCCAAATATATCGTACCTTGGTTATCACAGGTGTATATTCTGTTTTAAAACCAAAGTCCGAGAGCAAACTCGTAATCATATCTCCTCATTCGTTACAAAGGTTAGTGCCATGTACTCTGCCTCAGTCGAAACAACGCAATGTGATCCGTAAGGACGCTTTCCAACTAACTACACCACTAGCGTAAATGCATGCTTTAAAAGACTTCACGATCATCCAAGTCACTAGCATGACGAATCCACAAAAACTGCAGGTGGTCTCATCGCTATTGCTGTCCTCCGTACACTTTACCCACGTCTATTGTCCCTTCAAATATACGGATCTACTTCTGACTTCCTAATGAGTTTTATTAGGATGCTTCATATAGCGACTAACCACACTCACGGCTTGTGAAAATATTGGCCTAATTCACATCATAGCATATATAATACCACCCACGGCACTAGAATAAGGAACACAAGACATATGCTCCTCCTCCTCCTTAGTCTACAGATAATTCATCTAAAAGTTTAAAATATTTCAGTTAAGGTGTACTCCGCAGATTTCGCCTACTATATATTAAAACGTGTCCACAATCTTCTCAATATATTTTTTTTTTGAGATAGACGTAAAACTCT